>JARLTB010000382.1:0-480968 GCA_030141615.1 Unio pictorum | reverse complement strand
ACCATAGGTATAGCTTACCGTGCCAGAGTTGTCTTTTCGGTTTAGTAATCTGCCTGCTGCGTAATTGTCTTTTGTGTTGTCGGCTTCGGTGCCGTAGGTGTAGAGTACATCTTCGCTGTAGGGGTAGTTTATGCGGGTGAGGCGGTTTAAGCCATCGTATTCGTAGAATATTCGTCTGCCTTCTTTTATTTGTAACAGGGTGATTGTATATAATTTCCTTTACTCAAATGTATTTATTGACTATTTATTAATCTCCCCTATCAATTGATATTCTAATTATTTTATCATTCTTGTCAAAAGTTAATCGGAGACCCCAGATTTCATAATAATCAGAATAATAGTATTCCCACCAATCATTCCTTGCGTTGTCTGGCTTACCATATTTTTTTAGTGCCAAAGTTTTTTTATCACCAATTGTTATTCCATCAATAGTCTTAAATTTTTTATTTAAGATTTCTACACTCATTATTGGTCCAGCATTTGGCTGCGTACTTATTACAATCCCATTCCATTTATAATATTCAAATCCTCTTTCCTCTATTTCTTTTGGTTTACCAAGCTTTTTTATTACAGCTTCCATATTAGTTAATAAATCAATTTTAAGTGATTGGAATACTATAACAATACGTTTTGCTTCTAATGACGCCTCAAATGATATTCCATCTTTTGCATAAAATATCGTTACTATAATAGTTAGTAGTAAATATAATTTTTTCATTAATTGTTATTCCTTAATGTTCCATTCTCTTCAATTACACCTTTTTGCAACCTAATAGTTCCTGGCCGTGTAGGTAAAAAAGGAATCGGATCAATTGCATCTTTTTGAGTTTTAGCTCCAGGAGGTCTAATCTCATAATGTAGATGAAACGATCCCTTTTTTGCACCAACATCGCCTACTTCCCCTATTTTTTGTCCCGCTTTTACCTGTTGACCCGCTTTTACTTGATTTTGGATTTGGTGCTTGTAAACAGAAGTATTTCCATCAGCATGTCGAATGAATAGTTGTCTGCTTCCACCAGTGGATAGTTCGGGCTCTTCAACAACCGTACCATCAGCAGAAGCCAATATTGGTTCTCCTTTTTTTGCAGCAACATCTAAACCGGGATGCGGATCAGGTTTAGCATCTTTTCTTTCCCCGTATGCTGATGATACTTCTCCATTTTCTACTGGCCAAATGTATTTTACACTATTCTGTGGTTGTGGTGGTTCGCTTGAAGAAACAGGATAATAATAAGAACGCAGATGTTTCCCTGCATCTCCCAAGAAACCAGCAGCAATATTTCCAGCTTTTTCATTACCGCTATTGGCTTGTTTTATTAATTCTGCAACTGCATCTACAGGGAATTTCCCATCAGGATCAATATACTTAATCGGATTATTTCCCGCATAAGAATACCCTAACAAATTCATTAGGTTATATACCCCACCATTACTGCCCGCAAAGTACGATCCATCAATCAATGCCGGATCTGCACTTATCCACAGGCTATTTTGGGGGTTCATGTACCTTGCACCATAGTAGTACAAGTCTGTCTCGGCATCCATTTCTTTGCCGGTAAAGGTAAAGGGTGTTTTGTTTAACTTTTCTATTTTGCGGTTTACCCATAGTTCACCGTAGGGTGTGTATTCTAAGTGCTCGTACTTCCAGCCACGATAGTCTGTAATTAGCTGGCTGCTGCCCAGGTGGTCGGGATGGTAATAGTAATTGTTTATCTTTTCGTAACCTAAACTAGACTCGCCCTTTATGCTTAGTTTAGTGCCCACTCTGCTTTGTCCAACATAAATGTGTTTGCTTTGCAGAAGCAAAGACTGGGAAGTATGCATTTGCCACATTGTGTCAAAGTATATGCTTTCGCCACGACTACTATACTTTATGGTGCGCTCACCATCTGCATCGTATTTGTACTGGACGGTAATATTGCTGTCCATTGTTGTGATAAGCCTATTCTCTTCGTCCCACTTGTACTTTCTGTTATAGGATTTGTCTACTGGCTTAACAGAATTTTGCTCTATGGCAAAGCCTTCGTTAAGACCGTAAATTGTGGCGTCTTCTCGCTCTTCTAGTATCCTTAGCACAGGTTCTTTTCGTGTTGGTTCGGGAGCATGACCTCCTGCACGTTCTTCTATCATGTTGCCGTTTAGGTCATACCTATAATAAAAGTTACCAACACTTTCTGCCTGATGTGCTTTGCCTGTATAGTATTTGTACTCTTTCTTATAGTTTAGGTTAAGGTTTCTATTAGCACCCTCAGTACGGGATGTGCTTAGTTTATTAGTTATGTTTCCGATACTATCAAAGGTAAACTTTTGGCTGTAACTAGAAACATTGTAGTTGGGAAGACCATCGTACACACCACTTTGGCTAAGGCCTTCTGCTTCTACAAGCTGGTACTGGCTATCGTAAGTATAACTTTGGCTAGTCTTTATCCCATCGGTGTTATTGGTGTAATTAGTTATGTTTCCTACAAGATCAAAACTATAGGTCATGTTTTGATAACCTGTACCCGTTGCAGTTGTTGTCTTTATGCTGCTAAGCCATCTGCGGTTAGGGTCGTAGGAATATTCAGTCTTAATTCCGTTGCCATATTCTATAAAGCTGCGTTGGCTATATTCGTCATAGCCGATGTCTTTAATGTAGGGGAACTCAAAATCAGACCTAACACCAGTTACCTTCTTTATTTGACCGCCTGCATCGTAAGTATACGTAAGGACTTCGTTATCGGGATAGGTTATTTGCTGCATCCTGCCAAGATAGTCAGACTTATATTGTAATGTTGCTGTTTCAGGGTCTCTGTTGGGCGTAAGCCGCTTTACTGTCTTTGTTTGGCTTGTCATCTCGCCTAGTCTACCATAGGTATAGCTCACTGTGCCAGAGTTGTCTTTTCGGGTGATGAGCCTGCCTGTCAATTTAAGGCAAACATCACTGACAACTCTAATTAAGTTCCTTGATTTTAATGGTATTGGTATAATCAACTTTGTTCTATTTAATTCATCTGCTTTTCACCGATACATCAAAAATCCGAAAACAAATTATTCAACCGCTACCATAGACTTAAAAATGCATCCATACTAATAGATTGAATTTATTATGTAGAAAACAATCGCCATTATTTTTTCTTATTTGAAATTCCAAGTGTAATCCCTAGCAAAAATCTCTGCGATTTCAGGACATAGATCTGGATGCAGCTTCTCGAAATCTTTAATGGCAATGTCTCCCATTTCGATAAGATCGTGTGCTCTTACATTCGCGTTAGTTTTATAAAAATCTTCCAATAACTCTTGTATTCTTTCTAAGAGTAATGGACCTTTTATGCCATACTTTTTAAGAACTAGATAATCATCCCTACTTGGATATGGTTTTCTCCCCATTCCCTTGCCGCTCCATAAAATTAGAGCTTCTTTTAGTTCTTCTGATGTTATCTGCTCCATAATAATACCTCCTCTCCAGTTGAAATATTTATACTTCTGATAGATTTTACACGTTCATTTGCGATCAATGCGGGGTATTCAATTCTACCCCAAACAGATGTATTCCTAAGTTGCTCTCCTTGAAGAACTCTAACATGACCGCTTGCATTTTTAGCAAATTCACGGGATGCATCTTCCCAGGCAGTGATGGTACTTGCATTATTTCTATCATAATCAGGAGGAGTTCGCCCTGTTCTTTCCAAAACCATTTCAAGAGTTTCACCGCCATTCCTTATGGCAAATTCTGCAGCTACCATATCACCTGTCTTTTCTTTCGTTCCTATGATGAAGTATATAGCCAAATGTTTTCGCATAAAAACAGAAAGACGGCTTAATTATTATGAGCGACACTTTATTTTCTAAAAAAAGTGTCTTGACAAATGGGATCTCTAAATATTCTAGTGAGTTAGATTTCAATTAAGTTCCCATAGAAATTTCTATTTTTGCCACTTTATTTTTATTATCAAATATTATAATCATTTCCATTAGATCCCATTCATGATTATAATAGTATAGTATATTTTCCTTTGATTCCTCTGGTTTACCTAGTATTTTTAATACAATTTTCTTGCTCGAGCCTATACCAATATTATTAATCAATTTTATTGAGGGATTTGTGAACTCAATTGCCACAATTGAATTATCTTCAGGATCAATATCACCTATATTGTTTGAAGAAAATATTATATCCTTATACTGGTACTGTCTGTGTTCTATATTACTGTATTTTTTAAGAATAAATTTTACTTCTCCATAAACTTTAAATACTGCTGATAATTTATCTCCTAAATTAATAATATGAGAGTTTTTCAAATCTTTTATAGCGAAACTTTTCATTGGAACATCAGAAAATAAATTAGTAGTTGTAAAGGCTATCATTATCATCAATATTGCTTTCATCTCTATTTTTCCCATATTTCAAAATCTATTATCGATTGATTAAAGTTTCTGGATCTAATGGTTTGCCGTTTTTTCTTATTTCAAAATGCAGATGAGGCTGCGTTGCTCTTCTTATACCTGTATAACCTATTAAATCTCCCTGTTTTACAGAGTCTCCTATTTTTACAGAAAAGGAATCTAAATGTGCATATCTCTGCTCATATTCACCTTTTTGAATAAAAATATACGAATTTTTATCACCAAAATCCACTGATAAATCTGCTAATGTTATTTTTCCATCACCAGATGCAATAACTGGAGTACCTTTTTTTGCTCGCATATCAATACCATTATGTTTTAGTGGTTTTGCATCTATTCGTGTTCCAAATGGTGAAGTTATAATTACATCACCTTGTAAAGGATAGATAAAGTCAGCTTTTTTAATTGCTGGTTTTCTTGAAGGAATACGTTTTCCGGTAATTTCATTAAAAATCCAAGTTTTCATCTTTTGATCCGCTTCTAATTGGGTAGTATTACCATTGGTAAAATACTTTGTAATATTATCAGTATCAGAATCATAAACATATTCAGGTCCATTTTGACCATAAACGGTGCTAGCTTGAAAGTTAACCATAAAACGGTTAATTAAAGCGTCAGATATATAAGTATCCGCTTTTTGATTCTTATTAAATAAACCAGACTGTCTTTCATATTCTCTTGTTTGTTCACTGGTGCACGTTAAAAACTGTAATCTAGGTAAACTATTAGAATATATATTTTTTTCTATCGCGCTTCTTCCGTCAGGATCTGTATACATTACAGGATTATTAAAAGCATACGTATACCCAGCTAAATTCAAAGCATTATAAATACCACCCGCAAAATACGTCCCATCAATCAAAGCCGGGTCTGCACTTATCCACAGGCTATTTTGGGGGTTCATGTACCTAGCACCGTAGTAGTACAGGCCTGTCTCGGCATCCATCTCTTTGCCGGTAAAGGTAAAGGGTGTTTTGTTTAACTTTTCGGCTTTGCGATTTACCCACAGTTCACCGTAGGGGGTGTATTCTAAGTGCTCGTACTTCCAACCACGATAGTCTGTAATTAGCTGGCTACTACCCAGATGGTCGGGATGGTAATAGTAATTATTTATCTTTTCGTAGCCTAAGCTAGACTCGCCCTTTATGCTTAGTTTAGTGCTTACTCTGCTTTGGCCAACATAAATATGTTTGCTTTGCAATAACAATGACTGGCTAGTATGCATTTGCCATAGAGAGTCAAAATATATGCTTTCGCCACGACTACTATACTTTATGGTTCGCTCACCATCTGCATCGTATTTGTACTGGACGGTGATGTTACTATCCATTGTCGAGATAAGCCTATTCTCTTCGTCCCACTTGTACTTTCTGTTGTAGGCTTTGTCTACTGGCTTCACAGAATTTTGCTCTATCGCAAAGCCCTCGTTAAGACCGTATATTGTGGCGTCTTCTCGCTCTTCTAGTATCCTAAGCACAGGTTCTTTTCGTGTTGGTTCGGGAGCATGGCCTCCTGCACGCTCTTCAATCATGTTGCCGTTTAGATCATATCTATAATAAAAATTACCAACACTTTCTGCCTGATGCGCTTTGCCTGCATAGTATTTGTACTCTTTCTTATAGTTTAGGTTAAGGTTTCTATTAGCACCATCGGTACGGGATGTACTTAGTTTATTAGTTATGTTTCCAATACTATCAAAGGTAAACTTTTGGCTGTAGCTAGAAACATTGTAGTTGGGAAGCCCATCGTACACACCACTTTGGCTAAGGCCTTCTGCTTCTACAAGCTGGTACTGGCTATCGTAAGTGTAACTTTGGCTAGTCTTTATCCCATCGGTGTTATTTGTATAATTAGTTATGTTTCCTACAAGATCAAAACTATAGGTCATGTTTTGATAACCTGTTCCCGTTGCGGTTGTTGTTTTAATACTGCTAAGCCATCTGCGGTTAGGGTCGTAGGCATATTCAGTCTTTATGCCGTTACCGTACTCAATAAATGATCTTTGGCTATACTCGTCATAGCCAATGTCTTTAATGTAGGGGAACTCAAAATCAAACCTAACACCGGTTACTTTCTTTATTTGACCGCCTGCATCGTAGGTATACGTAAGGACTTCGTTATCGGGATAGGTTATTTGCTGCATCCGTCCAAGATAGTCAGACTTATATTGTAATGTGGCTGTTTCTGGGTCTCTATTGGGGGTGAGTCTTTTTATCGTCTTGGTTTGGCTTGTCATCTCCCCTAGTCTACCATAGGTATAGCTCACCGTGCCAGAGTTGTCTT
Organism: Unio pictorum; assembly: GCA_030141615.1. Classification (NCBI taxonomy): domain Eukaryota; kingdom Metazoa; phylum Mollusca; class Bivalvia; order Unionida; family Unionidae; genus Unio; species Unio pictorum. Next base: position 474,299 of record JARLTB010000382.1, on the reverse strand, counting down.
TTCGGTTTAGTAATCTGCCTGCTGCATAGTTGTCTTTGGTGTTGTCGGCTTCTGTGCCGTAGGTGTAAAGTACATCATCGCTGTAGGGGTAGTTTATTTTTACAAGACGGTTCAAGCCATCGTATTCGTAGAATATACGTCTGCCTTCCTTGCGCAATTGCGAAGTGTCTTTGGTTATTACATTGCCTGCCTCATCGTAGCCATAGACTTGTGTGCCTGTATCGGCACTTGTTTGCTGTAGCCTCCTGCCTAAAAGGTCATAGACAACTTCTATTGTGTTCTTGTTGTGGTCTAGTGTCCGTAACATTTGCCCCATAGCATCATATTCGTAGCTGGCACTAGTTACTTCTTTGTTGTCCTTGTCTAGCTTGCTTACCCTTACTATGTTACCACTGTCGTTCAGTTCACGCACTTCGCTATTGCCCAAGGGGTCAGTGTTTTTCTGTATCATTCGGGTGTTATCATTACTAATGCCATATTCACTTTTTATGCTAGCACCATCGGGTAGTGTTTGGCTAATCACCCTGTCAATGGCATCGTAGGTTTTTGTTGTTGGCCGAATTAACGCAGTTAAGGCAATTGTGTTGTCATCATTAAAAAGTTTTTCTACAAAACTCATCTGCCCTTCTGCGACAGTCCTTCCTTGCTCATCGTAGGCTACCGCACCCGATAGGTTCCAGCCTACTTGCGCTGGCTCAGTAGCAATGTTTCGTTTCTCGCCTGACTTGGCAGTTTGCAAAACCCTACCTAAGCCGTCTATCGCAACCACGGTGCTAAGGGTATCGCTGTTGTCTGCATCGTAGAGAATTTTGTTTTTTGTTATCACAGACCAGGGATACCGTGCACGGTTGTACTCGTATTCTACCGATGGGGTAATACCAGTGTCGTAAGGACTGCGCACAGCAGTTAGCCGTCCAAACTCATCATACACAAAACTCATAGTCTGCCCATTCTGGTCGCTTTGGCTTAGCTTTACTTGCTGGGCAAAATCCCAAGCCATAGTACTTCTATAACTAGGGGAATTAGTTATCTTTATGTTGGTGTTTACTATTTCTGTTACAAAACTCTGTACAATAGTATCGTACGTATAACTGATGGCATGTCCTCTTGGGTCTGTAATAGTTAACAAATTGCCGTAATTATCATAGGTAAAGGAATACTCACGGGCTGTAGTACTATTCTCGTACTGTAGTAGTTTTACTAACTCACCATTACTACCGTACTCACCTTGCCTCTTGCGCAGTAAAGCACCACTGGAGTTCTCTTCCCGTACCTCTATACTGTTAGGCAGACTTAGTATGTTTTTTATTACGTCGGGGTCTTTGTATGTTATCGCTGCATAGAGATCTTTTCTTTGTTGTGTTGTCCTTGTTGTTGCGCCATAATCTCGTACTGTTGTTACATTTCCATACCTATCGTAGCTGTACTCTTTGCGGGTCTCTAGCTGTAGAATACCTGCATCCTTGCCTGTTGTCTGGTATTGCCTACTTATTTCTCGGGTAAGACTTGGAAAGTAGATTGCAAATTCATTTGTTTTTATTAATTCATTTTCTTTGTTATAATATACTTTCCTCTTCGATAGCCCACTACCATGCCCTCTATTTGCTCCTAGTGTATAATTATACATGCTTTCATTATATTTTACTAATTTGTTACTTCCTTCTCCTTCACTTGCACGCCCCTGCACTGTCCTAGATAATAATAGCCCCTTTTTGTAGTACGAGCTAACATCATATACACTACTCCCTACTCGTAGTACCTTTGCATGTGCATCTCTACTATATGTTTGCACAAGCCCAAAACCATAGAATACTCTTTCGCTTCTGTCATAGTACCCATTCGCATAGCGGTATTCTACCTTGTAGCTTTGCACTCCTCTGTCTTGCGGTATTTCCTGTGCTTCTCCTTTTCTTATCGCTTCAGTACTAAATCCTGCTTCTTTTGTTACAGACTGTAACACCCACCGCTTCTGTGGCATGTCCTCGGTGTTCCCTACCTGCTCGTAGTCAAATTTGTATCTACCGCCTTGTGGCACATGCACTGTCTTTAACAAGCCCACCTTACCCATACGGTTCCTGCGCACATACATTTCACTAGCTCCTGGCAGCTTTAGCACATGATCGGGTAAGCCATCTCCATCTATGTCCATAAACTTTAATGCAGACCCCGTGCTCGCCAAGGTGCTCCCTATTCCAGGCCTTATATTTAACGTAAGTACCAGAAAGGTTAATGCTATATTCACATCTGCATTTATGCTAAAGGTTGCTCCCGTACTGTAATCTAGTGTGTCCTTCACCATTAATGGATTGATATATTTTTGAAAACTATTTCCATTTGATGAGATCTCTACCTTAGCAAAAGAGCCTTCCTGCAACTGTTCTGGTCGGTAGGGTACATTTGCCAATAACGTTTCCAAATCTTTGTTCACTTGTGCACGGTAATCTACATTTGCTCCCGCAGATTCCCAGGTAGGTGCATATACCTTTTGTTCATCACTAAAGCTATCTCCCCTGTTGTACTTTACTAAAAAGTAATCTGTTCCTTCTTTCTTTACTACCTCATCTACTAAGCCATCTCCGTTTATATCCTGCACACTCATATAGCTTTGATTAACCGTGCCTGAATACCCTAAGGATAGTGTTGCATCTACTACGCTTACTCCTACCGTAACTCCCATTGTCTGCCCGAAACTACCACTACTTGACATACCCAAGTACGTTATATTATCGGTACTAAATTGACCCATATCTGCCCATAGCTGCTGCCTAATACCCGCATTAGCCCAAGACACCGGTGCGGTAAATCCCTTCCCCGTGTTTATTTGCACACTATAGCCTGTCCCATCTGCGCGTACATGATCCGGTAAGCCAGAACCGGTAAAGTCTACCAAGCCCTGCTGCTGCTTGCTCACTCCCATACTTCCTGTTATTCCTGTACTGCCACTAAAATTTACTACTACATTTGTTTTTTCTGTACTTATTTGCTCATTCCGTTCTGACCCTACTAATCCACTTGTAGACGGTGGTACCGCTGCTGGTGGTACCGCTGCTGGCGGTACTTCCGCAGGTGGTGTGTCCGGTGTATTACCTCCCTCTGTTGATGGTGGCGCTGTTGGCGGGGTGGCAGTTGTTTGCGTTGTCTCTCCACTGGAGTTGTACGTTAGTACTATCGCTCCTAAGGGTGCCCCTGCACTGCTTCCTATACTGGTGCTTACATTGTCAAATAGGTGTAGATACGATCCTTTTTGTAATACGTAATCATTATATCCATAAAATCCATTACCCCCTCCTAGCCACGCTCGTATTGCATCAACTCCGTCTGCACTATCTGCTGTATCTACTATATCAGGAAACCTATCTCCGTTTATGTCCATCATTGCTTTGTGTTGCCATGACTTTCCTGTGTTATAGCTTGCATTTGCTCCTAAGGGCCCTACCGAAACTCCCCCATTTATATCAAAACTTGTTGACCTGCTTCTGCTGTATACATCGAGTGATTTTGTTCCTTTTGTTCCTCGCACCTCTTCCTTGTTTACCACTCCAGGTATCTTGTAGTAGCTGTCCCCTCCATTCCTCCCCACCACTATCCTGTCTTTATCTATATACCCCGCAAAGGTATATTTTTTTGCTTCTAATGCTCCGGTTGCTTCATTCCTTGTCGGCTCTTCATAACTATCTACCTTTGACACCCACGCCGTCTCTGCTACCGCTCTTTCTCTTTTGCTTGCTTCTCCTATGTTTTCTATTTGTGTTGTCCCATCCCTTTTCTTGTTCCCACTCATGTTCAGCACATATGGCGGATACGATGCCTCATTTTCTTTTTTCTTTTCATTCGGATCCTTTTCAAATAACTGGTCGTTCCATTCATAATACCCTGTCCAGATACCATAAAACCACCCCAGTTCTCCTCCTCCTAGCGGCCTTGTCCCTTCCTCCCCCTTCATTAGATCTTCTGTACTATAATCTGCTAGCGAATCATATATCGGTATGTATTTGATTATCATTTTTGTCTTTGCCTGCGTATCTTCGTCCTGTGTTAAGTAAGGTATTTGTACCTTGCTTACCATCTGTCCCGCTTTCCTTCTTTGCTCTACTCCAGGCATAAAACTTTCTACTCTCTCACCTTCCGGTAAGACTGCTTTTTGTACGACTAATTCATCCTCAGACCCATATTCTATTTCTAACTCCTCTTTTGTCCAGTCCGTTTGTATTCCTGCATTTCTCATTTGGCTGCTTACTGCTTGCATCGCTGCTTGCGCTAAGCCTTCTCGCAGCTCCCAACTACCCTTTTCCTTGCTATATGTATAATATGGAAATAGTTCTACATCTCTCCGATACGCTCTTGCTATTTCACTTAGCCTTTGTTCTTCTTCCGGGCTTATGCTTTCTTTTATTTTGTAATAAGTACTCCCTTCATTTTCTATGGCTTCTACATACTCACCTATTGTATACCCCGCTCCTTCTATACTCGCCTTTTCTTCTGCTGTTATTAGTAGTAGTTCCTTTGCTCCTCCTATGCTATTGTAGATACTATCCTTTTGCTTTGTGTACCTATCTAGTAGTACCAGTCCTTTCTTGTATTTTGTTTCATATACATCTGTGTCTGCTGCCAGATCCTTATCCCGTAATCTGTAATCCCCCTCCACTAGTTCCCAGCAGTATTCTAATATGTGTCTTTCTTCTTCACTTATTGCTGCTGTTATTTTTGTCCAGTCACTTGCTGCTATGGCAAGACTTCCTATTCCACTAAAACTCCCAAATACTTCTCCTGCAAGGATAAAGTTACTTATTATCCCTTCGTAAATGCTCGCAGGAATACTGCTTGGTATGTCTGACTTTTCTGTAAAGATAAATCGCCTCTTTATTCCTCTGTCCTTCATGCTCACGATACGTTCTGTTGCACTTTCTTCTACTTCCAACCCTACTGTGCTGTCTTCTTTTTCTACTCCCTTTACCTCCCGTACCAGCACATACCTATCTGACTTCTTCCTCAGAAGCAGCTTTTCTTCTTCCTCTCCTGCTCTATTGTACAGTACATCTAGTTCTTTATCTTTCTCCTGGCCTTCTTCAGGCACTACTGCTGCTAGATACCGCTCCTGTCTTTCTACCCACTGTAGTGCTTCGCTTCTTCTGTCTATTAGTACTATCCTGCCATCAGGTGTTCGCCAGAATAGATCTTGCTTTAGGTTTTCTTTCTTTGACTCTTTCTCTGCCTGTGTCAAGCTTGCTTCTGTGTCTATTTCTTTTTCTAGGCTTCTAAGCGCGTTGTAGTAGTAGGTTCCTACTATACTATCGCTTGATCGTATCTCTCCCTCGCTTGTTTTATATTCATATACTTCTTTTGAATCTTTTTCCTTTCTAAAGTAGCTCTGGGTTTCTGCCTCGTAACTATATCGCCCCTTGAGTAGTATTGAATCGGGCAATAGTAGTGGCGCAGCCATCTCTTTCCATTCTCCATTCTCTAAGTTAGATACAACTTCCTCTTCTTTTTTGCTTGCTGCTTCTAACATAGGTCTGAATATATCACGGTGTATTTTATTTGGTATTCCTTTCCCATAGCGCAGCAGCTGTATTGCTACCTCTTTTGTAAGTAATTCACCCCAGTTTTGTTGTAAGTATCCTTTACTATCATATATTGCTTCCAATCCTTCTGGTATTTCAGGTACCCATACATACGTTGTTTCTTCCCTGTCCTTACCGTTTACTGTTACTATCCTTGTTACCGTTTTTGTATATCCTACCTTATCCTTCGGCGTGATAAATTCCATCGTGTCTTTCTGGTCTTCAAAGTACTTTATTTTGTTATATTCTATTTGTATATTCCACTCTACTTCGCTTCCTTCCTCTTCTGCCTCCGCATTCTTTCCTTCCCCTGCCGCCTTCATTGGTCGCGATACAAAGTATAACTCTTGCTTCCTTCCTAGCCCCTCTACACTAAAACTTGCTTTTCCTTCTGCTGCCTCTTTATTTAGCCGTACTCTACCTACCGCAGGTACTTCTTCCCCTTCCCTTACAGACTTCTTGTAGCTTGCTAGATCTACCCACTCGCTTTTTAATTCTTGGGCTGTTAGTAATCTGCCTTCCTGTTCTATACTGACTGTTCCTCCTCTATAGGGCTTCCATACCCTATACGGTAACATCTGATAGTAGGTCCTCTGAAACGAATCTCTTTCCTCTGCACTTATCGTAGGCTTGTTCAGCGCCACCGCTGCTGCTTCAGGATCCCATCCTATTGCTGTATAGCTATTCCCTACATTCCTATGCCAATAATCATTTCCTTCCTTTACAAAGTCTAATCGTCCATCCCCATCTACATCTACAAATCCACTGTACCCATCTGTATAGGTCCATTGCCAGGTTACTCCTCCTGATACCGTCCCTATTGCTGCCGATAGCCCTACACTAAAAAATACTTGACGCTCTTGGTATAGCTCTTTGAACACATCCCCTGCAAAATTTGTAGTTCCTATAGACAGTGCTTTTGGTCTGCTATTCAGTCCCATTAATTCCATCGCTGTGTTGTATAGTTCTTGTTCGCTTGTTTCTTCTTGGTTGTACATCGGCCACCCAGATATTCTTTTACTCCCTTGTACTGATGCATATACATAATCTGTTAATCCATCCCCACTTATATCCAGTGTCGCTTCTTCTGTGTTGCTATATGAAAATCCTATCCCCCCTCGTACTCCAAAACTCGCTATTATTTTCTTCCAGTTGTCTTTGGGTGCTGCCCAGGGTATGGCTATGCTTACCCCTACATATAATCCAAAGTTCATCCCCCAGCTTTTCACTACTGATAATCGATTTGCACTTGTTGGTATTTCTTCCATAGTAAAGCCTTCATACCCTACTACCTGCTCTCCATTTTTCCTTTCTTCTAATCTGTGGTAATCAAAGCTATAACTATAAAACTCTCTTCCTATTGCCCTGTCGCTGCCTGCGCTACCACTACCACCGCCTACTGGCCCATGCTCGCTCATCCTCACAAGCTGGCTTTGTCCAAACATATTGTATTCGTAACTAAATTGGTAGCTGCGCACTATGCTCCCTGCATACTCTATGTCTATCCTTGCTAGCCTGTACGCCAGCTTAGACACAAAGCCTCCTCTTGTGTCTATTCGCCTGTCCTCCCGTACTTCCTTTTCTCGTACAAACTGTATCGCAAACTTCCCTTCTGTTATTGTCTTGTCTTGGTTTTCATATTGTGTGTACTTTATTGTCTTAAGGTAGCTTCGTGCATTTTCACTATCGTACTCGTACTCATAAATCATCTGGTTGCCAAAGTTGTCTTGTGCTTTTGTCAAGTACCACTGGTAGCTTTGTGTACGGTTATTCCTGTCTGGGCCTATCCAGCCTTCTTCTTTCCCGTATTCTTTTATTCCTCCTCCTTTGTCTGTTACTTCCCAGTAGTCCTCCCCTCCATTGTCTTCGCTCCGATACCACCGTATTCGCTCATATCCCTTGTTTACCCGTGGCACAAATAGCCACGCATTATTCGCATAGCTGTCTTTTCCTACATAGAGTAGCTCTTCGCCTCCCAGACTGTACATGTCTAGGTTTTCGCCATCTCCTCTGCTGTTGTAGTTGGGTAAGCCAAATCGTGTGTCTATACTTACCATATCAGTCTCTATGTCAAAGCCTCTGCCTAGCCAACTGCTGCTGCCTTCGCTGTTGTATCGTAGTCGTAATTGTGGTGCTACCCCTCCCCTCCCCGCAGGCACCCGTAGCGGTATTGCAAAACTATTACCTCCCATCAAGCTGCCTTCAGGCCCTTCTATACCCCCCACTCCCGCCGCAGGATTGGCTGCTTCTAGGTTCTTTATAGAGTTTACATCGTACTGTATCGGATTAGGCCCTTCAGGCATTTTTAATGTTGCGTTTATCATCTCGGTAAAGTGTGTCGTCTGGCTTCGTATCTCTCCTGCTTCTTTGTCTATCCCTAGCCTCTCTAGCCTCTCCCAGCTCTTGCTTCCTGTATCGTAAAAATATGTGTACAAATTACTTAAGGCTGTTTCTGATTCTTTTATACTTGGGTCAAATGCCATCCGTAGTTGCACAGGCTTCGCAAATTGTAACCCTTCGGGCTCAAACTTATACCCCAATGCTGCCTTCGTTACATTGCTCATCCCTTCGTCTAGGCCGCTCGTCCCTCCTAGACTCCGTATTGTTATTATTGTGTTTTCCTCTACCGCTCCTGGTGGCACTTCTAGCTCTACCCCTTCCATATAGACTATACCCCCTGCGCCTGGGCTTACTGTTTGGCTGGTAGATGGTAATTCGTTTGTGCTTTTGCTAGCTGCGAGTTGTACGTTGTCAAGTGGTAGATCCTGTAGTGTTTGGAGCTGTAGGGGTGGCTGTGCTGCTAGGCCAAAGGGGCTGCCAAGTGGGCTATAGGGTAGTGACGGGGGCAGTTCGCCCAGCACCCGCACTTCGCTTTGCCCTAGACCTAGATAACTAAAATTTAATGGTGCCTGACCTAATACCAGCAGGTATATCATCCCTATGGCTACTGCTTTTTTCATGCCGTACCTCCTCACCACTTGCTTTACAGCTCCGAATAACCTAAAAATTCTGTTCTACATCCCTCTTTACTTTATTACTGTATACCGTACCCGTACTGGTATATCCGGAAAGTTATCTTTGGGGCTGGTTATTACCATAAATCCCCTGCCTATTTTTATACCTTCGCTTATTTGTCCCCTGTCGTCTTCGTAGGTTCCCGCATCTACATTATTAAACTGTACTGTAAAACTTCCTCCTACCGCTCCCGTTATCTTTATGATATTATCACTTCCCTCTACTGCGGTTAGACTTGTGCTTTGCTTCCAGATGCCTTCCTTTGTATAGCTCCTATATTCATTGTTTTCTACTACTCCCACACTGTAGTAGCCATTATTGTTTATTAACACTAGCAACATGCTACTAGGACTACTTCCTACAGTGTAATTGCCAAAGATTACTCCATAGCCCGCTCCTGAATACCCACTTCTTTTATTTATCTTTACCTCGTGATCTAGATTACTTCCTACATCTTTTTCTACAATACCCCACAACGTGTAACCTTGATTGCTCCAGTGCTCTTTTTTATTTGTTACAAATTCATAGCTGCTTGCTTCTGTTTGTGGCACAAAGAAATCAGAATCTTCTCCTGCTGCTTTAACTTCTATGCCTTCTTCTTTTCCGCTACCAGGCCAGTTTGCAAATTCGCAGCTTGCGAGTACCATTACCCAAACTAATATTTGCGCTACTTGCCAGTGTTTCATAACACCCCCTTCTTCATTTGTTCCCTACATCCATTTTTTATTATGGCGCCTCTATCTTAGTAAGTATTACTTGATATGATAAAATTATCCCGCCTCCACTATCGACGGGCACCGGTGTTTCGGGGTTTATTAGTAGCCGAAACCTAAAATCTTTTGCTACATTATCTGTGTTTTCTAAACTGATTTCTCCTCCTTGTGTTACTTGTTCCGGCGCTTGCGTTTCCCATGCTATTTTTATGTATGTATTTTGATTCGCTGTTATTTCTGGGTTGGTTTGCAAAATGCTTATTGTTATTGTGTATCCTTCTTGTATATTCACTACAAACCAATCTATATCTGCTACTTCATTTCTATCTTGCAGCGCTTCAGATTTAAATAAATGCAAGTTCCCCCTTGTCCTGGTGAGTAGCCGGGTTGCTTGTTCTTTTTCATTATTTGGTTCCAGGTCGTCTTCTTTTATACTACTTAATATACCAAAGGACCACAGATCTGAACCTGTTTGATTGCCTGAATCAGGGAATAATTTTGTTCCTCGCTTCTTTATTAATCTATAAAGATACCTTTCTGCAACTATTCCTGCGTCTAACTTCTTACTATCTACCCAACGAGTAGTCCTTCCAGTATATAGAGTTTCAAATATTGGATTTTTTACATCAAGACTCCGTTGTAGTATGTAACTGTCGCTGTGGCTATCGGCGGGCCAACTTATCCACACTTCGTTTTCTCTTGCAAAGGACTGCACTGTTGGCATTATTATTGTTGGATCATTTGGACTCCTCCCCATTTGCAATAGCGGGCTTTCTGTGCAGCTTGTTACTATCATTACTACAAAATTGCTGAGTAGAATAATACTATTCCATTTTCTTGCTTTTTGCTCTTTTGTTGCTACCGCCTTACGAAAAATACCTTTGCAACTCATGGGGATGGCTCCTCTTGGTTTTGTGTTTCGGCAGATCTTTCTGTTTTGCTTTCCTCTGTTTGCTCAGCCTGGGTAGAACCTGTACTTCCTGTGGTTGAATTTGTGCTTTCGGGTGGAACTTGTCGGCTTTCTTCTGCCTTTGATGCTAACACTATTGTTACAAACAGTCCCGGTGTGTACATCATCCGTAATGGCTGATAAAAACCAACTTCAAACTGATTCATTATTCCTATAGCTATATCTTTAGTTATGTAATACTTATATGTTATTACACCCGCGGTACCCCAACTAAAATAGACTACTGTCTGACTACTGTCGTACTTCCTCTCTTTGACAAACATATCAAAATACCCTATTGGTCCCAGCCCTAGTTCAAGCTGGTGTCCCTTGCCAAAATCCATACCTAGATCTAGCATAAAGGCTAGCCCAAACCCGTGTATATAAAATCTTTCCCGTCCTGGTTTTTCAATTCCCATTTGGTAGCTTAGATCTGCCCCAAACCCTAGATATAATCCCCAGGGAGTTAGCCTTTTTTCTGGCTGAAATCGAAAACCTATCCTTCCATTAATTATGCCTGCATACGATTCTAGCCAGTTTGCGTCTATCGCCACTGGATACCCCAACCCTGCTTGCAGGTTCCACAGATGCTTTCGCCCTTCATCTACCGAAAGCGGCCTACCAAGTCCCAATTCTATTGACAGATAGCTTAGTATTTTCCACGCTAGATTATCCATTAGTCTGCCATATTGTTCCTGATTGTCTGCTGAAATAAATACCTTTGCTAACTTCTTGCTTTCCCGTTCGAGCAATTTTAACTCGCCATATATGCTAAACTGATCTTGCTTTACAAAGCCATACAGTACATATTCGTATCCTTGGCTTTCGGATAGCTGAATCGCTTCGGTTACTGTCTCGACCCCTTTACCGGGTATCAGGTGCATCGTAACACCTCCAGGTAATCGATCTTTGCCTAATCGTTGCAGCAGATCTTTTGCCACATCGGGCTTCCCTTGTGGTGGTACACCTTGTGGTGTTACACCTTGCGGTGTTTCGCCTTGGTATAGTATTGCTGCTACATACAGCTCCATTGCACCTAGCATTGTTGTCAATACCAAGAAACCACATAGTAGCCCTATTTTTTTGTGCATTAGTACCTAACTCCTAACGCTGTTTCTTTTGCTTCATTTTCCCGTATCTTCTCCTCCAGCTTTTCTATGCTGCGCCTGCCTTCTGTTGTACTGCTAGACTGCAATGACTTGCTTGCTACCCAATCTGCGAGGGCTTCTTCTTTTTTTCCTATCCCGAGATAGCTATCTCCTCTTGCTGCAAGTATCTCCGCATCGCGGCTATCTTGTTCTAGTACTCTGCTAAAATAGCTTATTGCATTTTCATAATCTTCCATTGCATACGCATTGTACCCTGCTAGTTTTTGCACTTCTTTATTCCCATCGCTGCTACCTGCTAGTAGCCTTTGCAAATATACCTGCGCTTCCTTAAGTTGTCCTACCTGTAGCTCTACTCGCGCCATTAGCTCTAATGCCTGATTGTCATCTCCTTTATTTGTTAGAACATATTGGCAGTTTTTTCTTATTTCTTCGTGGTACTGCCGATCCTGCCCGTTTATGTTATACAAACTCCAGGCATATTGCTTTCGTGCTTCATAGTTGTTTTTCTGCTTGTCTATTACTTGCCGATACGATTTGGCTGCCTCGCCATATCTGCCCTCTGCATACTGCTTCGCTCCTATTCTCATGGCCTCAAGTGCAGGCAGGTCTTGTGCTGGATCGGGTATCCCGCTCACTCGCGCTAGTACTACCTCTTGTGTCTGCGCACTGCTTTTCTGCCTTTCTTCTACTATTTGCAAGTTCCCTCCCATCTTGGCTAGTTGTCGCCTTTGCTCCTGCGCCAGACGCTCTGTTTGTCGCTGTAATAGCTCTATTTCTTGCACAAGCTGTTTTTTCTTTTCTTCTAAATCTTCCAAGATTGTACTCTTTGCACGTACCAAAGCTTCGAGTTGCTTCGTGCTTTCTTGCACAATCCGTTCCTCTAAATCTTGGGTTTGCTGATACAGGATATAAAATCCTCCTCCCATCACTAGAAATATGAGGATACTTACAATCAGTATTGGAAGATTGTTTTTATCTGCGCACTTGAAGAAGCAGGAATAGAAATAAGTTTGGACGGAGTCAAAAGAGCTATAGATACTATGTATGTAGAAACCTATGGCGGTCACTACAATACGAAAACATCTATATGTATGGATACAGCAACATGGCAGACGAAAAGCACGGAGTTGAATATTATTTTAAATATTACAATACGGTAACTATTTTGCCAATCGCTTAGTTATGAAACTCCTGATGAATTATATAATAGCAGATTTAATATACATCAGGCAGCAGTGAAAAGAAAGCAGCATGACAAGAAGGCTGCTCACCTAATTTTAGAGAAAGAACTGGCTAAACAAATCTGCGCAGTTCAAAGGTCATAGACAACTTCTATCGTATTTTTGTTATGGTCTAGTGTCCGTAACATTTGGCCCATAGGATCATATTCGTAGCTTGTATTTGTTACTGCTTTACCTTTTATATCGAGTCTGTTTCTTGATATTATTTACCATTGTATAACCCGTAGATCATCCTTTTAGTTATGGCAATTCTTTGGTAATACTAATGCGATCTATCTTACCATCTCTGTCATCATCATATAGAAATACCGAAGATATTTCATAAAGTTCAGTATGCCCTAGACTATCTATGCGAAATGATATATATGAATAATTATAATTATAATTTTCGCCTTGCCTTTTTTCCTTAATGCTAGTAATTGTGTTCATATCATCACCAACTCTTACACCTGATTTTAATGCATATTTATTTGAATCTAATGTGATATCAAAAATATGATAATAATCAGTATAATCAGCAAAATCTACGGATATGCCCAATGCCGGGTAATTATAGCTTTTAAATTCTGTATCTTTCACTTGATAATTCTCTTTCCCGGCTGGTTCTCCTAGAATTTTTATCATTTCATCATAGGTATTTCCCACATACAATTCTTTATTACCTATTATTACTTTTGCTTCTTCTATATTGCTCAGTCTTTTTGGTATTACATTATAATCACTACCTAAACGATTAATGAATTGACCATACACCCAGCCAATATATTTTTGGCTCTTAATAAATTTCCAATAGTACTTGTCAGTGCTACTAATCTGTGCCGTTGATAACGAATCACGATATATTTCAGGCCTGTGTTTTATTGGATATTCTTCACCATATTCAATTTTCTCTCCTTTCTGTAGCAAACCTATAATTTCACCCTTTAATCCTGGGTCTTTACGAATTCTAACATTAGAATCATTTATTTCTCCATAAGACTTTCTATCTTCGTAAAAGCTCTTAAATTTAATTTCGGGTTCTTTATTCGTTTGTATAATCTGTGCATTCACATCAAACGATATCATTGTAAAAATAATTATCAATTTGACTTCTGCAGTTTACTGATTATGATAATTCCGGAAGTAAAGCGATAGATCATTTTGCAATTGATTTACTGCTCCTGAAGGTTACTGGTGTATATTCTGTCTTAGGTGGCACAGTGCAAGAAGTTTATTATAGCAACGCTAGCAGGAAATAGCAATTGTTATAGAGTAGACAAGAATGGGATCTCAGCTCGAATATTCACATCTAAAAAAGAAGATGAGGGCCTGTAGACAAGCCTGTATTTCCTACAAGCCCGATTAATTCGCCTCCCGCAACTGTAGCACCTTTTTTTAATGATGGAAGGTTTTTTAGATGTGAATATTGAGCTGAGATCCCATTTTTGTCTATTATAACAATTGTATTTCCTGCTGCGTTGCTATAATAAACTTCTTGCACTGTGCCACCTAAGACAGAATATACACCAGTACCTTCAGGAGCAGCTAAATCAATTGCAAAATGATCTATCGCTTTACTTCCGGAATTATATAATCCGTAAAATGCAGAAGTCAAACGCACCGTTGTTTTTTCATATTCTTGAGTAATAAAATTCCAAGTAGATTCTTTAATTGGCCAATTAAATTCAGGTTGAGGAACCGGCGGACCAGCTGGTGGTATTGGGAGGAACGACATGGGCATTCCACCGATTATGGGTTGAGTAACCGGTGGACCAGCTGGTGGTCCTGGGGGAGGAGATACCATATCATTAGACCTATTCATAGTCGTTCTACCATCAGGATCAATATACTTAATGGGATTATTTCCTGCATAAGAATACCCTAACAAATTCATTAGGTTATAAACACCACCATTACTGCCCGCAAAATACGACCCATCAATCAATGCAGGATCTGCACTTATCCACAGGCTATTTTGGGGATTCATGTACCTAGCACCGTAGTAGTACAGGCCTGTCTCGGCATCCATTTCTTTGCCGGTAAAGGTAAAGGGTGTTTTGTTTAACTTTTCGGCTTTGCGGTTTACCCACAGCTCACCGTAGGGGGTGTATTCTAAGTGCTCGTACTTCCAGCCACGATAGTCTGTAATTAGCTGGCTACTGCCCAGGTGGTCGGGGTGGTAATAGTAATTGTTTATCTTTTCGTACCCTAAACTAGACTCGCCCTTTATGCTTAGTTTAGTGCCAACTCTGCTTTGGCCAACATAAATGTGTTTACTTTGCAAGAGTAAAGACTGGGAAGTATGCATTTGCCACATTGTGTCAAAGTATATGCTTTCGCCACGACTACTGTACTTTATGGTGCGCTCACCATCGGCATCGTATTTGTACTGGACGGTGATGTTACTATCCATTGTCGAGATAAGCCTATTCTCTTCGTCCCACTTGTACTTTCTGTTATAGGATTTGTCTACTGGCTTTACAGAATTTTGCTCTATGGCAAAGCCCTCGTTAAGACCGTAAATTGTGGCATCTTCTCGTTCTTCTAGTATCCTAAGAACAGGTTCTTTTCGTGTTGGTTCGGGAGCATGACCTCCAGCTCGCTCTTCTATCATGTTGCCGTTTAGATCATACCTATAATAAAAGTTACCAACACTTTCTGCCTGGTGTGCTTTGCCCGCATAGTATTTGTACTCTTTCTTATAGTTTAGGTTAAGGTTTCTATTAGCACCATCGGTTCTTGAAGTGCTTAGTTTATTAGTTATGTTTCCAATACTATCAAAGGTAAACTTTTGGCTGTAGCTAGAAACATTGTAGTTGGGAAGCCCATCGTACACACCACTTTGGCTAAGACCTTCTGCGCCAATAAGCTGGTACTGGCTATCGTAGGTGTAACTTTGGCTAGTCTTTATGCCATCGGTGTTATTCGTATAATTAGTTATGTTGCCTACAAGATCAAAACTGTAGGTCATGTTTTGATAACCTGTTCCCGTTGCTGTTGTTGTCTTTATACTGCTAAGCCATCTGCGGTTAGGGTCGTAGGCATATTCAGTTTTTATGCAATTGCCATATTCTATAAAACTGCGCTGGCTATACTCATCATAGCCAATGTCTTTAATGTAGGGAAACTCAAAATCAGACCTAACACCAGTAACCTTCTTTATCTGCCCGCCTGCATCGTAAGTATAGGTAAGAACTTCGTTATCGGGATAGGTTATTTGCTGCATACGACCAAGATAGTCGGACTTATATTGTAATGTTGCAGTTTCGGGATCTCTGTTTGGCGTAAGTCGCTTTACTGTCTTGGTTTGGCTAGTCATCTCGCCTAGTCTACCATAGGTATAGCTCACTGTACCAGAGTTGTCTGTGCGATGTAGTAATCTACCTGCTGCGTAATTATCTTTTGTGTTGTCGGCTTCGGTGCCGTAGGTGTAAAGTACATCATCACTATAAGGGTAGTTTATTTTTACAAGACGGTTTAAGCCATCGTATTCGTAGAATATTCGTCTGCCTTCTTTGCGCAATTGCGAAGTGTCTTTGGTTATTATATTGCCTGCCTCATCGTAGCCATAGACTTGGGTGCCTGTATCGGCACTTGTTTGCTGCAGCTTTCTGCCTAAAAGATCATAGACAACTTCTATCGTGTTTTTGTTGTGGTCAAGAGTGCGGAGCATCTGACCCATAGGATCATATTCGTAGCTAGCACTAGTTACTTCTTTGTTGTCCTTGTCTAGCCTGCTTACCCTTACTATGTTGCCACTGTCGTCCAGTTCACGCACTTCACTATTGCCCAAGGGATCAGTGGTTTTTTGTACCATGCGGGTGCTATCACTGGATATGCCATATTCACTTTTAATGCTAGCGCCATCGGGTAGTGTTTGGCTAATCACCCTGTCAATGGCATCGTAGGTTTTTGTCGTTGGCCGTAGTAACGCGGTTAAGGCAATTGTGTTGTCATCATTAAAAAGATTTTCTACAAAACTCATCTGCCCTTCTGCGACAGTCCGCCCTTGCTCATCGTAGGCTACTGCACCCGATAGGTTCCAACCTACTTGTGCTGCCTCGCTAGCATTGTTTCGTTTCTCGCCAGTTTTGGCAGTTTGCAAAACCCTACCTAAGCCATCTATCGCAACCACGGTGCTAATCGTATCACTGTTGTCTGCATCGTAGAGAATTTTGTTTTTTGTTATCACCGTCCAGGGATACCGTGCACGGTTGTACTCGTACTCTACCGATGGAGTAATACCAGTGTCATAAGGGCTGCGCACCGCAGTTAACCGTCCAAACTCATCGTAGGCAAAGCTCATCACTTGCCCATTCTGGTCGCTTTGGCTTAGCTTTACTTGCTGGGCATAATCCCAAGTCATACTGCTAGTATAGCGTGGGGAATTAGTTATCCTTATGTTTGTATTTACTATTTCGGTTACAAAACTCTGTACAATAGTATCGTACGTATAACTGATGCTATGCCCTCTGGGGTCTGTAATAGTTAACAAATTGCCGTAATTATCATAGGTAAAGGAATACTCACGGGCTGTAGTACTATTCTCGTACTGTAGTAGTTTTACTAACTCACCATTACTACCGTACTCACCCTGCCTCTTGCGCAGTAAAGCACCACTGGAGTTCTCTTCCCGCACTTCTATACTGCTAGGAAGACTTAGTATGTTTTTTATTACGTCGGGGTCTTTGTATGTTATGGAAGCATATAGGTCTTTTCTTTGTTGTTCCGTACTTGCTGTTGCGCCATAATCTCGCACTGTTGTTACATTGCCATACCTATCGTAGCTGTACTCTTTGCTGGTCTCTAGCTGTAGAATACCTGCATCCTTGCCTGTTGTCTGGTATTGCCTACTTATTTCTCGGGTAAGACTTGGAAAGTAGATTGCAAATTCATTTGTTTTTATTAATTCATTTTCTTTGTTATAATATACTTTCCTCTTCGATAGCCCACTACCATGCCCTCTATTTGCTTCTAGTGTATAATTATACATACTTTCATTATATTTTACTAATTTGTTACTTCCTTCTCCTTCACTTGCACGCCCCTGCACTGTCCTAGATAATAATAGCCCTCTTTTGTAGTACGAGCTCACATCATATACACTACTCCCTACTCGTAGTACCTTTGCATGTGCATCTCTACTATATGTTTGCACAAGCCCAAAACCATAGAATACTCTTTCGCTTCTGTCATAGTACCCATTCGCATAGCGGTATTCTACCTTGTAGCTTTGCACTCCTCTGTCTTCTGGTATTTCTTGCGCTTCTCCTTTTCTTATCGCTTCAGTACTAAAGCCTGCTTCTTTTGTTACAGACTGTAACACCCACCGCTTCTGTGGCATGTCCTCCGTGTTCCCTACCTGCTCGTAGTCAAATTTGTATCTACCGCCTTGTGGCACATGCACTGTCTTTAACAAGCCCACCTTACCCATCTTGTTCCTGCGCACATACATTTCACTAGCTCCAGGTAGCTTTAGCACATGATCGGGTAAGCCATCTCCATCTATGTCCATAAATTTTAATGCAGACCCCGTGCTCGCCAAGGTGCTCCCTATTCCAGGCCTTATATTTAACGTAAGTACCAGAAAGGTTAATGCTATATTCACATCTGCATTTATGCTAAAGGTTGCTCCAGTACTGTAATCTAGTGTGTCCTTCACCATTAATGGATTGATATATTTTTGAAAACTATTTCCATTTGATGAGATCTCTACCTTAGCAAAAGAGCCTTCCTGCAACTGTTCTGGTCGGTAGGGTACATTTGCCAATAACGTTTCCAAATCTTTGTTCACTTGTGCACGGTAATCTACATTTGCTCCCGCAGATTCCCAGGTAGGTGCATATACCTTTTGTTCATCACTAAAGCTATCTCCCCTGTTGTACTTTACTAAAAAGTACTCTGTTCCTTCTTGCTTTACTACCTCATCTACTAAGCCATCTCCGTTTATATCCTGCACACTCATATAGCTTTGATTAACCGTGCCTGAATACCCTAAGGATAGTGTTGCATCTACTACGCTTACTCCTACCGTAACTCCCATTGTCTGCCCGAAACTACCACTACTTGACATACCCAAGTACGTTATATTATCGGTACTAAATTGACCCATATCTGCCCATAGCTGCTGCCTAATACCCGCATTACCCCAAGACACCGGTGCGGTAAATCCCTTCCCCGTGTTTATTTGCACACTATAGCCTGTCCCATCTGCGCGTACATGATCCGGTAAGCCAGAACCTGTAAAGTCTACCAAGCCCTGCTGCTGCTTGCTCACTCCCATACTTCCTGTTATTCCTGTACTGCCACTAAAATTTACTACTACATTTGTTTTTTCTGTACTTATTTGCTCATTCCGTTCTGACCCTACTAATCCACTTGTAGACGGTGGTACCACTTCTGGTGGTACCACTTCTGGTGGTACCGCTGCTGGCGGTACCGCTGCAGGCGGTACTTCCGCAGGTGGTACTTCCGCAGGTGGTACTTCCGCAGGTGGTACTTCCGGTGTATTAGCTCCCTCTGTTGATGGTGGCGCTGTTGGCGGTGTGGCAGTTGTTTGCGTTGTCTCTCCACTGGAGTTGTACGTTAGTACTATCGCTCCCAAGGGTGCCCCTGCACTGCTTCCTATACTGGTGCTTACATTGTCAAATAGGTGTAGATACGATCCTTTTTGTAATACGTAATCATTATATCCATAAAATCCATTACCCCCTCCTAGCCACGCTCGTATTGCATCAACTCCGTCTGCACTATCTGCTGTGTCTACTATATCAGGAAACCTATCTCCATTTATGTCCATCATTGCTTTGTGTTGCCATGACTTTCCTGTGTTATGGCTTGCATTTGCTCCTAAGGGCCCTACCGAAACTCCCCCATTTATATCAAAACTTGTTGACCTGCTTCTGCTGTATACATCGAGGGATTTTGTTCCTTTTGTTCCTCGCTCCTCTTCCTTGTTTACCACTCCAGGTATCTTGTAGTAGCTGTCCCCTCCATTCCTCCCCACCACTATCCTGTCTTTATCTATATACCCCGCAAAGGTATATTTTTTTGCTTCTAATGCTCCGGTTGCTTCATTCCTTGTCGGCTCTTCATAACTATCTACCTTTGACACCCACGCCGTCTCTGCTACCGCTCTTTCTCTTTTGCTTGCTTCTCCTATGTTTTCTATTTGTGTTGTCCCATCCCTTCTCTTGTTCCCACTCATGTTCAGCACATACGGCGGATACGATGCCTCATTTTCTTTTTTCTTTTCATTCGGATCCTTTTCAAATAACTGGTCGTTCCATTCATAATACCCTGTCCAGATACCATAAAACCACCCCAGTTCTCCTCCTCCTAGCGGCCTTGTCCCTTCCTCCCCCTTCATTAGATCTTCTGTACTATAATCTGCTAGCGAATCATATATCGGTATGTATTTGATTATCATTTTTGTCTTTGCCTGCGTATCTTCGTCCTGTGTTAAGTAAGGTATTTGTACCTTGCTTACCATCTGTCCCCCTTTCCTTCTTTGCTCTACTCCAGGCATAAAACTTTCTACTCTCTCACCTTCCGGTAAGACTGCTTTTTGTACGACTAATTCATCCCCAGACCCATATTCTATTTCTAACTCCTCTTTTGTCCAGTCCGTTTGTATTCCTGCATTTCTCATTTGGCTGCTTACTGCTTGCATCGCTGCTTGCCCTAAGCCTTCTCGTAGCTCCCAACTACCCTTTTCCTTGCTATATGTATAATATGGAAATAGTTCTACATCTCTCCGATACGCTCTTGCTATTTCACTTAGCTCCTCTGCTTCTTCCTGGCTTATGCTTTCTTTTATTTTGTAATAAGTACTCCCTTCATTTTCTATGGCTTCTACATACTCATGTATTGTATACCCCGCTCCTTCTATACTCGCCTTTTCTTCTGCTTGTCGAGCCGATAGTACCACTACTTGACATTATCAAGTATGCTATGTTCTAAGTATGGACGGAGTCAAAAGAGCTTTAGATACTATGTATGTAGAACGTCTATGACGTTCACTACAATACGAAAACATCTATATTTTTGGATACAGCAACATGCCAGACGTAAAGTAGTGAGTCGAATATTATTTTAAATATTACAATACTGTAACTATTTTGCCAATCGCTTAGTTATGAAACCCCTGATGAATTTTATAATAGCAGATTTAATATACATCAGGCAGCAGTGAAAAGAAAGCAGCATGACAAGAAAGATGTTCCACCTTATTTTAGAGTAAGAACTGGGCTAAACAAATCCACGCTGTTCATTGTTTGTGTGGATCATCACCCATTGGGAAAATCATATTTACAGCAGTATCATTATATTTATTCCCTTTATAGACGTCCAGTATAGTAAATCTGAAAATTATTTCTTCATTTGATTCTATTTTATTAGGAAGGCGTATCGTCTGCAATGCAGGTGTATCAGCTAGATCAACTAAAATACTAATTTTCTCTTTTTTACTTTCGATCTTTACTCTTTTTACCCTTGAATTATCATAATATAATTGTGGTTTTATATAATCTACATATCCGTTTGAAATTAAAAAATGGGTTAGTGGTATTATTTTAAAATATTCTGTTATTTGTATCGAGAGTTCAATCCAATCCCCTATCCCAAATTTATTTTTACTTGGAATCCACGGTTTTAATTTTTTTTGTTTAAGCGGAACAAAATTTTTCCCATCATAATTTATCTTCCCCTCTACTAAATATGAACTAACTTTCACTGAAACTATAATTGGCATAGTATTTTCAAATCTTAAATCTTCATCAGGCATGAAAAATAGTTCGTTCCCTTCAAATAAAAAAACTCTTCGTTCATTATATAATATGCCAAGCTCCTTTTTATATTCATATCCGTTATTACTATAGAATTGTATTTTTTTTAACGCACCATTTGAAACTATTTTATATGTACCTGTTTCTTGATAGGTATCATCTATAAAATACTTCTTCGGAATTTCTCTATCAGCCTTTGTACTTCCTGATTTTGTAGTAAAATAATATTGATTATTATTAAACCGGTAGTCAGAAACTGAAACATATTTATCTATTTCATCAATAAATGGATTTATAGTACCATAGTAATATCCAAAAATCTCTTGCCCATAACTATTGAAAGCAATAATAAATATGAAATAAATTATTCTCGATTTTATTTTCAATTTTATTCTCCTTTTATAACAAGATTTATTGAATCACCAACTTTTATACCATTCTTTTCTAATGCAGTATCTAATCTTTTTTTATCAGCATCACTAAATATCTGACATCCAAAGCTATATGCTCTTACTCTTTTTTTATTTTTATCTGACCATGAGTGTATCAAGAAACCATCACTTGTTTTTACTCCAGTTCTTGAAAATCCTGGCAATTGTGCGGTAGGACTTGTAATTGATAACGCTTTAGAATATTTTGAAGCTGTTGGTGATCGCAAAGTAGCTTTATATTCACCAACAGGCAAGGTAGCATTTGGAAATGTGGGATCAGAATAATCTGCTTCTGCTTTTTGAGCTTCAGTTTGCTTTCCAGATTTATAATTTTTCTCACTTTGCACACCTGAAAAACTTTCTATTGTAATATTTCCATTAGTTAATTCTGCTGTATCATTCATATCCCCTGCGACTGAGTTTCGTTTTACGGTTAGAGTTAAGCCAGATTTATCAACATTCTGAGATTGTGGAGGATTGCTTGAAGAAACCGGATAATAATAAGAACGCAGATGTTTCCCTGCATCTCCTAAAAAACCAGCAGCGATATTTCCCGCTTTTGCATCACCGCTATTGGCTTGTTTTATTAAATCAGCAACTGCATCTACAGGGAATTTCCCATCAGGATCAATATACTTAATCGGATTATTTCCTGCATAAGAATACCCTATCAAATTCATTAGGTTATAAACACCACCATTACCACCCGCAAAGTACGACCCATCAATCAACGCCGGATCTGCACTTATCCACAGGCTGTTTTGGGGGTTCATGTACCTTGCACCGTAGTAGTACAGGCCTGTCTCGGCATCCATTTCTTTGCCAGTAAAGGTAAAAGGTGTTTTGTTTAACTTTTCGGCTTTGCGGTTTACCCACAGCTCACCGTAGGGTGTGTACTCTAAGTGCTCGTACTTCCAGCCACGATAGTCTGTAATTAGTTGGCTACTACCCAGGTGGTCGGGATGGTAATAGTAATTATTTATCTTTTCGTATCCTAAACTAGACTCGCCCTTTATACTTAGTTTAGTGCTCACTCTGCTTTGGCCAACATAAATGTGTTTACTTTGCAGAAGTAAAGACTGGGAAGTGTGCATTTGCCACAGAGAGTCAAAGTATATGCTCTCGCCACGACTACTGTACTTTATGGTGCGCTCACCATCTGCATCGTATTTGTACTGGACGGTGATGTTACTATCCATTGTCGTGATAAGCCTATTCTCTTCGTCCCACTTGTATTTCCTGTTGTAGGATTTGTCTACTGGCTTAACAGAATTTTGCTCTATGGCAAAGCCCTCGTTAAGACCGTAAATTGTTGCATCTTCTCGCTCTTCTAGTATCCTAAGCACAGGTTCTTTTCGTGTTGGTTCGGGAGCATGACCTCCATCACGCTCTTCAATCATGTTGCCGTTTAGATCATACCTATAATAAAAGTTACCAACACTTTCTGCCTGGTGTGCTTTGCCCGCATAGTATTTGTACTCTTTCTTATAGTTTAGGTTAAGGTTTCTATTTGCACCATCGGTTCTTGAAGTGCTTAGTTTATTGGTTATGTTTCCGATACTATCAAAGGTAAACTTTTGGCTGTAGCTAGAAACATTGTAGTTGGGAAGCCCATCGTACACACCACTTTTGCTAAGGCCTTCTGCCTCTACAAGCTGGTACTGGCTATCGTAGGTATAACTTTGGCTAGTCTTTATGCCATCGGTGTTATTGGTGTAATTAGTTATGTTGCCTACCAGGTCAAAACTATAGGTCATGTTTTGATAGTCCGTACCTGTGCTCGTTGTTGTCTTTATACTGCTAAGCCACCTGCGGTTAGGATCGTAAGCATATTCAGTCTTTATGCCGTTACCGTACTCAATAAATGATCTTTGGCTATACTCGTCATAGCCAATGTCTTTTATGTAAGGGAACTCAAAATCAGACCTAACACCTGTTACTTTCTTTATCTGACCACCTGCATCGTAAGTATAGGTGAGCACTTCGTTATCGGGATAAGTTATTTGCTGCATACGACCAAGATAGTCAGACTTATATTGTAATGTGGCTGTTTCAGGGTCTCTGTTGGGCGTGAGCCGTTTTATTGTCTTGGTTTGGCTAGTCATCTCTCCTAGTCTACCATAGGTATAGCTCACTGTGCCAGAGTTGTCTTTTCGGTTTAGGAGCCTTCCTGCTGCGTAGTTGTCTTTGGTGTTGTCGGCTTCGCTGCCGTAGGTGTAAAGTACATCATCACTATAAGGATAATTTATACGAGTGAGGCGGTTTAAGCCATCATATTCGTAGAAGATACGTCTGCCTTCTTTGCGCAATTGCGAAGTGTCTTTGGTTATTACATTGCCTGCCTCATCGTAGCCATAGACTTGGGTACCCGTGTCGGCACTTGTTTGTTGTAGCCTCCTGCCTAAAAGATCATAGACAACTTCTATGGTGTTTTTGTTGTGGTCTAGTGTCCGTAGCATTTGGCCCATAGGATCATATTCGTAGCTGGTACTAGTTACTTCTTTGTTGTCCTTGTCTAGCCTACGTACCCTTACTATGTTGCCACTGTCGTCCAGTTCACGCACTTCGCTGTTGCCCAAGGGGTCAGTAGTTTTCTGTACCATTCGGGTGTTATCATTACTAATGCCATATTCACTTTTTATGCTAGCTCCATCGGGTAGTGTTTGGCTAATCACCCTGTCAATGGCATCGTAGGTTTTTGTCGTTGGTCGTAGTAGGGCGGTTAAGACCATTGTGTTATCATCATTAAAAAGTTTTTCTACAAAACTCATCTGCCCTTCTGCGACAGTCCGTCCTTGCTCATCGTAGGCTACCGCACCCGATAGGTTCCAACCTACTTGTGCTGCCTCGCTAGCATTGTTTCGTTTCTCGCCAGTTTTTGCAGTTTGCAATACCCTACCTACACCATCTATCGCAACCACGGTGCTAAGGGTATCACTGTTGTCTGCATCGTAGAGGATTTTGTTCTTTGTGGTTACAGACCAGGGATACCGCACACGATTGTACTCATACTCTACCGATGGTGTAATACCAGTGTCGTAAGGGCTACGTACAGCAGTTAGCCGTCCAAACTCATCATACACAAAACTCATAGTCTGCCCATTCTGGTCGCTTTGGCTTAGCTTTACTTGCTGGGCAAAATCCCAAGTCATACTGCTGGTATAGCGTGGGGAGTTTGCTATCTTTATGTTTGTATTTACTATTTCGGTTACAAAACTCTGTACAATAGTATCGTAGGTATAACTGATGCTATGCCCTCTTGGGTCTGTAATAGTTAACAAATTTCCGTAATTATCATAGGTAAACGAATACTCACGGGCTGTAGTACTATTCTCGTACTGCAGTAGTTTTACTAATTCACCATTACTACCGTACTCACCCTGCCTCTTACGCAGTAAAGCACCACTGGAGTTTTCTTCCCGCACCTCTATACTGCTAGGCAAACTTAGTATGTTTTTTATTACGTCGGGGTCTTTGTATGTTATCGCTGCATAGAGATCTTTTCTTTGTTGTGTTGTCCTTGTTGTTGCGCCATAATCTCGTACTGTTGTTACATTTCCATACCTATCGTAGCTGTACTCTTTGCGGGTCTCTAGCTGTAGAATACCTGCATCCTTGCCTGTTGTCTGGTATTGCCTACTTATTTCTCGGGTAAGACTTGGAAAGTAGATTGCAAATTCATTTGTTTTTATTAATTCATTTTCTTTGTTATAATATACTTTCCTCTTCGATAGCCCACTACCATGCCCTCTATTTGCTTCTAGTGTATAATTATACATACTTTCATTATATTTTACTAATTTGTTACTTCCTTCTCCTTCACTTGCCCGCCCATGCACTGTCCTAGATAATAATAGCCCCTTTTTGTAGTACGAGCTCACATCATATACACTACTTCCTACTCGTAGTACCTTTGCATGTGCATCTCTACTATATGTTTGCACAAGCCCAAAACCATAGAAAGTTCTTTCGCTTCTGTCATAGTACCCATTCGCATAGCGGTATTCTACCTTGTAGCTTTGCACTCCTCTGTCTTCTGGTATTTCCTGTGCCTCTCCTTTGGTTATCGCTTCAGTACTAAATCCTGCTTCTTTTGTTACAGACTGTAACACCCACCGCTTCTGTGGCATGTCCTCCGTGTTCCCTACCTGCTCGTAGTCAAATTTGTATCTACCGCCTTGTGGCACATGCACTGTCTTTAACAAGCCCACCTTACCCATACGGTTCCTGCGCACATACATTTCTCTTGATCCTGGTAGCTTTAGCACATGATCGGGTAAGCCATCTCCATCTATGTCCATAAATTTTAATGCAGACCCCGTGCTCGCCAAGGTGCTCCCTATTCCAGGCCTTATATTTAACGTAAGTACCAGAAAGGTTAATGCTATATTCACATCTGCATTTATGCTAAAGGTTGTTCCCGTACTGTAATCTAGTGTGTCCTTCACCATTAATGGATTGATATATTTTTGAAAACTATTTCCTTCTGATGAGATCTCTACCTTAGCAAATGAACCTTCCTGCAACTGTTCTGGTCGGTAGGGTACATTTGCCAATAACGTTTCCAAATCTTTGTTCACTTGTACACGGTAATCTACATTTGCTCCCGCAGATTCCCAGGTAGGTGCATATACCTTTTGTTCATCACTAAAGCTATCTCCCCTGTTGTACTTTACTAAAAAGTAATCTGTTCCTTCTTGCTTTACTACCTCATCTACTAAGCCATCTCCGTTTATATCCTGCACACTCATATAGCTTTGATTAACCGTGCCTGAATACCCTAAGGATAGTGTTGCATCTACTACGCTTACTCCTACCGTAACTCCCATTGTCTGCCCGAAACTACCACTACTTGACATACCCAAGTACGTTATATTATCGGTACTAAATTGACCCATATCTGCCCATAGCTGCTGCCTAATACCCGCATTAGCCCAAGACACCGGTGCGGTAAATCCCTTCCCCGTGTTTATTTGCACACTATAGCCTGTCCCATCTGCGCGTACATGATCCGGTAAGCCAGAACCTGTAAAGTCTACCAAGCCCTGCTGCTGCTTGCTCACTCCCATACTTCCTGTTATTCCTGTACTGCCACTAAAATTTACTACTACATTTGTTTTTTCTGTACTTATTTGCTCATTCCGTTCTGACCCTACTAATCCACTTGTAGACGGTGGTACTGCTGAAGGTGGTACCACTTCTGGTGGTACTGCTGCTGGTGGTACCGCTGCAGGAGGTACTTCCGCTGGTGGTGCGTCCGGTGTATTACCTCCCTCTGTTGATGGTGGCGCTGTTGGCGGGGTGGCAGTTGTTTGCGTTGTCTCTCCACTGGAGTTGTACGTTAGTACTATCGCTCCCAAGGGTGCCCCTGCACTGCTTCCTATACTGGTGCTTACATTGTCAAATAGGTGTAGATATGATCCTTTTTGTAATAAGTAATCATTATATCCATAAAATCCATTACCCCCTCCTAGCCACGCTCGTATTGCATCAACTCCGTCTGCACTATCTGCTGTATCTACTATATCAGGAAACCTATCTCCGTTTATGTCCATCATTGCTTTGTGTTGCCATGACTTTCCTGTGTTATGGCTTGCATTTGCTCCTAAGGGCCCTACCGAAACTCCCCCATTTATATCAAAACTTGTTGACCTGCTTCTGCTGTATACATCGAGTGATTTTGTTCCTTTTGTTCCTCGCTCCTCTTCCTTGTTTACCACTCCCGGTATCTTGTAGTAGCTGTCTCCTCCATTCCTCCCCACCACTATCCTGTCTTTATCTATATACCCCGCAAAGGTATATTTTTTTGCTTCTAATGCTCCGGTTGCTTCATTCCTTGTCGGCTCTTCATAACTGTCTACCTTTGACACCCACGCCGTCTCTGCTACCCCTCTTTCTCTTTTGCTTGCTTCTCCTATGTTTTCTATTTGTGTTGTCCCATCCCTTCTCTTGTTCCCACTCATGTTCAGCACATACGGCGGATACGATGCCTCATTTTCTTTTTTCTTTTCATTCGGATCCTTTTCAAATAACTGGTCGTTCCATTCATAATACCCTGTCCAGATACCATAAAACCACCCCAGTTCTCCTCCTCCTAGCGGCCTTGTCCCTTCCTCCCCCTTCATTAGATCTTCTGTACTATAATCTGCTAGCGAATCATATATCGGTATGTATTTGATTATCATTTTTGTCTTTGCCTGCGTATCTTCGTCCTGTGTTAAGTAAGGTATTTGTACCTTGCTTACCATCTGTCCCGCTTTCCTTCTTTGCTCTACTCCAGGCATAAAACTTTCTACTCTCTCACCTTCCGGTAAGACTGCTTTTTGTACGACTAATTCATCCCCAGACCCATATTCTATTTCTAACTCCTCTTTTGTCCAGTCCGTTTGTATTCCTGCATTTCTCATTTGGCTGCTTACTGCTTGCATCGCTGCTTGCCCTAAGCCTTCTCGTAGCTCCCAACTACCCTTTTCCTTGCTATATGTATAATATGGAAATAGTTCTACATCTCTCCGATACGCTCTTGCTATTTCACTTAGCTCCTCTGCTTCTTCCTGGCTTATGCTTTCTTTTATTTTGTAATAAGTACTCCCTTCATTTTCTATGGCTTCTACATACTCATGTATTGTATACCCCGCTCCTTCTATACTCGCCTTTTCTTCTGCTGTTATTAGTAGTAGTTCCTTTGCTCCTCCTATGCTATTGTAGATACTATCCTTTTGCTTTGTGTAGGTATCTAGTAGTACCAGTCCTTTCTTGTAATTTGTTTCATATACATCTGTGTCTGCTGCTAGATTCTTATCCCGTAATCTGTAATCCCCCTCCACTAGTTCCCAGCAGTATTCTAATATGTGTCTTTCTTCTTCTCTTATTGCTGCTGTTATTTTTGTCCAGTCACTTGCTGCTATGGCAAGACTTCCTATTCCACTAAAACTCCCAAATACTTCTCCCGCAAGGATAAAGTTACTTATTATCCCTTCGTAAATGCTCGCAGGAATACTGCTTGGTATGTCTGACTTTTCTGTAAAGATAAATCGCCTCTTTATTCCTCTGTCCTTCATGCTCACGATACGTTCTGCTGCACTTTCTTCTACTTCCAACCCTACTGTGCTGTCTTCTTTTTCTACTCCCTTTACTTCCCGTACCAGCACATACCTATCTGACTTCTTCCTCAGAAGCAGCTTTTCTTCTTCCTCTCCTGCTCTATTGTACAGTACATCTAGTTCTTTATCTTTCTCCTGGCCTTCTTCAGGTACTACTGCTGCTAGATACCGCTCCTGTCTTTCTACCCACTTTACTGCTTCGCTTCTTCTGTCTATTAGTACTATCCTGCCATCAGGTGTCCGCCAGAATAGATCTTGCTTTAGGTTTTCTTTCTTTGCCTCTTTCTCTGCCTGTGTCAAGCTTGCTTCATTCTCTATTTCTTTTTCAAGGCTTCTAAGCGCGTTGTAGTAGTAGGTTCCTACTATACTATCGCTAGATCGTATCTCTCCCCCGCTTGTTTTATATTCATATACTTCTTTTGAATCTTTTTCCTTTCTAAAGTAGCTCTGGGTTTCTGCCTCGTAACTATATCGCCCCTTGAGTAGTATTGAATCGGGCAATAGTAGTGGCGCAGCCATCTCTTTCCATTCTCCATTCTCTAAGTTAGATACAACTTCCTCTTCTTTTTTGCTTGCTGCTTCTAACATAGGTCTGAATATATCACGGTGTATTTTATTTGGTATTCCTTTCCCATAGCGCAGCAGCTGTATTGCTACCTCTTTTGTAAGTAATTCACCCCAGTTTTGTTGTAAGTATCCTTTACTATCATATATTGCTTCCAAGCCTTCTGGTATTTCAGGTACCCATTCATACGTTGTTTCTTCCCTGTCCTTACCGTTTACTGTTACTATCCTTGTTACCGTTTTTGTATATCCCACCTTATGCTTCGGCGTGATAATTTCCATCGTGTCTTTCTGGTCTTCAAAGTACTTTATTTTGTTATATTCTATTTGTATATTCCACTCTACTTCGCTTCCTTCCTCTTCTGCCTCCGCATTCTTTCCTTCCCCTGCCGCCTTCATTGGTCGCGATACAAAGTATAACTCTTGCTTCCTTCCTAGCCCATCTACACTAAAACTTGCTTTTCCTTCTGCTGCCTCTTTATTTAGCCGTACTCTACCTACCGCAGGTACTTCTTCCCCTTCCCTTACAGACTTCTTGTAGCTTGCTAGATCTACCCACTCGCTTTTTAATTCTTGGGCTGTTAGTAATCTGCCTTCCTGTTCTATACTGACTGTTCCTCCTCTATAGGGCTTCCATACCCTATACGGTAACATCTGATAGTAGGTCCTCTGAAACGAATCTCTTTCCTCTGCACTTATCGTAGGCTTGTTCAGCGCCACCGCTGCTGCTTCAGGATCCCATCCTATTGCTGTATAGCTATTCCCTACATTCCTATGCCAATAATCATTTCCTTCCTTTACAAAGTCTAATCGTCCATCCCCATCTACATCTACAAATCCACTGTACCCATCTGTATAGGTCCATTGCCAGGTTACTCCTCCTGATACCGGCCCTATTGCTGCCGATAGCCCTACACTAAAAAATACTTGACGCTCTTGGTGTAGCTCTTTGAACACATCCCCTGCAAAATTTGTAGTTCCTATAGACAGCGCTTTTGGTCTGCTATTCAGTCCCATTAATTCCATCGCTGTATTGTATAGTTCTTGTTCGCTTGTTTCTTCTTGGTTGTACATCGGCCACCCAGATATTCTTTTACTCCCTTGTACTGATGCATATACATAATCTGTTAATCCATCCCCACTTATATCCAGTGTCGCTTCTTCTGTGTTGCTATATGAAAATCCTATACCCCCTCGTACTCCAAAACTCGCTATTATTTTCTTCCAGTTGTCTTTGGGTGCTGCCCAGGGTATGGCTATGCTTACCCCTACATATAATCCAAAGTTCATCCCCCAGCTTTTCACTACTGATAATCGATTTGCACTTGTTGGTATTTCTTCCATAGTAAAGCCTTCATACCCTACTACCTGCTCTCCATTTTTTCTTTCTTCTACCCTGTGGTAATCAAAGCTATAGCGATAAAACTCTCTTCCTATTGCCCTGTCGCTGCCTGCGCTACCAGTGGTGGTTCCACTTGTAGTACCATGGGTACCACCGGTACCACCGGTACCTCCGCCTACTGGCCCATGCTCGCTCATCCGTACAAGCTGGCTTTGTCCAAACATATTGTATTCATAACTAAATTGGTAGCTGCGTACTATGCTCCCTGCATACTCTATGTCTATACGGGCTAGCCTGTACGCCAGCTTAGACACAAAGCCTCCTCTTGTGTCTATTCGCCTGTCCTCTCGTACTTCCTTTTCTCGTACAAACTGTATCGCAAACTTCCCTTCTGTTATTGTCTTGTCTTGGTTTTCATATTGTGTATACCGTATTGTCTTTAAGTAGCTTCGTGCATTTTCACTATCGTACTCGTACTCATAAATCATCTGGTTGCCAAAGTTGTCTTGTTCTTTTGTCAAGTACCACTGGTAGCTTTGTGTACGATTATTCCTGTCGGGGCCTATCCAGCCTTCTTCTTTCCCGTATTCCTTTATTCCTCCTCCTTTGTCTGTTACTTCCCAGTAGTCCTCCCCTCCATTGTCTTCGCTCCGATAC
The DNA here is from genome assembly GCA_030141615.1 of Unio pictorum. Taxonomy (NCBI): domain Eukaryota; kingdom Metazoa; phylum Mollusca; class Bivalvia; order Unionida; family Unionidae; genus Unio; species Unio pictorum. The sequence goes on along the minus strand of JARLTB010000382.1, from coordinate 442,849 downwards.
CACCGTATTCGCTCATATCCCTTGTTTACTCTTGGCACAAATAGCCACGCATTATTCGCATAGCTGTCTTTCCCTACATAGAGTAGTTCTTCGCCTCCCAGACTGTACATGTCTAGGTTTTCGCCATCTCCTCTGCTGTTGTAGTTGGGTAAGCCAAATCGTGTGTCTATACTTACCATATCAGTCTCTATGTCAAAGCCTCTGCCTAGCCAACTGCTGCTGCCTTCGCTGTTGTATCGTAGTCGTAATTGTGGTGCTACCCCTCCCCTCCCCGCAGGCACCCGTAGCGGTATTGCAAAACTATTACCTCCCATCAAGCTGCCTTCAGGCCCTTCTATACCCCCCACTCCCGCTGCTGGATTGGCTGCTTCTAGGTTCTTTATAGAGTTTACATCGTACTGTATCGGATTTGGTCCTTCAGGCATTTTTAATGTTGCGTTTATCATCTCGGTAAAGTGTGTCGTCTGGCTTCGTATCTCTCCTGCTTCTTTGTCTATCCCTAGCCTCTCTAGCCTCTCCCAGCTCTTGCTTCCTGTATCGTAAAAATAGGTGTACAAATTACTTAAGGCTGTTTCTGATTCTTTTATACTTGGGTCAAATGCCATCCGTAGTTGCACAGGCTTCGCAAATTGTAAGCCTTCGGGCTCAAACTTATACCCCAATGCTGCCTTCGTTACATTGCTCATCCCTTCGTCTAGGCTGCTTGTCCCTCCTAGGCTCCGTATTGTTATTATTGTGTTTTCCTCTACCGCTCCTGGTGGCACTTCTAGCTCTACCCCCTCCATATAGACTATACCCCCTGCGCCTGGGCTTACTGTTTGGCTGGTAGATGCTAATTCTTTTGTGCTTTTGCTAGCAGTGAGTTGTACGTTGTCAAGTTGCAGATCCTGTAGTGTTTGGAGCTGTAGGGGTGGCTGTGCTGCTAGGGCAAAGGGGCTGCCCAGTGGGCTATAGGGTAGTGACGGTGGCAGTTCGCCCAGCACCCGCCCTTCGCTTTCCCCAAGACCTAGATAACTAAAATTTAATGGTGCCTGACCTAATACCAGCAGGTATATCATCCCTATGGCTACTGCTTTTTTCATGCCGTACCTCCTCACCACTTGCTTTACAGCTCCGAATAACCTAAAAATTCTGTTCTACATCCCTCTTTACTTTATTACTGTATACCGTACCCGTACTGGTATATCCGGAAAGTTATCTTTGGGGCTGGTTATTACCATAAATCCCCTGCCTATTTTTATACCTTCGCTTATTTGTCCCCTGTCGTCTTCGTAGGTTCCCGCTTCTCCATTATTAAACTGTACTGTAAAACTTCCTCCTACCGCTCCCGTTATCTTTATGATATTATCACTTCCCTCTACTGCGGTTAGACTTGTGCTTTGCTTCCAGATGCCTTCCTTTGTATAGCTCCTATATTCATTGTTTTCTACTACTCCCACACTGTAGTAGCCATTATTGTTTATTAACACTAGCAACATGCTACTAGGACTACTTCCTACAGTGTAATTGCCAAAGATTACTCCATAGCCCGCTCCTGAATACCCACTTCTTTTATTTATCTTTACCTCGTGATCTAGATTACTTCCTACATCTTTTTCTACAATACCCCACAACGTGTAACCTTGATTGCTCCAGTGCTCTTTTTTATTTGTTACAAATTCATAGCTGCTTGCTTCTGTTTGTGGCACAAAGAAATCCGAATCTTCTCCTGCTGCTTTAACTTCTATGCCTTCTTCTTTTCCGCTACCAGGCCAGTTTGCAAATTCGCAGCTTGCGAGTACCATTACCCAAACTAATATTTGCGCTACTTGCCAGTGTTTCATAACACCCCCTTCTTCATTTGTTCCCTACATCCATTTTTTATTATGGCGCCTCTATCTTAGTAAGTATTACTTGATATGATAAAATTATCCCGCCTCCACTATCGACGGGCACCGGTGTTTCGGGGTTTATTAGTAGCCGAAACCTAAAATCTTTTGCTACATTATCTGTGTTTTCTAAACTGATTTCTCCTCCTTGTGTTACTTGTTCCGGCGCTTGCGTTTCCCATGCTATTTTTATGTATGTATTTTGATTCGCTGTTATTTCTGGGTTGGTTTGCAAAATGCTTATTGTTATTGTGTATCCTTCTTGTATATTCACTACAAACCAATCTATATCTGCTACTTCATTTCTATCTTGCAGCGCTTCAGATTTAAATAAATGCAAGTTCCCCCTTGTCCTGGTGAGTAGCCGGGTTGCTTGTTCTTTTTCATTATTTGGTTCCAGGTCGTCTTCTTTTATACTACTTAATATACCAAAGGACCACAGATCTGAACCTGTTTGATTGCCTGAATCAGGGAATAATTTTGTTCCTCGCTTCTTTATTAATCTATAAAGATACCTTTCTGCAACTATTCCTGCGTCTAACTTCTTACTATCTACCCAACGAGTAGTCCTTCCAGTATATAGAGTTTCAAATATTGGATTTTTTACATCAAGACTCCGTTGTAGTATGTAACTGTCGCTGTGGCTATCAGCGGGCCAACTTATCCACACTTCGTTTTCTCTTGCAAAGGACTGCACTGTTGGCATTATTATTGTTGGATCATTTGAACTCCTCCCCATTTGCAATAGCGGGCTTTCTGTGCAGCTTGTTACTATCATTACTACAAAATTGCTGAGTAGAATAATACTATTCCATCTTCTTGCTTTTTGCTCTTTTGTTGCTACCGCCTTACGAAAAATACCTTTGCAACTCATGGGGATGGCTCCTCTTGGTTTTGTGTTTCGGCAGATCTTTCTGTTTTGCTTTCCTCTGTTTGCTCAGCCTGGGTAGAACCTGTACTTCCTGTGGTTGAATTTGTGCTTTCGGGTGGAACTTGTCGGCTTTCTTCTGCCTTTGATGCTAACACTATTGTTACAAACAGTCCCGGTGTGTACATCACCCGTAATGGCTGATAAAAACCAACTTCAAACTGATTCACTATTCCTATAGCTATATCTTTAGTTATGTAATACTTATATGTTATTACACCCGCGGTACCCCAACTAAAATAGACTACTGTCTGACTACTGTCGTACTTCCTCTCTTTGACAAACATATCAAAATACCCTATTGGTCCCAGCCCTAGTTCAAGCTGGTGTCCCTTGCCAAAATCCATACCTAGATCTAGCATAAAGGCTAGCCCAAACCCGTGTATATAAAATCTTTCCCGTCCTGGTTTTTCAATTCCCATTTGGTAGCTTAGATCTGCCCCAAACCCTAGATATAATCCCCAGGGAGTTAGCCTTTTTTCTGGCTGAAATCGAAAACCTATCCTTCCATTAATTATGCCTGCATACGATTCTAGCCAGTTTGCGTCTATCGCCACTGGATACCCCAACCCTGCTTGCAGGTTCCACAGATGCTTTCGCCCTTCATCTACCGAAAGCGGCCTACCAAGTCCCAATTCTATTGACAGATAGCTTAGTATTTTCCACGCTAGATTATCCATTAGTCTGCCATATTGTTCCTGATTGTCTGCTGAAATAAATACCTTTGCTAACTTCTTGCTTTCCCGTTCGAGCAATTTTAACTCGCCATATATGCTAAACTGATCTTGCTTTACAAAGCCATACAGTACATATTCGTATCCTTGGCTTTCGGATAGCTGAATCGCTTCGGTTACTGTCTCGACCCCTTTACCGGGTATCAGGTGCATCGTAACACCTCCAGGTAATCGATCTTTGCCTAATCGTTGCAGCAGATCTTTTGCCACATCGGGCTTCCCTTGTGGTGGTACACCTTGCGGTGGTACACCTTGCGGTGTTTCGCCTTGGTATAGTATTGGTGCTACATACAGCTCCATTGCACCTAGCATTGTTGTCAATACCAAGAAACCACATAGTAGCCCTATTTTTTTGTGCATTAGTACCTAACTCCTAACGCTGTTTCTTTTGCTTCATTTTCCCGTATCTTCTCCTCCAGCTTTTCTATACTGCGCCTGCCTTCTGTTGTACTGCTAGACTGCAATGACTTGCTTGCTACCCAATCTGCGAGGGCTTCTTCTTTTTTTCCTATCCCTAGATAGCTATCTCCTCTTGCTGCAAGTATCTCCGCATCGCGGCTATCTTGTTCTAGTACTCTGCTAAAATAGCTTATTGCATTTTCATAATCTTCCATTGCATACGCATTGTACCCTGCTAGTTTTTGCACTTCTTTATTCCCATCGCTGCTACCTGCTAGTAGCCTTTGCAAATATACCTGCGCTTCCTTAAGTTGTCCTACCTGTAGCTCTACTCGCGCCATTAGCTCTAATGCCTGATTGTCATCTCCTTTATTTGTTAGAACATATTGGCAGTTTTTTCTTATTTCTTCGTGGTACTGTCGGTCCTGCCTGTTTATGTTATACAAACTCCAGGCATATTGCTTTCGTGCTTCATAGTTGTTTTTCTGCTTGTCTATTACTTGCCGATACGATTTGGCTGCCTCGCCATATCTGCCCTCTGCATACTGTTTCGCTCCTATTCTCATGACCTCAAGTGCAGGCAGGTCTTGTGCTGGATCGGGTATCCCGCTCACTCGCGCTAGTACTACCTCTTGTGTCTGCGCACTGCTTTTCTGCCTTTCTTCTACTATTTGCAAGTTCCCTCCCATCTTGGCTAGTTGTCGCCTTTGCTCCTGCGCCAGACGCTCTGTCTGTCGCTGTAATAGCTGTATTTCTTGCGCAAGCTGCTTTTTCTTTTCTTCTAAATCTTCCAAGATTGTACTCTTTGCACGTACCAAAGCTTCGAGTTGCTTCGTGCTTTCTTGCACAATCCGTTCCTCTAAATCTTGGGTTTGCTGATACAGGATATAAAATCCTCCTCCCATCACTAGAAATATGAGGATACTTACAATCAGTATTGGAAGATTCCGTATCCTGGATTCAGGGGTCATAATTAGCCTCCTAGCTACAGAATTAATTTCTTTACTGTACTACTCCTTTACTGAACATGTCAAATAAAAAATGAGAAAAAGAAAAGTTTTTGCCTTTTCCTTAGCCTTTCATCTATGCTATATTTATGGGACTATGCTTCAGGTTGCCAATTGAAGCGTAAGGAATTGGCTAGGTGAGGTGCAATGAATCTATTTTCCAACTCCTCCACTACAGAGACTCTACTTTTTCTAGTATTTATTATATTTTCACTGCATTCTGTGCTTTCTGACCTGCAAAACCTGCACATTCAGGTTATAGAAGTAGTCATAGGTGCTGCTATCGTTATGCTTATCAAGTTCTTAATGATACAAGAAAACCTACTTCCTTCTATCATAGCAAGCAGTTTCGCAGTATTGGTTTTTCTTGGAATTCAAAAAATATCCAAGGGTCGTTTTGGCACGGGTGATATTTTCTATTCAGGTTTTATAGCTCTTACTTTTGGCTTCTGGATTTGGGATATAAGTGCTCTACTAGGGGCTATCTTAGGCGGCATTTGGATTATGGGGAGGTTTATAATGGAAAAACTGTACCTTGGCAGTTCAAAAAAAAAGGCTCTCTTTGCTATTCGCATTCCATTTGTGCCCTGTTTATTTACAGCAATAGTTATACTTTTTTGCTACTCAATGTTGGCGTTATGAAAAAGTCTATTTGGTTGGCACTTTTTTTCTTCCTTTTATCGATTGGTTTTAGCCCACAAGCTCAAAATATGAAGTCTTTAGAATTTAAAAACCAAGAAATTCGAGATATTTTAATTGTTTTAGCTCAATTAAATGATGTTTCCATTCTTGCAGATGAAACGGTTCAGGGTAAAACATCCTTTTATTTTGCCAATACCGATTTTAAAACGGCCTTGGCACTTTTCTTAGAAGCAAACGGTCTTTATTCTTGGCAAAAATCAGGGATTTTCTATGTTTCCAGGATTTGGGCAGTGTACGAACAAGAAAAATTTTCTATTAAGGCTACGGATGTCCCCATCCGAAGCCTTATATCCGCTATGTCCACCGTTGCCGGTAAAACAATACTATACGATCTGCTTCCCACCGATCCTATCTCTATTCAGGCTGATAAACTATTGATGAAGGAAGTCCTGGACATTCTGGTAGCTAAGTACCCCAATCTTGTAGTTTCGGTAAAGGATACCTTCTATTATGTACAGCGCCGCGACTCCCCTCAGGCAAATCTGAAACCTCAGGCGGGATATATAAAGCTAGACAAAAACCTGTACTCGGTATCTGCCGAAAAAGCCAGAATGCGTGATGTGGTCTTAGAGCTTTTTACAAAAGCAGGACGTGAAATAGTTTTTCTTATGGATCAAGATATAGTTTTGGAAAATTTAAACTATTCCAACAAAACTTTTGACGAGATGCTAAGATTGCTTTTGCTACGGGTTGGGGGTGATTTTTCCATTTCGGATAGTATATATTATATACTAGAAATTCAAAAGCGGGATTTGCAAAAGAAATTCCTTACCACACTAATTCTGCCATTGCAGCATATAACTATTGCAGAATTGCAAAGACTTATGCCATCTAATTTATTAAATACTGCCAGCATAAAACTAGATGAAAAATCCAACAGAGTCGTATTAAATGGTACACTAGAAGAAATACGACCAACCATAGATTTTATAAGCCTTGTGGATTCTGCCAAAGTGGGGGATATTACACTTCGCATAGATTTATCCTATCTTCGCTCGGACGAATTTCTTCCTCTCTTGCCCGCCGAGTTTGCTGCCTATACTCCTACTCCCCTGCCTTCCAAGTCTGGTTTTATTATTACACTACCCGAGTCTAAGGTGCCTCGCTTAAAGGAAATGGTTGCAATGATAGATGCACCTAATAGTGCAGTACCAATTACACTGCATTATATTAAAGCAGATGAATTACTTGCCAACCTTCCTCCATCAGCTCCCGACCAATCTGTAAAAAAGTCTAGCGATCCTCGCATTATCTTTTTTAGGGGTACCGATGCTGTACGAAAAGTTTTCTTAAAGGATCTTTCAATGCTAGATCGCCCAAAGGATCAGATAAAATACCAACTATTGGTACTAGAAGTAGAAGACACAAGCAGCGATACCTGGGGGTCAGGGCTTACCACAACCTTTGTAGATGGCACTAAGCAGCCAGGACTTCAGTATTCTACAACTAAAGCTGCTACCAATGTTGCAACCTTAAAAAGTGCACTAGATTTTAGTTTTGATATTGTGTCCACCTTTGGTCTTGAATTTGTAGCCAACCTAAGCTGGAAAATGTCGCAAAATAAAGCCAGCATTATTGCCGATACCACCCTTCAGGCTCTATCGGGTGATAAATTAACTTTTAAAAACACCAATACAGTTCGCATAAAAGATAATGAACAAAGCACCCAAGGAGGAGTTATAACCAATACAGCAATTGTTCGTGAAATATCCTCTGGTTTGCTAATTAACATTGATGGCTGGGTTTCGGGCAACAGAATGGTTTCCATGAAAATAGATACTACACTATCTAAAAATACCTCAGATGCTGGTGCTACCAACCTTCCCACTACCACAGAAAAATCCATAAGTACTACAGTTCGCACCGAGCTAGGAAAGCCTATAGAAATTACCGGCTTAAAACAGCAACAAAGGACAGATGTTTTATCTAAAACCCCCGGCCTTGGCGACATTCCCTGGGTAGGAATGCTCTTTAATGACAAAAAATACGTTCAAAATACTACCAACTATCTCATCTATATTATTCCACGAATAGAAGCCCCAGAAGTAAATATTGAAGCGCGTGAAAGAAAGCTAATAGAGAGCTACTACAGCTACCTTTCTTCAGGAACAAATCCATGATACAAGAAGCCCGGCTACAGGATTTTGAACCTCTTCCACGTGGGGAACAACAATTTACTTTTTCTTTCATTGAAGAGCATAAGCTAGTTAAGTTAAGAGAAGATAATAATGAAGTATGGGTAGGGTCGGCACAGGAAATTGCAGAGCAAAATATGCAACATCTTGAATTTATTTTAGACAAAAAGGTACATTTTTATAAAATATCTATTCAGGATTTCGCCGAATTTATTTCCCGAAAGGCGGGACAGGCAGGGGGTACCGAGTGTAGTCCTGTAAAAGACGATACTAATTTCTTAGACAAACTGGCAAATGATGCTCCAATAATTAATTTAGTTAATAGTATTTTATTGGAAGGTCTACGACTGGGCAGTTCTGACATTCATATAGAAGCCCAAGCAGAAAGTGTGCGGGTACGGTTTAGGGTAGATGGCTATTTGCGACAGGCGCATATACTTGACAAAAATATGGGACCTGCCCTGGCATCCAGGGTTAAAATAATGTCTAACCTAAACATAATAGAACGAAGACTTCCTCAAGATGGCAAAATGACAACCATTGTAGGGGATTCTCGGGTAGAATTTAGAGTATCCATTATGCCCACAATAGAAGGTGAGTCTATTGTGCTACGACTTTTTAACAAAACAGATACCAAGTTGCGTTTAGAGCAACTTGGTTTTTCATCTAAGGCAATTGAAAGCATACGAAAATGTAGTACCCATCCGCACGGGTTAATTCTTATAACAGGACCAACAGGTTCGGGCAAAACCACAACAATTACTGCGATACTGCGCGAAATAAATAATCCTACTCAGAAAATAATAACCATTGAAGACCCGGTAGAAATAGCCATACCCGGTGTTTGCCAAATACAAACCAATGATGATATTGGCATGAGTTTTGATTCAGTGCTTCGTCGGCTGCTACGACACGACCCTGATATTATAATGGTAGGCGAAATTAGAGACAGAGTTACTGCCGAACTGGCTGTTCGCAGTGCCTTGACAGGTCACCAGGTATGGGCAACCTTGCACACAAACGATGCTTTGTTTTCGGTAAGTCGCTTGCTTGACATGGGATTGGAGCCTTTCTTGGTTGCCGATGTTATACGGGTAGTTCTTGCACAAAGATTGGTACGTCGATTGTGTACCTACTGCTCTATGAGTACACCTCCTACTGCTGCCGAATCCGAGTTTTTGATTCGCCACCATCGCCGTCTTAAATCCCTGGCACGACCAGTTGGCTGCAGGGAATGCAATGCAGGGTACCGGGGGAGAATAGCAGTTGGGGAAGTCTTTGATTTTGATGAAGCTGCATCTGCCTTGATCAGTAAACCCCAGGCACGAACAGAATTAATTGCATATTTTAACGAAAAAAAATATTCATTTATGGCTGATGCAGGAATAGATCTTATTGCAGATAAAATAAGTACTGTCTCTGAACTGCAAAGAGCCTTATACAGTGTATGATAAATAAGATATGAACAATTTATATCGTTGCAAGGTTTTGGATGCAAAAGGTCGCACCCGGTATAAAGAAAGATGGGCTGAATCGGAAGAGGCATTAACCAAGGATTTTTTACAAGTTGGATGCAACCTTATTACTGCAAAACCAAAAGAAATTGCCAAACGTAAAAAATTACCTTTGTCAAGAGTTTTGGAATTTACACAAAGCCTGCATTTACTCTTTGCCCAGAACCTTAGCCTTAAAGATTCTATACAGATATTATCCAGTCTTGAAACCCATTCCAGCATTAGGGGTCTTGTGCTTCATGTAAGTATCCAGCTGGAAAAGGGCAAGCAATTGGCTGCTGCTTTGCTTGCATATAAAACTAGTTTTCCTGTGCTTTACCTTGGGCTTATTAGAGTAGGAGAGCTAACAGGAAACCTGCAAAAAGTACTTGCTGAACTTGTAAAATATCTCACCGATTTAAAAAAATTGCGGGAAAAATTACTAAACTCTCTTATTTATCCTGCAATTATAGTTGCAATTCTCCTTGCGGGCATGGTTCTGCTTAGTACTCTTGCAATGCCTACTTTTTTAGAAATTGCAAAAGAAATGGAGGGTCTTGTATTGCCGGCAGAAACTACAGAAAGAGCTGCCAGTATCCCCCCCCTACCTACACATACAAACAATCCAGGAATCATTGCCCAAAGAATCCAAACTTTTCAATCTGCTTTTATTACCATATTGCTTTTTCTTCCTACGCTTGTAGTCTGTTTCTTGTTAGCACGAAAAAACAAAAACATCAGACGAAGCATAGATCGAATGCTCCTGGCTATGCCTCCCTTTCGGTCAATATTCCTGACAATGGAAATGCAAAATTTTTGTTTTGCGATGGGTGTTCTTATAGAAAGTGGCTATACGATAGATGCAGGTCTTAGCGAGTGCAGCACCATTAGTGCGAATACTTTTTTGAATGAATCCATAAAAGAAATATCAGAAAAAACCCGCAAGGGCTACCGTCTTTCTATGGCATTAAAAGAAAGTCGCATCTTTCCTCCTACTTTCTGGTCCTGGGTGGGAATAGGTGAGGGAGCAGGAGACTTGCGTGAAGTATTTAAAAATCTCTTGCAATACTACAGTAGTAATTTTGACAAAATAGCCCATAGAATATCTTCTGTTATAGAGCCTGGTTTAATCATCCTAACAGGACTAATACTTGTGCTTGTTGTTGTACAGTTTATTTTGCCAATTTTTGGACTTCTAAGGGGAGGATAAATGCAGAAACACAGATTTTTAGTTAAGATTAAATACTGGATATCTAAAAAAGGCAACCAAGGTTATGCAGCCTGGACTTTTATAGAGACAATAATAGTGATAGCCATAATTTTAGTTCTTACAACTACTATAGGTATCTCTTCTATTCGGTATATAGATCAATCAAAAGTTGCTGCTGCTCGTAGTCAGATTGAAGTTTTTGCATTAGCACTGGGTGCTTATTATCTAGACATGGGAGTGTATCCAAATCAATCCGAAGGCTTGGAGGCTCTTTGGTCCAAACCACAATCAGGTGATAGCAAATGGAATGGACCCTACCTTAGTAAACGTCTACCACTAGATCCCTGGGGAACCGCCTATGTGTATGCGCCAAGTGGCCCTAATAATTTACCCTGGCAAATATACTCTTTAGGCTCAGACAAAAAAGAGGGGGGCGAAGGCTTTGCAAAGGATATAAAAAGCGATGAATAAAAAAAAAGAACAAAAATCCGAGCAACATGCTGAGGCATGGATATTTCTTGATGTCCTTGTAGCCCTTACAATTGTTAGTGTATCCCTTTCTTTTATAATCCCTGCAAGTCGGGATATTCTTACATCTCATACAAAAATACTTGACAAGTTACATACTGCTATGGAGGCACCTAGTGAAGACATTTGGAAAAGCCTACGGTAACGATGGCTTTACATTTATAGAAAGTATATTAAGTATAATAATTCTAAGCCTTGTGCTAAGTGCTAGTGCCCCCCTCTTTTTCCAATCATGGGTTACCATGAAGTCTATTTTTATGTCTGCTAGTAATATTAATAAAATATCACTTTTCTATGCATCTTTTAGCCAGGTATGTACTCGCACGCTAATTCCTGCATGGGCAATGAATGATCCAGCCATTTCCTTAAAAAATAGAAAACTTACCGTGGCATATTTGGATGGCAAACGAGATGCACAGTGGGCCATAGAGTTTGGAGATAATGCACTACAGCTTTCAGGAAACGGTGCCAACTTTTCTTTTGCAGCGAAAAAAATTAATATAGCATTTATAACTAACAAAGAAACTAAACAGGGTGTAGAAGTGCAATTTGAGGCATTGCAAAGAACCTGGCATTGGAAACAGTATTTTGCCAAATCCTAAGGAAGATAATGGTTTTGCCACACTTACAGTAATGGCAATTATTCTTTTTATTTCATTTGTGGCATTGGCATTATCCCAAGCCTACCTGAATATGATTAAAATAGAGACAAACCTAATGAACCGATGGCAACAAAAAAATAACCTGGACCTTGCAGCAAGTGTGATCCTAGATAGAGTACAAACTATTACAGATGGGGATAGTAATAAATTACTATCTCTTTCTCTTAAAGATATACAAGCCGCAAACTGGGATGAGTTTCTTGTGCAAAAAGCCTCTAACGCCACACTGGTTGATATGAGCAGTATGATAAATCCACTTTGGGTTCAAAGGCGCATTATGCAGGATAGCTCTATTGGATCATTATTTGTTAATGGCTCGGCAGACAAACTGCAGGCACTTCATGCAGAGAGCCTTATTTCTCTGGACGAATCGGTATATTATAGGTTTTTTGGCAGAGAGTATACCCAAACATATTTTACCCTTTCTTCGCCATTAAACCCAAATACAGTAGACGAAATATCATTTGGTAATGTAATGAACCAAGTGAGAGGTGGCTTTGAATCAGGTGGTGCAGAAGGCCTTGTATGGAGGCAAAAACTTAGGGATCTTCGTGCAAGAAAGGAAAGGATACGTACAGAACAGGAACTTAAGAGTTTTTTCTTTTCTGATTGGGATAGGGTAGAAAAATTTGTTACTCTTAATCCTGATTGGAATGTCAATTCCATAAAACCTCTATTACTACGGGCTGTACTGCATTTGTCTGTTTTTCAGGTGGTACAACCAGAAAAAGTATTTCAAACTATTACGACACTAAGAGCAAATCGTTGGTTATCAAAGGAAGACCTTGCCTCTATCATAAACCTACCACCTGAAAATCCTATTTGGGATTATCTGGGGGTTAGTTCTGCATATTGGACATTATCTCTATTTACCGATAATAGCAAAAAGAAGGGACTGCGAATTGATTTTAAGATCAGGCAGGCGGGGCGGGATGGTGGCAAGGGTTTTCAGCTTTTGGCAAGGAGGTTTTTTGATGAAAGAAGTTAGAAACTCCCCTGGATATCGCCTGGATACACATCCTGATCATGTACGATTTTTCTTTCAGCTAATAACTCTTAATTGTAAAAACAAAGAAGATCTACCCAGCATTTTACGATATCGTTTGGCAAGCACCCTTCCCCATGGCATTAGTGGAGTAGAATTTTTTTATAAACAGATAAAAGGAACAAATAGGGTATTTATTACTTTATTGAGGTCTCCCTTGCCTCAGGATTTTAATGCCCAGAAAATTTTTCTGCCTTTTGATCTGTGTCTTACATCCAAACTTGACACAATAATACGATGGCAGGGAACTGCATTTGTTGGGGATTATTTGGTTAGCTACGAAAAGGGAAAAGCTAAGTCTATAGAGGTTGTCCCGCATACTCCTACTTTGTCAATAAAAGGCGAGAATAAAAGTCTTAATCGAACAGCAATCATGGGGCCCCCCATTCAGGAATCCCCACCAGTGGGGAAAAAAGTTTGGCAGTTGCTTGCGGTTGCTATGGGTATGATTTTGTTGGCGCAAGTTCTTTTCCTTTCTTTTTCCGAATTGAACACCAGAGCTAACACTCTTAGAAACCTTGAAGAACAAATATCAATTCTAGAACAAAAAATGCGACTGGTTGGTGCTGGTACAAAAGCTGCCGATCCTAGCAGCTTGCTTCTTAGCAAAGCATTAACCGCACTTGAAACTAGTTGGCTAGATGGTTTTTTTTTGAGTCGTCTTGCACTTCGTGATACCCAACTGCACATAGAAGGATGGGGGCCAAATGCGCTAAACCTGCTTGGGTCACTTAAGATGAACAGTATCTTTCACAAATTGAATTTACAGAGCATTAAAACCACAGGAGCATTAGATGCCTTTGTCTTTAGCGGGGAGCTGGCTAAACATGATACCTAAACAAAAAGTAGTACCCATGCTTATTGTACTGCTACTAGCGGGGCTGTGCGCCTTCGCGTTTAACGTGTATTTTGTACAGCTTGACAACCTTACAAACAGGATACAAAATCAGAAAACAAAACTGTCTCGTCTTATTCAGGAACAAGGTCTAGCAGTAGGAAAAAACGAAAGAAAAGTACCCTGGACAAATGTATCTGATGAGGTATTTGTAAGAGAATTTACAAAGCTATTACAATTGACCAATTGGAAGCTGGATTCTTCGGTGCTAAAAAATGTTTCGGGCAAGCAATCCTATTTTAGTTTTATTATTTCCGGGCAGGACAGTACTTTTGTAGATCTTTTCTCTTCCATTTCTAGTTGGCAAAGAGATATAAAAATAACTACTATCGAAGCCAGGGCACTTGGAAAGAGCAGGATGAGTCTAACTATAGAGGCAAGCTATGAGAAGAGCTAGACTAATTTGCCTTATTCTTGCAGGAATTAATATAATGATAGCAATGTATTTTATAACAACACCCCCCCAGATAGACCCTATACCCCACCCCAGCATTGCAATTAACCCCCAGGCGGGTAAAACACCTGAAACCAATATGCTTTTGCAAGCCGGTCATACGCTTTTGTTTAGAAATTTTGGCGATGCTCCACGCAGGGCTAGTCCTGCCAGTACCAAGCCACCTCCTGCGTTCTTTCCAGCTCCTTCTCCACTCCCCGTTTCAAATCCCAAGCCTGTACCAGCAGAAGGCTATGATACTTCTAGTTTGAAATTTCTTGGAGTAATAACTGATAAAGATACAGGTATAAACCGATATTATTTTAAAAATGTTCATAATAACAGGGTTTTCACCGCCACAAACCCTTCTAGCAAGCAAGCCACACATTCTGATGCACAAACAGAAGATGCATCTAATAATGTTACTATTTTATCACAAAAAAACAATAATCTGGAGGTAGAAATAGATGGAAAAAAATATAGAGTTGCATTTTAAGGTATCGTTTTATATAATTTTTTTAGGTCTTTGTAGTTTGTCTATAGTTGGCTGTGCATCCACTCCTCAGTCTGCAATGAATCAACTGTCCATTCAGGGAATAGTCTTTGACTTGGACAAATCACCCGTAAAAGGTGCAACCATCACTTTAAATGGAAAGGGAAGACAACATAATGCAGAAACAGATAATAGAGGACGCTTCACCGTTCATAATATAGACCCAGGAAGCTACGAAGTAACCTTTGAAAAGCAAGACTTCGAAAAAAAGAACTGGACATTAAAGATAATTGACGCAATGGATCTACTCTATTTACAAGTAGCTAGTTTCTGGCAGTTGTTAGACGCTGCTGCTATATCTCTTGGTAAAAAATCCTGGGGTGAAGCTAGAGAGTTGTTGGATAGAGCTATATCCATCAATTCTGAAAGCCCAACTCTTTTATTTTTACAAGCTAAAATAGAAGAAGAAGCTAAGAACATAGATACTGCACTTGCCCTGGTCGCAAGAGTAATTGAATTAGACCCAGGCACTGCCTATGCATGGCTATATCTGGCTGATTTGTATGGTAAAGCACAGGACCCTAGCGGAGAAAAACGTGCCCTTGAAAAATTTTTATCTTTAAAAAGCGATCCTATCGCCCAACAGAGACTAGAAGCTCTGCAAGAGTAATTAATATTTATCTATTATAGTGTATAATTATTAGAAGGAGCGAAATTTAAAAATCAGAAACAGTTTTGGATTCAATGGAAAACCCCATGCAATTACTAAAAAATTACGACTTGCATTTCAAAATTAAAAACCAGTGCTGTATGAAGAAAAAAATAGATATTATCCTAGCACCTACCATACTGGGACAGCCTCATTTTAGGTTGCTCACACACTGCATCTTGACATTTTTTTGGAGGTAGGCTATATGTATAATTACATGCTAAAGAAGTTATTTTCAAATAAGAATTTTGTATCATTATTTTTGTGCTTTCAGCTTGTTCCTATTCTCCTTTTACCACCGGATTCGTATTCATTGCAATCGCAAGAATGGTGGCTTCCTAGTCTTTTAGCAATTTTCAGCATTATCGGTCTGGTAAAAACCATAATCACAAATAGCCCAAGTCTTTGGCCTTGGCTCTTATTAACCATTTCTCAAGGTTTGAACATTATTAGCAGACTACTTACTTTGCTTTCTAATGCAGCGGGCTCGGCAGGGGTCCCAAAAATTAAGGGGATATATATAATTCTAGCTCTGCTATCAATTGGTATCTCTGCTTTTTACCTGTCTTTTCTAGAAAAGTCTGAAATTCGAAAACTGATTAACACCCCAACTCCTGCAACTAGCAATAAATAGTAGTACATAGCATATGTACATTTCCTTAATAAGAAAGAAAAGAAAAAGTATAATTTTTTTATTACGATAGTATTGCTTCTTTTGGGTTGTTCTGATTATAAATGAATCCTTTTCACTTCTTACCGGGTCTATAACTTCTACCTTCTGTGTTGTTCTGATTATAACAAATCCATTTACGGGAGGGAAAATAGTAAAATGTACTCTCTATAGTATAATTTTTCCTTGTACCATTTTTGTTAGGTAGTCTATATCTTCATAAATAGAGGATTCAATTCGGTGTAGGAATTCCTCGTCTTTTAGGAAACAAAAAAATAAAAGAGTATCCTTTGTGCTACTTTAGTTGTTCGTAGGGAGGCATAGTGAGGACATATCTTTTATTTTCTATAGAAAATTAGACTTTTCAGCAGTCCCTTTTATTGACAATTCTCAGCTACATTATTATAATTGCTTCTGTATTTAAGGGTTCGTTTATAGTCTGCTGGTTTCTTTAACCGGTTGGTTATACACTTGTGGGTTATACCCCCCCTTACAATTTCCGTGCGGAAATTGGGATTTTAGTCAACTTCTATGAACTTTTGGTACTAGAAGTATTCTTCACTGTTTTTGGAGGAAATTTTATGAAAAAGATGCTATTTATTACAATTGCAGCTTTTCTTGTCATGGTGGGCTGTCCCGGCAAGTCAGAATTAAAGGTTGCAGTACTAGCCCCCCTTTCAGGCGGGCAACCCTCTTTTGGTGTTTCTACCCGTGATGGAGCTCTTTTGGCAATCAATGAATGGAATGCTAAAGGTGGGGTACTAGGACAGAAAATAAAGGCTATAGTAGAAGATAGCCAGTGCTCTCCTGACCCTGCACTAAATGCAGCCAATAAAGTAATTAACCAGGATAAGGTAAAGTTTATAATTGGTGAGGTTTGCTCTTCTGCCTCAATACCTGTATCAGAAGTTGCCAATCCTGCCAAGGTTATTCAGATGTCTACAGCATCTACCAATCCTAGTGTTACGGTAGATAAAAATGGCGTTACAAAAGAGTATATTTATAGAGCTTGCTATATAGATCCATTTCAGGGCGGTATTCTTGCCCAGTTTGCAAAGGATAGGCTAAAAACCACCACTGCGTTTATTACCTACGATCAAGGAAATGATTATACAGTAGGTCTTGCCGAGGCATTTGAAGGCCGCTTTGTAGAGCTGGGGGGTAAAATAGTTGGTAAAGAAACATATACTAAAACCGATACCGATTTTTCTGCCATTTTGGCTAAAATTAAGGCCAGCAAAGCACAAGTAGTACTTATGCCCGACTATTACAATGTAGTAAATCTAATTACCAAGCAAGCAAAAGAGAAGGGAATAAACACACCTTTCATCGGTGGCGATGGCTGGGATAGCTCTGATTTGGATGTGGCTTCCTCTGAAGGTAATTATTATACCAATCACTATGCTCCTGATGATCCAAGGCCTATAGTGAAGAACTTTCTTGACGCGTACAGTAAAGCCTACGAAGGCAAAGTACCCGACGCTTTGGCTGTCTTGGCCTATGATGCAACTAACCTTCTTTTGCAGGCAATTACCGATGCAAAGAGTACTACCGACACTGCTTTGGTACGGGATGCATTGAATAAGATTGCATACGAATCAGTTTCTGGTACGATAAAATTTGATGCAACACACAACCCTGTAAAATCTCTAAGCATTATTAATATTAAAGGCGGAAAGAAGATTTTCGACTCTATCATACAACCCTAATTTTTGTGCCTGGGCAAGACAAGTTAATATTGCCCAGGCCTTTATTACAAGAAATTCGGGATTATTTTCCATACAATTCGTATTGGCAAAATCCTTTGTCAGATGTGTCCTCTGTAGCATCGGTGTGTGGAATTTCTTTACATTATTTTCAAGATGGGGGTACTAATGCCTGAGACAAGAACATTAGCTAAAGCAAGACAAAACAAAACACGGGCTGGACCAATTTTAGTTTGGACAGGAAGATTTTTTTTAATCCTTCTGGGTCTTGCCACAGTAATTTATATTGCTATTAAAGCCTCAAACGATCTAACTCTTTTTACCATTAACTTGCTGGATGGTCTTAGACTCGGTTTTGTATACGCACTCATTGCACTTGGCTATACAATGGTATATGGAATTGTTAAGTTAATTAACTTTGCACATGGCGATGTATTTATGGTAGGAGCTTTTACAAGTTATTATGCTGTAAGTCGTTTTAAACTGCATCTTTGGTTTTCTGAAATCCTACCCTCTGCCCCTGCCCCACTTTCTTTAGTTATTGGTTCGTTATCTGTTATAGCATTATCCATGCTTGTGTGTATTATTCTTGCCGTTACCATAGAGCGAATGGCCTATAAACCACTTAGGGAAGCACCTAGAATCGCAGCCTTAATTACCGCAATTGGCGTTTCTTTTTTCCTGGAATTTTTTGGTGCCTTATCTTTTGTTTTTTCAGGTCGGTTCATACCCTATCAATCTCCTATTCCTACTTCTGTTTGGTATATTCAAAATGGAATACACCCCTTGGTGCCTGGTCAGGCTTCACCCGACAATACAGTTTCCTTTTCTAATATATTTCTCATAATTGCAATAGCCTCTATATTAGTTCAATTTTTACTACAATTTATTGTTAAAAAGACTAAAATCGGCATTGCCATGAGAGCGGCATCCTATGATAAACCAACAGCAAGGCTTATGGGGGTGAATGTTGATCGAGTTATTTCTTTTACCTTTGCATTAGGAGCAGCTTTTGCAGGTTTAGGAGGGGTACTCTATGCCATTGCCTATTCATCCATTTGGACACAGCTTGGCATTCTTCCAGGGCTTAAGGCCTTTGTTGCAGCCGTACTTGGCGGTATCGGTTCTATTCCTGGTGCATTTGTAGGTGCTTTAATAATTGGACAAGCAGAGTCTCTTACCATGAGCTATATATCAACCCCTATGAGGGATGCCGTTGCATTTACGATTCTCATATTGGTGCTATTGATAAAACCCACTGGACTCTTTGGTGAGCCTGCACAGGAAAAGGCTTGAACATGGAAATCGGTTATTTATTAACAACATTGTTAAAGATGGCTTTTCTTGTAGCGTGGGTATATGGTTTATTATGGGGGCTTCAGTTACAACGTGCCTGGCAGAAAGTAAGTACCCTGGTAATTGCATTTGCAGTAGTACAGTTGCTTTTACAATTACAAATAGGAGGCATTGTATTCTTTTCTATTTTTGATCAAGGTCTTTTGTTCCAATCCACATCTATGGCAATGGTTTGTATAGGGCTTAATCTTATTTATGGCTTTAATGGGCAATTTAGCCTGGCACAATGGGCTTTTTATGGTATTGGTGCCTACGCATCTGCTGATATTACCTACAGATGGACAAATGCAGATGCAAGTGGACTTTTTGTAATTGGCTTCGCAGTTATTCTGGGAGGCCTATTTTTGCTCATAGTAGGAAAGCTGCTTACACGCAAGCGCGGTGTACCTGTACTTTCGGCTTTTGTAATTTACCTGATTGCGGTAATCGTAGCTGTGGTTATTGCAAAAAATCTTGGTGGTTACCTAGCAGATAGTGTCGATCCTCTGTTTGGTACTTCTGCCAAGCCTGGACTATTAGCATCATCTACCATGCAGCAAGTTGTTTTTGCTCTTTCCATCATATTTGCTGGTCTTCTTGCGGCAGAAGTGAGTTTTATTTTTGGTTTGCCAGTTCTTAGTCTGGGTTCGGACTACTTTGGAATTGCCACACTTGGCTTTGCAATAGTGGTACAAACCTTGATGAAAAATTCAGATACCATCCTGCCCTTTCCGGAAATGAAGGGGGGACGAGGTATGATTGGTATACCAAAATTAACTAATTGGTTTTGGGCCTTTGCGTTTCTTGTTTTTGCAATAGTTATAATTCGCAATTTTATCAAATCCAGCACAGGTCGTGCCACTATGGCAGTAAGAGAAGACGAGATTGCTGCCCGTGCCATGGGCATAGATGTGGCTAGCTCAAAACTAACAGCATTTGTAGTAGGCTCTTTTGTAGCAGGGATGGGCGGGGGTATTTATGCACATTACATTGGTTTTTTATCACCCAACACCTTCAACTTTATAACTGGTTTTAACCCGCTAATAATTGTAGTTTTTGGTGGCTTGGGATCTCTTACTAGCAGTGTTGTTGCTTCATTTGCCTGGTTATTTTTCTTAGAGGGCTTTCTGCGTCAACTGCTTGGAACTCTTGGCACAGGAGCAGCCGACTGGCGTTTCGTCTTATATCCTATAGCTTTGCTTCTTGTAATGTTGCTACGTCCCAAGGGAATATTAGGACAGATTGAATGGGGGTTTCTTAAAACAGGAATAGATCACAGGAAAAAAGATGACAGAAGCTAAAGATGATAAAATAATTTTGCATGTACATAAAGTATCAAAATTTTTTGGTGGTTTGCAGGCAGTGAAGGATCTTGACTTAATCCTACCCCGTACTTCACTTCAAGGTCTTATTGGCCCAAATGGAGCCGGCAAGACTACTGCATTTAACCTGATTACAGGAATCATTCCGCTTACAACAGGTTCCATTACCTTAGACGACATGCGCATTGATGGCTTAGAACCTTTCGAAATAACGAGGTTAGGAATCTCACGTACATTCCAAAACATTCGGCTCTTTTCTGATCTTAGCGTCCTGGATAATGTACGTATTGCCTATCATGCACATGCAGGATATACCCTGTCTGACAGCATTTTGCGCACGGGTCGTTTTGTTCAGCAAGAACGCATTCTAACTGAAAAAGCTTTTGCCTTTCTTGAGATTTTTAAGTTAGAAAACCTTGCGCTAGAAGTATCCAAAAACTTGCCATATGGCCAGCAGCGTCGTCTTGAAATAGCCCGAGCTCTTGCCTGCGATCCGCATTTGCTGCTTTTAGATGAACCTGCTGCGGGTATGAATCCACGAGAAATTATAGACCTTATGGATCTTATACACTTTATACGAGATCGTTTTAGCCTTACCATTCTTCTAATCGAACACCAAATGCGAGTGGTTATGGGAATTTGTGAATACCTGACTGTTATGGACTTTGGAGAGGTAATTGCTCGTGGGAGTCCAGCAGAAATACAAAGCAATAATAGGGTTATCGAGGCTTATTTAGGTAAAGGAGCAGAAATCAATGCTTAGTGTTGAAAATATCTTTGTCAACTACGACTCGATTAAAGCACTACAAGGTATTTCTTTTTTCCTAGATAAAGGCGAGATAGTAACCCTGATAGGTGCTAATGGTGCTGGTAAATCTACTATTCTTAGAACGATATCGGGATTGATAAGAGCAAGGGAAGGTAGTATTCACTTAAATGATGAAGATATAACCTTTGCCCCTCCGGAAAAAATTGTTAGGCTTGGGATTAGTCATGTGCCAGAAGGCCGCAGAATTTTTGCGCCATTGACAGTAAAAGAAAATATATATATGGGTGCTTTTACCAGGAAAAGCACTGAAGAAATCCAGGAAACTATCAAGCGAGTATATACTAGCTTTCCTCGATTAAAAGAAAGAGAATCGCAATATGGTGGCACTTTATCTGGTGGAGAACAGCAAATGCTGGCGATGGCCAGGGCACTTATGGCGCGCCCTGGTATTTTATTGCTTGATGAGCCATCGATGGGTTTATCTCCCATTCTGGTAGAAGAGATTTTTCGCATCATAATAGAAATAAACAAAGCTGGTACCAGTATTATTTTGGTCGAGCAAAACGCGCAGATGGCTTTGGCCGTAGCCCATCGTGCTTATGTTCTTGAAACAGGAAAAATTGTGCTATCGGGCAAGGCTGCAGAGATTTTACATAACCCTATGGTTAAAAATGCCTATCTTGGTATCTAACTTTATAAGCGCATAATTATGTACAAAGAAGGCTGCATTTTCAGCTACACTACTTTGGGGAACTTGCTATTTGCCCAAGGGTAGCGGATTGTATCTTATTCCATGATCAAAGACATCTATGCTTTCTCTTTTTTTTATGCAGGCAACAACCCTATATGTAAACGGTGTCATTGCTATCTCTACCGCAACCTTAAATATGTAATTAGATAGTATCAATTTACTAATTTCTGATACTGTGGTTGTAGCCCAGAATGCCACCAGAACAAAAATAAATGTATCTGCAAACTGACCAACCAGAGTAGAGCCAATAGTTCTTGTCCAAAGCCAACGCCCACCTGTTACAATCTTTAGCCTGGAAAGAACTACCGAATTGCTATAGCTGCCTGCCCAAAAGCCCATTATTGATCCAAGAACGATTCTAGGAACCTGCCCAAGAATAGTATTATAGGATTCTTGCCCCTTCCAACTACTAGAAGGAGGCAAAATCCCAATACACCAGATGGAAAGACTCATAAGGAGCAAAGTAGCGATGCCCGTCCACATAACTTTTCGGGCAATCTTATACCCATATACTTCGGTAAGAATATCGCTAAAAATATATGAAAGTGGAAAGAGTATTGTGCCCCCATCAAACACAAGAAAACCTATGCGTACCAATTTTACAGATAGTATATTGGATAGCAAAAGTACTGCTATAAAAAGCGAACTAATTAGAGCCAAAGTAGTCCCAGGATTGGGGTTTGTATTGCTTATTCCTGTAATTTTCTTTTTCCTTTTAGTTTGTGTATTTCATCGCGTAACCTGGCTGCTGCCTCAAATTCTAGGCGAAGGGCATGCTCCTGCATTTGAGTTTCCAGAATATGTAAAAGAGACTTCTTCTGCTCGGGAACCAGCAAATTATGAGTATTTTTTAGAAATTCTATTTCATCTTCTGCGGTAGTAATACTCTCGGTTTTATGTCTTTCTAGTATGTCCTCTACTGATTTGAGAATTGTCTTGGGTGTAATTCCATGCTTGGTATTATAAGCTATTTGAATTTTTCTTCTTTTTTCGGTTTCTGCAATTGCGGTGCGCATTGCATCTGAAATGCGATCTGCATACATTACAACAGTGCCTGCAGAATTCCTTGCTGCCCTGCCAATAATCTGAACAAGACTGGTTGCTGATCGCAGAAAACCTACTTTATCAGCATCTAGGATGGCAATAAAAGAAACTTCAGGAAGGTCAATACCTTCGCGTAATAGATTAATACCTACTAGAATATCATAATCGCCAGTGCGAAGGCTTTTTAGAATTTCGACTCTTTCAATTGTCTCTACTTTTGCATGAATGTAACGAACTGATAATTCAAGTGAGGTTAGATATTCGGACAAATCTTCTGCCATGCGCTGCGTGAGAGTTAGGATTAGACAACGTTCATTTTTGGCAATACGTTTTGTTACTTCGGCATAAATGTCCTCCATCTGTCCTTCTGATGGTCGTACTTCAACTATTGGGTCTACAAGGCCGGTGGGTCTTATCAGTTGTTCGATACAGATCTTAGAATGATCCAGTTCTGTGGGACCAGGGGTAGCAGAAACGCAGACCAAGCGCCGGGACAAATGTATGAACTCATCATATTGCAGAGGACGGTTATCCAATGCACTGGGTAGACGAAAACCAAATTCTACAAGACAGGTCTTGCGCGCATGATCCCCTGCATACATCGCCCTGATTTGCGGCAAGGTTACATGAGACTCGTCTACAAAAGTAATATAGTCATTAGGAAAATAATCCAAAAGTACTGCGGGACGTTGACCTGCTTTTCTACCAGAAAGAGGACCTGAATAATTTTCTATACCCGAGCAGTAGCCTATTTCTTGCAACATTTCAAGGTCATACTCGGTTCTACTTTTTATGCGCTGTGCTTCTAATACCTTGCCTTTGCTCATCAATTCTTCATAGCGACAGTCTAATTCTTTGCGGATACCCGATATTGCCTTTCTAACTTCTGATTCAGGCATTACAAAATGTTTGGCAGGATAGACACTAACTTCATCCAGCTCGCTTAGAACCTTTGCGGTAAGTGGATCAAAGCTTCTGATGCGGCACACTGTATCCATATCCAACTCTATTCTGAAAGCCTTTTGTAAGTA
The DNA here is from genome assembly GCA_030141615.1 of Unio pictorum. NCBI lineage: Eukaryota > Metazoa > Mollusca > Bivalvia > Unionida > Unionidae > Unio > Unio pictorum. The sequence goes on along the minus strand of JARLTB010000382.1, from coordinate 418,980 downwards.
AGCAGGAAATATTTCCAGGACATCGCCCCTAATTCGAAATCGTCCCCTCTCTAGCACCATATCGTTTCTGTCATATTGTAGTTGTATTAAATTAGTAGCAACCTTGGACATATCTAAAATTTCGCCAAGCTGAAATTGCTGCCGCATTTTATGATACAGTTCGGGAGACCCTAATCCATAGATGCAGGATACTGTTGCGACAATTATCACATCCCTTCTTTCCATTAGAGAGGTTGTAGCTGAGAGGCGCATTCTATCTATCTCTTCGTTTATACTGGAATCTTTTTCGATGTACAAATCTTTGGTAGGCACATAGGCTTCGGGTTGGTAATAATCGTAATACGAGACAAAGTATTCTACTGCATTAGTTGGAAAAAAGCTTTTAAATTCACGATATAGTTGAGCGGACAGAGTTTTATTGTGTGAAATAATTAGGCTAGGCAACTGTACACGCTCTATTAGCTTGGCCATGGTATAGGTTTTGCCAGAGCCTGTTACACCTTTTAGGGTTTGCCATTTTTTGCCTTCATTTAAACCTAGTGCCAAACCTGCAATTGCTGCTTCCTGGTCACCTGCAGGAGTAAATGGAGCTGCCACTATAAAAGGCTTCATTTTATTGTGGTTATAGTTCTGCACTTTCAGAACGGGCACGAGCTGTTAACTTTACTTGAGTGGTGAGCTTTTTATTATTACGGTAGTATACTATCTCTACAATTTCTCCTGGTCTTGTGGTTTCCAGTGCTACATAGAGCTGGGCAAGGGAATCTGTTTTTACTCCATTTATTGAAACAATGACATCCCCGCCTACATAAAAAGTTGACATCCTGGTACGCACCAAACTGTTCCCACCCTTTAGCCCCGCCTTATCTGCATTTCCACCACGGGTGGTTTGCGAAATAAGCAATCCTGCATCTATTGGTATGGCATAATTGTTCTGGCGTAAATATTCTACAAGATCAGGGAAAAGAGGCACAGGATTAAATTCTATCCAACCACGTTGTACACTGCCATTTTTTATTAATTCGGGAACCACCCTCTTAGCTGTAGCGATGGGCACTGCAAATCCTATACCTATGGATCCTCCCGAAGGGCTGTATATCATTGTATTAACCCCGACAAGTTCACCTCGCGCATTGATAAGCGGCCCACCAGAGTTGCCAGGATTTATTGACGCATCGGTTTGAATCATGTTCTGAATTACATAGGTTGTTGTGCTACCACCACCGCGTTCAGATTGGGCTACTGGTCTGCCTATACCCGACACAATACCTCGTGTGAGTGTTCTTTCAAGACCAAAAGGATTGCCAATAGCAAGCACTTTTTGACCGACTTTAAGGTTTGTAGAATCGCCAAAACTAATTGCTTTTAATTTAAGCGAAGGAGGGGGACTAAATTTTATAACTGCCAGATCATTTTCGGAATCTATACCCACAACTTTGGCTTCGTACCGGCTACCATCTGCCAGACCTATGTACACCTTATACGCATTTCTTACTACATGTTTGTTAGTAAGCACAAAGCCTTGTGAATCAATTATTGTACCCGAACCAGAGGTGCCTTCCTGGGGTATGGCTTCAGAAAACCAGTTGTAAAAGAGGAGTTCTGTAGTTATATTCACTACTGCCTCGTTATATTTTTCATAAATTGAAATGTTTTCTTTTTCGTCTACAGAATAATCTTCTTTTTGCTGCTGCACTTCTATGCCTAGGGCAGTTGTTTGTTGCGTATAACTGGGTATAGATGTTGTTTCGGTTTTCTCCTGGCGGTAAGCTGAAGGCGATTCCTTTAATGCCAATCTGGCAGAGGCCGGTGTACCTAAGGTACCCGAGAAAAATAAAAAAGCAGTGAAACCGATGCAACTGGCCAGAATTGCTGCTATTACACCCCTCACAAACTGTGTACGACTGTATACTTTCATTCTTTCTCCTTACATAACTAACAACCAAGGACTGGGGACTGAAAACTATAATTGGATTTGTCTTAGGTAATTTTTTGTCCTATATTTTAGTGAGTTATTGTGTGTCCTTTTAATAAGATACTAATTTATTTATTTATTTTCTACTCATAAGATACATGCTTGACCAAAATTGGACACTGCACATAATATTATAGTATGAACTTGCACGAAAGGATTAAAAAGACCTATGGTATTGCTGAAACAGTACAGAAAACTCCCGATGCAATGGGTATTACTTCGTTTGAATCTATCGTGGCTGCCCTTTCGCGGCTAAGTACTGAAAAAGCCCAGACCGTCCTGATGCAACTAAAAAAGCACGAGTTTGATGCGCTCCTTGCAAAATTACGGCTCAAGGGAAAGGAAAAGGACTTGGCATATATCACCCACCTTTATCAGAGTATTCCATTTATAAAAAAAGTTAGCGATATCCCCTCAGTACCCTTGTCTTCCAAAGAGCCAACTCAGGGTACCAGGGGTAATAAAAAAGCTCAGGAAATACTGGAAGCAGCCTTTGGCTGCGAAAAAGCCCTTCAACTAATTGATTCTATAAAGCATCCTTTTGATATGTTACGAAATTATTCGGGGGATGAATTGCATCTTGTGCTTAAAGCAGAGCCTCCAAGTATACTAGCTGCTATACTTTCTTTCCTTAAACCTTCACAGGTAGCAGAATTTTTAAAAAGATTTCCACCCGCAAAAAAAGCAGCTCTCCTAAAAAGAATTGCACAACTTAAGCCCATCAGTACTGATGCTCTGCATCTTGCCGAAGAGTCCATAGCCAAAAAAATACAAACTATGGTACCAGCAGATAACACAATTGTTGATGGATCCAAAATATTAGCAGATATAATCAGACAGATGGATATTCGTGAGGAAGAAAAAATTCTTAGCTCGCTGGATGAGGAGCATGCGGATGTAAGCAAGGCTATCCGTAAGCAGGTTTTCTCTTTAGAAATGCTGCACCTTGTACCTGACAGGCAGATTCAAAAAAGCCTTCGCCAAATGGATAATAGTACCCTATGCATCTTGCTTGCCCGTCTTGATAATGTAAAAAGAAAAAAAATTTTGCAAAATATCTCGCAGCACCGAGCCAGAATTTGTCTGGACGAGGCTGAAAAACTAGGTACAATTCCTAAAGAAACTATACAATCAGCGATACACAAACTCATCACGATATTAGAAGAAGCAAGATATCGTGCAGATTTCACTCTTTCTGATTGTACTAAATAACCCCAACATGCCAACTTCAGTGTCTTCTGCCTATACCCTTCTAGCCGATGCTGACTTCCCAGAATTTAATTCTACAGCTCTTCACTATAAGCACCGCAATACTGGATGCGAAATACTTAAATTGCACAACGAAGATAAGGAGAATTGCTTTGCCTTTGCTTTTAGAACTAAAGTTTCAGACAATACAGGAGTAGCGCATATTGTAGAGCACGCTGTCCTTTGTGGATCTTCTCACTTTCCTGTAAAAGATCCTTTTATTGCTATGGCTAGAAGAAGTTTGGCTACCTACCTTAATGCCCTTACCTATCCCGACAAGACTGTTTATCCTGCCGCTACAACGATCCCAGCAGATTTTTTTAACCTTATGCGCGTATATGGCGATGCAGTATTCTTTCCACTCCTGCGCAAGGAAACCTTTAGCGAAGAAGCTCATCACATACGTTTTAACACCGAAGGCTCACCCGAAATAAGTGGAGTGGTCTATAATGAGATGCGGGGTGATTACTCTTCCTCAGAATCGGTTTTATCAACACTCTGCATGAACAGTCTTTTTACTCCTCCCCACCCCTACTCCTTCGATAGTGGAGGGAATCCTGATAACATACCTGACTTGTCATACGAAGCCTTTCTTGCCTTTTGGAAAACCTACTACCACCCATCCAATTGTCGCATCTTTCTTTACGGGAATATAGATACCAGCCAGATTTTGGAGTTTTTAGATACGCATTTTTTATCCTGCTTTTCCTGGCAACAGACAGATTCCGATATTCCCGAGCAGCCTATATGTGGTCCCCCCTCTGTTATAGAGCAACCATATACAGTTGCCAATCCAAGCCTTCATAAAGTGTCAACATTATTAAATTGGCTTGCTCTGCCTGCAACCAATTCAGGTAATATTTTAGCTATGGAAGTTCTATCTGAACTGCTACTAGGGCATGACGGTGCACCTTTAACTTTGGCCCTGCACAATTCTGAATTAGGAGAGGACATATCTCCACATAGCGGTTTGCAATCCAGTCTTAGGCAGCTTATTTTTTCAGTTGGACTGCGAGGTACACAAAGAAGCACAGCGAAGGTTTTGGAAGACTTAGTACTAGATTGTATACAAAAAGTGATAGATAAGGGGTTTTCACAGGAAGCAATCGATACAGCCTGCCATTCAATGCAGTTCGAGCATAAAGAAATAAAGCGAGGTCCTGGGGGTTCTGGGCTGCGCATATTTAATAATCTTGCCCGCACTTGGCTGCATGGGGCAGATCCCCTACAAAATCTTTCTTTTACTCACACCTTTGCAGCTCTTACAAACTTAATTCGCACTGAAAGCAGGTACTTGGAAAGTTTAGCCACCAGGCAATTTTTGTTAAACCCTCATAGGAGCTTGGTTACCATGTACCCCATAACTGAAACCAAAAAACCCAAACTGCATCGACGATTGATAGATTTGCAAAGTGCTCTTACTCAGGAAAAAAAATTAGAAATTGAGCAAAACATCGCTGCTATGCAGGACTTAGCTTTGCGACTTAGCTCTTCTGAAGCCCAGGATTGTTTACCACGCTTGCGTCTTTGTGATTTGCCTACCCTGCCCGAAGCCTGCACGCGAGAGTCCAGCAGTATACTTTCTATTCCTGTCAGTTATTATCCTGCATATACAAATGGCATAGTGTATTTGGATCTGGCCATCCCCCTTGATGACATAGAAGACTGTTGCCAGGTTTGGCTAAGCCTACTTGCCCGCTGCATAATTGGTTTGGGCTCTACCACAATTCCCTACAATGAAATGGCAAGACTTCTGGCGCGTTACACGGGTGGCGTTGGATCCAATCTTAATGCTACCACCCACCAAATTGATAAGTTAGGAAAAAGTTATTTACTTATAGGAATAAAGGCAATGGAAGAAAACCTTGCCCCCGCCCTGGATCTCTTCTTCTCTTTGCTTGCACATCCTGATTATACGGACACAGCCCGCATACAACAAATATACAAAGAATTGCACAATGAATTTGCAGCCGCTCTAGTACCTGCTGGTCATCATTTTGCCCTGTCCCGTGCGGCTTCTGCCCATAGCCAGGCCCTGGCAAGAGAAGATGTATGGGCAGGGCTTAGCCAGTATGAATTTCTTCATTCATTGCCGCGCTTGTTTCCTGTAGAAGAAGTACTAGGCAACATCTTGTCTGCACTACATTCCCGAATCGTACATACAGAGGGGCTAAGAATTCATATTACTGCTTCCCCTATAGGTAGTGTTATATCTGAATTAGGTCCCCGATTGTCTACCCTACCCCCTCAATCCAAAGCTCTTGGCTCTGATATCCTTGAACAGCTTCAAAAGGGGAATCAGGCTATATCAGGAAAATGCAAACCAAAGGAAGCCTATATTCTTGATTCGGAAATTGCATTTAGTGCTACTGCCTTACAATCTTCGTATCTTGGTAGTACAGACTTTGCATCTGAGGTTGTCCTTGCTAATCTTCTTTCTACAAAACAGCTTTGGGACGAAATTCGGGTAAAGCAGGGTGCGTACGGGGCAGCCTGCATAGTTTCGGGTTTTGAGGGGGTGCTCCAATTTATGAGCTATCGAGATCCAAAACCCGTAGAAAGCCTTGCGTATTATAAACAATCCCTTTCTGATGTTATCGCTTTGCTTGCTTCTATCTCGGGTAGTGATGAGGGTGCTGGTACTGCCATAGTTACAGAATCAATTATTGGTGCGGTAGAAACCTTATTAAGACCCCAGAGCCCAAGAGAAAGAGGATTTTCAGATTTTAAGAGAGAATTATATGGCGTAGAAGAAAGCCAAAGACAGCAAAACTATTCCAACATAGTGCATACTACCACTGCCGACCTTATAAAAGCGGCAGAAAGAATAAAACACAATTTTGACCTAGCAACTATTGTACTACTTGGCAATGCCAGCTTTCTTACCACCCTAGAAGATAATTTTAAGTCCAGTTTTGCTGTGTATAATTTGAACAAATAATGTAATTACATTGACAATTTTTATTTATCTGATATATCTTTATTATATGCCTGAAATAAAAAAATCAAATCCTTCTGCTTCTAACGAACCTAAAAGGGGGATAAAAAACCCCTATATCTATGCCGGCACTATAGTAGTACTTGTTCTTATAGTCATTGCCTTTGTCCTCTTTCCCATAGGTACAGGTGCAGGTTCTTTTAATGGCGCAGGCAATGCCACCATAAGTTTTGGCTCATATGCAGGCGAAGAAATTCTCTATGGCAGCAATAGCTATATGACCCGGCAGGCAGAAGCAATAAACGATAGGTTAACAAGACAAGGTATGAACCAAGGAAATTCTTCCTTTTTAGCGAATCTGGTTTATAGAAGTGCCTTTGAAGAAGCTGCTCTTCATACTGCTGCCCTTAAAGAGTTTACAAGAGCGGGTGGCATGGTTACTGCAAACTGGCTGGACAAGCAAATATTAAAACAGGAAGAATTCCTTGTAGATGGCCGTTTTTCTTTGCTTGCCTACCAAAAGACTGAATTGGCAACCAAGGTTAGAATAAGAAAAGATTTGCAGGAATCCAATATTGCTGGCAAATTTTCAGGAGATTTTTTATCGCTTACCCCAAGCAAAGCGGAAATGGCTTTTATAAAAGAAATGCCAAAAACCTTACGTAGTTTGGAATATGCAAGCCTGTCTGCCGATATCTATCCGGATTCTGAGGTAGTTATCTGGGGTAAAGCACATTCTGATTTATTCAGAACATTACAGCTATCTTCTATCACAATTCTAGATTCTGATACAGCGGCACAAAGAATTTACAAGCGAGTACTGGACAAGGCAGCAACCTTTGAAGAAATTGCCAAGGTAAATTCTAAAGACTCCTATGCACAAAATGGAGGTGCAAGAGGAGAGGTTTATTTTGAAAAAGTTTTAGAAGAATTACTTAATCAACCTGATGCTGAAAAAGTTTTCCATTTGCCAAAAGGGTCAGTCTCTACAGTACTTAAAACAAGAAGCAATAGTTTTATTATATATCGACCTATGGGAGAAGTTGTAAATGCAGATTTTACAAATCCTACCACTCTTGCTGCAGTACGCAGTTATATGCTGCAAAAAGAAAAAGGAACCATAGAAGAATGGCTCATTGCCCACGCCAAATCCCTAAAAGGACAAGCCGAATCACAGAAAAAGAGTTTTGCACTTCTGTTTGCAGACAACAAAATCCCTGTTAAAAAAATACAAGCATTTCCTATTAATTATGGTAATATTAGCACCAGTATTTATGGTCAAAGCTATCCCATGTTTGCTTCTATTTCTACTACCGATCATCCCGATCTTGTAGATGTTTCCACCAATCTAGCTTTTCTAAAGGCTGCCTTTAGCCTACCAGTGGGCTCGATCTCTATGCCCTTTGCCTTCAAAGAAAAAGTTGTAATTTTTACTGTTCTTGATTCTACAGATTCTACAAAGGAGGAACTAACAGATTACTATTACACAAACTTTTTTCAGGAACAATTATCAAAGGGGATAAAAAATTATTATCTTAATAGTCCAAAACTAAAAGATAATTTTAATACAATTTTTGCAAAATATTTCCAATCCACCTCCTCACCAACCAATCAAACCAATACACCCTAATTGTCCGACTCTGCAAAAGACATCCCCCTTCTTGTATCCAGGACAGGCGGGTATTCGGTATTGTTTAATGGGCGGGAACTATACTCTGCACACAATCCTTCGCATTTGCCTTGCAAAATTGCACTAGCCTGCGATAGGCAAGCTAACCGTTTGCACCTAGTGTGTTCACCCTTATTATGGTACGGAATAAGTGAATTACTCTCTACAATTGGCAAGGACAGCCATGTGCTATGTATAGAAGCAGATCCACATCTATACACTTTTAGCCTAAGCCACCAACCTGAAAACTTAAAAAATGACACAAGGCTACTATTTGTGTGTCCTACCAATTATGACGATGTCCTTAATTGTGTAGAACTTTTGCACCAAAGAGCCAATAAGACATCGTATAATTTTTACCGCAGCGTATCTATTTTACATCTTTCGGGGGGTAGTTTTTTTTATAAGACTGCATACGACCAATATGCTGCCCAACTGGCAGCGGATTTGGAAACAAGCTGGAAGAATCAATCTACTCTAATGTTCCTAGGAAAAACATATATTAGCAATATCTTCAGCAATGTAGCAGCCTTAGATAAAATAAAGCCTATGCCCCTACCAGTGATTAGCGGTTCGATTGCAGTGTGCGCTGCTGGGCCATCCCTGGAGCATTCTCTGCCTTTTTTGCTTGATCAAAGAAATAAGTTAATTATAATTACCTGTGATACTTCTCTTACAACACTGCTGGAATATGGTATTACACCTGATGTGGTAATATGTCTGGAATCGCAGGCATATAATCTGCAGGATTTTATATCCTGTGGTGGCATACAACTTTCACACTCTATGCATCTTGTCGCTGATATTTCTTCCTACCCACCCATTCTTAGATTGCCTTTATGGCGCGGTGGTTGCCAAAGCCACCTTTGTCTAAGCCAGATTGCAAAAAGTCCTTTCCTGCATAGGCTTGATTCATTTTTCAGCACTTCGTCTATTCCCATTCTACGTGCAGAACCCTTGGGATCGGTTGGGGTATTGGCGTCCTATCTTGCAAAAGTAATGTCGCAAAATGATAGTATTATTTTTGCGATTGGCCTTGATTTTTGCTTTGAGCCAGGCAAGACGCACGCTCGAGGCTGCCCCAGCCTTTGTAAAGCCGAAAGAACTATGAATCGCCTGCAACGTTGGCCTATACAGTACTCGGCTACCCTTAGAGAAGGCACTAAAAATCTTCCCATTGCATCTCAACCGCAGTTGCGCAGCGAAGCTATACTTCTTTCCTATGCGAAACTACTTGCGCATAAAAACGGAGGGGGACACTTCCTAGACCTGCGCAAAGAAGGAAAACCTGGCATTGGGGCAAAACTAGTTGACTATAGTCGAGCCATAGATCTTGTGCGAGCAAAAAGTACCAAAATAGAAAAAGAACATAATGTTAATTATACAAATGTGGATGTCAGAGCAAAAGAATTTTTGCGAGCAGAAATAACAATGCTAAGCCACCTAGAGCACACTCTTGATACACAATCCTACGGCAGTAATAACGAAATTGTAACTGCACTACAACAAGTGGACTACGTGCAATGGTCATTTCCTGATAGGCACCCCTTAGGCAGAACATGGCAATACCTGCGACAAGATTATATTGAAAGATTACTCTTAGCTACAAGATACTATAAGAAAAGGTTACATAACGTATTGTAGAAAAGACCTGTATGGAAGCGCCAATAATTTGGGCTAGTTATTTGCACTTGCAAGTAGTTTAAAAATGAAGTTTGTAAAAGTCTCTTTACTCATCTTCATCGGTTCGTAAAACCGCTAGAAATGCTTCTTGCGGTATATCAACATCTCCCACAGTTTTCATACGTTTCTTACCTTCTTTTTGTTTTTCCAGGAGTTTTCTTTTGCGGGTTATATCGCCCCCATAGCACTTTGCCAGCACATCTTTACGAAGCGGATTTATCGTTTCCCTAGCAATTACCTTAGACCCGATTGCACCTTGTATGGGCACCTTAAATTGCTGCCGGGGAATAGCACCAGAGAGCCTGGTACAAACTTTGCGTGCCCCTGTCGTAGGCATTTGGTTCGTAGACTAGCTGGGCAAAGGCATCGACTGATTTACCATTTAAAAGAATATCAAGTTTGGCAAGCTTTTGTAGGTCTATATCCTATGACTTCATAGTCAAAGCTGGCGTAACCTCTGCTGCTGGACTTTAGCTTGTCGTAAAAATCAAACAGTACTTCGGCAAGAGGCATTTCAAAACTTAACTCGACACGTTTTTCATCCAGATGTACAAAACCTGTCTGCTCACCACGCTTTTCTATGCATAGAGTAATAAGATTACCAATATAGGTAACAGGAGTTATTATCTGGGCTTTAATATAGGGCTCTTCTGATGACACAACTTTTTCTGCACCGGGATAATCTGCGGGGTTATCTATAAGCAAAGTGGTACCATCTGATAATTGTACTTTATATCGAACACTAGGAGCAGTGAGTATAATAGCCTGATCGTACTCCCGTTCCAATCTTTCTTGCACGACTTCCAGATGAAGCAAACCTAAAAAGCCACAACGAAATCCAAAACCCAAAGCAAGGGAATTGTCTTTTTCGTATATTAGTGAAGCATCATTTAGTTTTAATTTTTCCAAACCTGATTTTAGCTCCTGGTACATTGAGGCATCCATAGGGTAAATTGAAGAAAAGACTACAGGTTTTATTTCTCGGAATCCGCTTAATGCCACAGCAGCGGGAATGGTGGCATCGGTAAGGGTATCCCCTACCCTAACATCAGAAATTGTTTTTATTCCTGCAACAATGTAGCCCACCTGCCCCGTTAATAATGATTCGGTTTTATGCAAAGTAATTTTAAATTGTCCTGTTTCTTCAACTACATGAATTGATTTATTATTCATTAACATAATTTTATTGCCTGGAATAATGCTGCCATCAACTACTCGCAAATGAATAATTACTCCTCTGTAGGGATCATAATGAGAATCAAATATTAATGCCCGAAGTGGAGAGTCTACCTGACCCTGAGGTGGGGGAATACGATCTATTATTGCCTCTAGGAGCTCTTCCATACCTGTTCCAAAACGGCCCGATACTAACAAAGCTAAATCGGGGTTTAAACCGAGATCTTTGGCTATCTGACTTTTTATCTCGGCTATGTTGGCAGCAGCTAAGTCTATTTTATTTATGACGGGGACAATTTCTAGATTATGTTCTAAGGCCAAATATAAATTAGACAAAGTCTGCGCCTCAACACCCTGAGTGGCATCGATAAGCAGCAGTGCACCCTCGCAGGAAGATATAGCACGGGATACCTCGTAGGAAAAATCGACGTGCCCTGGTGTATCTACAAGATTTAGTGTATACAACTGTCCTTTGTCACTTAAATAGTCCAAAGCAACCGCCTGACTTTTTATAGTTATTCCTCTTTCTCGCTCAATTGCCATTGAATCCAGCATTTGATTCTGCATTTTTCTTTGATCTATTATTTTAGCTCTTTCGATGAAGCGGTCGGCAAGTGTGGACTTGCCATGATCTATATGTGCAATTATACAAAAGTTGCGTATGTGTTCCTGTAAAGACATTACCTAACTATATTATATTACACATGGACATTCAATCCTATAAAACCGTCTTATCAAAAAAATAAAAATAGTATAATATTGATGTATGCGTTTGTACGTATTCAGGTTTCTATCCATAATTGTATTACCATGTTAGACGAGCTTCCCTATCAGATAGTAGAAGGCACACAACTGGATAGAACAATAACAGTCTATTCACTTTCTACCTGCGGGTTTTGCAAAAAGGCTACGGACTTCCTTCTCCAACAAAAACTAGCATTTCGTTATATTTATCTAGACAGTTTGGAATTTGAAGTGAAAAATAGAGCTAAACGTACTTTGCGACAAACCTACAAGATGGATGTTGTTTTTCCCTTTACTATTGTTGGCAACCTGGTTCTCGTAGGTTTTAAGGAACCTGATTGGAGAAAGGAATTGTGCATATAAATGAAAAAAACCCCTGAACAAGTACTGCACTTTATGCAGATGATTGCTCAAAAGCAGAAGTGGGTACTTTGCCCGGATATAGAATTATTATCTACCTTGAGCTTGGGTTTACAAACCAATTTTAACCGATTCGGCTACTTCCTTTGCCCTTGCCGTGATACGGCGGGCAATAGAGAGGCTGACAAAGTTTTTATCTGTCCCTGTCACGATTCGAGAAAAGATATCGATGAATTTGGGCACTGTTTTTGTGGGCTTTATTGCAGTGAATCCTTTATTGCTTCGGGGCAACTACCCTCATCCATACCTGATCGGACTATAGATGAGGACGAAACATGACTTATCTGGACTGGGCGCACAGTCGAAACCAAGCTCCCAAAACTGTACAAACATATGAGGATAAAACATGACTTATCTGGACTGGGCGCACAGTCGAAACCAAGCTCCCAAAACTGTACAAACATATGAGGATAAAACATGACTTATCTGGACTGGGCGCACAGTCGAAACCAAGCTCCCAAAACTTTACAAACATATGAGGATGAAACATGACTTATCTGGACTGGGCGCACAGTCGAAACCAAGCTCCCAAACTTTACAAACAAATGAGGACGAAACATGACTTATCTAGACTGGGCACACAGTCGAAACCAAGCTCCCAAAACTTTACAAACATATGAGGATAAAACATGACTTATCTGGACTGGGCGCACTGTCGAAACCAAGCTCCCAAAACTTTACAAACATATGAGGATAAAACATGACTTATCTGGACTGGGCGCACAGTCTAAACCAAGCTCCCAAACTTTACAAACATATGAGGATAAAACATGACTTATCTGGACTGGGCGCACAGTCGAAACCAAGCTCCCAAACTTTACAAACATATGAGGACGAAACATGACTTATCTGGACTGGGCGCACAGTCGAAACCAAGCTCCCAAACTTTACAAACATATGAGGATAAAACATGACTTATCTGGACTGGGCGCACAGTCGAAACCAAGCTCCCAAAACTTTACAAACATATGAGGATAAAACATGACTTATCTGGACTGGGCGCACAGTCGAAACCAAGCTCCCAAAACTTTACAAACATATGAGGATAAAACATGACTTATCTGGACTGGGCGCACAGTCGAAACCAAGCTCCCAAACTTTACAAACATATGAGGATAAAACATGACTTATCTGGACTGGGCGCACAGTCGAAACCAAGCTCCCAAAACTTTACAAACATATGAGGATAAAACATGACTTATCTGGACTGGGCGCACTGTCGAAACCAAGCTCCCAAAACTTTACAAACATATGAGGATAAAACATGACTTATCTGGACTGGGCGCACAGTCTAAACCAAGCTCCCAAACTTTACAAACATATGAGGATAAAACATGACTTATCTGGACTGGGCAAGCACCAGTCTGCCTGATAAAGAAATTCATAACAAAGTTACTACATTTGCTACTGAATATTATGCCAATCCATCTAGCATACACGCAGACGGTTGCCTTGCAAGAACAGCACTGGAAACCTGTCGAAATGATTTTTTGTCTCTACTACCAGGCAAAAAAGGCAAACTGTGCTTTACAGGATCTGGGACAGAAGCGAATCATTTGCCATTTCTGTCTGTATTATATGCACATATACGTAGAAAAAGTTCCTTTTCCCCGCACATTCTAATCTCGAGCATCGAACATTCTTCTGTGTATCAACAAGCAGGTAACCTACAAAAATGTGGAATAGAAATCAGTTATATTAATCCACAACCCAATGGACACATTAATACCTCACAAATAGCCACCAAACTAAAAAAGAATACAGTTCTAGTGGCTGTAATGGCGGTGAACAACGAAACCGGATCCATTCAGAATTGGCATGAAATTGATCAGTGTCTACAGAAAGAAGCTGTGCTTAACAATATTCCCAAACCACATTTTCACTGTGATGCCATACAGGCTTTGGGTAAAATTCCCTTTGATATATCTAATGTGGATTCGGCTTCTTTTTCGGCACACAAAATTGGAGGGCCTAGGGGTATTGGTGCGCTTTGGTATTCTGCACCTCTGGAAAATTTTTATTCTGGAGGGGGGCAAGAAGAAGGGCTTAGATCCGGAACCGAAAATGTTGGAGGTATTCTAGGCTTTGGTTTAGCAACAACAAAACAGTCGCACAATCTTGCCGCTAATACACAACACGCAAGAGATCTTGAAGAAAGGCTACTTAATGGCATTGCACTTCTTGCGCCTGCATGTCCCATCCCCCAGGACAGAAAGGCAGGAAGTATTCAATACTCACCATGGATTGTTAGTCTTACCTTTCCAGGCCTGCCATCTGAAGTAATGGTACGGCTCTTGTCAGACCAGGGGATTGCCGTTTCGGCTGGGTCTGCCTGTCAAAGTGCAAAAGGTGGGGAAAGAAGAATCCTAAAAGCCATAGGAGTTGAAGAAAAAATTGCTCTTGCTGCCATTCGGGTTTCCTTTGGTCCGTCTACCTCTGCAGAAAGTATTGATATTTTTTTAGACAGAGCTGCCAAAATCTATTCGCGCTTTAGAATTGGTAAAGTATAATGAATTATTTGTATCTTATAAAGTTAGGAGAAATATACTTAAAAGGAGGCAACCGTCGTAGTTTTGAAAATTGCCTTATACAAGAGTTAGTCCTAAAACTTGATACACTTGGCATACAGTACAATATTAAAAAAATGCCTGGCAGACTTTTCTTGTATCATAGTCAAAATACAGAAATTGCAATAGAAAAAATACTTGCAACTACCCCAGGCATAAATGGATATTCCAAAGCCTGTAGTTGTGCCAAAACACTGGATGCAATGCAGGCAATAGCTCTGGAGCTAGGTACACTACAGGTAAAAGCCGGAAAATTGCAATTTAAGGTTGAATGCCGAAGGATAGATAAATCCTTTCCCATTTCCTCTATGCAAATCTCACACACGATTGGTGCTGTTTTACAAAAAGAATATCCACAACTTATTGTTAATTGTAGCAAACCAGATTTCATACTACAGATAGAAATCAGAAAGCAGGTCTATATCTACTTTCAATCTAAAAAAGGCTTGCGTGGACTTCCTGTTGGTAGCGCAGGACGAGCATTGGCTTTATTGTCTGGGGGTATAGATTCTCCTGTTGCAACTTTTCTTATGATTACCCGCGGATTAGCTATGGATACTTTATACTTTCATTCCCCACCTTATACCACCGAAAATGCCTATAACAAAGCTCTTATGCTTACAAGACAACTTTGTACCTACACTTCCAAAATTCGTTTGCACTGCATAGACTTTAGCCAGGTACAGTTAGAAATTAGTCGTAAGGCTTCTGCAAAATACTTAACCCTGTTCACACGAATGGCGATGGTGTACTGCGCTGATATTGTGGCTACCTGCATACATGCAAACTGTCTTGTTACAGGAGAAAGCCTTAGCCAGGTGGCAAGTCAGACAGCCGAAAACATACGCGCCATACAAAGCTTTACCAGCTTGCCTATACTAAGACCCCTAATTGGTCTTGATAAGGAAGATACCATTAGAATTGCCAAAAAAATTGATACTTTCCCTATTTCGATACTGCCTTACGAAGACTGTTGTTCTTTTTTCTCGCCTAAAGCACCACTTATCAAGTCTGATTTTTTCCGTGACAGAGAAATATTTTACAATCTGCAAATCATTCCTTTATTACAGGAAAAAGTACAAGACAGGTCAATACGTGAATGTATTTTTACTTCAGTAGAACAAGAAAAGACACTGCACTAAGGCAAGGAATAGGCTACAGGGGCGTCCAAACCCTTTGGCAAACTATAAATATTGGTTAGAGCAGCTAGATCAAAGCCATAAGCCAGACTAAAAAAAACAAAATAAATAGTATCACCCGAACTTTTAGTTACGTCTTTGGTAGTAATCTGAAAGTCGGATTGATTGGTAGGAGACTTATTGGTATACTCGCTATTAAACGAAACATTATTAGTGCTTGTAGAGATTGATCTAAAAACATTGTACTGTGAATTATCGGGTTTAGTTATATACCAATTGATATCAGGAGCAAGAGAGGCTAGATTTAGGGAGAAGGACGGCCTTGCCGAATCTTCAAATCCCTGTATTGTCAGCAGAGGGGTAGTAATGTCTTTGTTTGTCATACGAACATACTTGGAAGCCAATTGCCTTTGTATAATTTCGGGACCATTGCCTGAATCTATTTTTTGCTGCATATCAAGTTGATCTGCTTTTGCAGCTTGTTCTGTATCAAATACTCTATAGTATATTTCATAACCCAGAAAAGAGTTTCTATTACTTGAATTATGAACCAGAAATAAAATATTAGAACCACCGGAATAAAATTCGGGAGCTTGGTATGTAGTTATCGTTGCCAATCCACAACTCAAAAAAAGAATTGCTACTAGGGTAGCTGTTATCAACTTAATCATGAGCTTCATTCTCCTACCCTTTTTCCATCTCATTTTTTTCCACTTTGCTTTGATATGATTGCGGGGACTTATAGGGTATTGCAAAATCTATTAGTTCGTAGATAGTAACAGATTTCTGCTTACCTTTTACTATTATTTCATCCAGTTCTCGTACAATAAACTTTCCAGCAACTAATTTATAGGTGTCTTCAGAAATAATAATACTAGTACCATACTCTTTATTTATTCCTTCTAGCCTGCTTCCCAGGTTTACATTATCACCTGATAGTGTATAGTTCATTTTTATAGGACTACCCATATTGCCCACAGTCATTACCCCCGAATGTATACCTATTCCAACTCTTATCTTTTTATTGTCGGGCAAAACCTTATTTAAAATACCAAGGCTTTCTATTTGCTTTAATGCACTAGAGCACGCTAAAAGGGCATGATTTTCCTGATCTAAAGGAGCTCCCCAAAAAGCCATTATAGCATCTCCTATGTATTTATCTACAGTACCACTGTATTGTAATATTATTTTGGTCATCTGTGTAAGATAGGTATTCAAATATACAACCAATTCTTGTGGGCTAAGTTTCTCTGCAATGGATGTAAACCCACGGATATCCGAAAACTGAACCGTTAGTAGTTTATCTACTCCACCTAAAATAGGCGGGTTTTTCACCAGTTCTTCTACCAATGTAGGGCTCATATACTTATTAAAAGTGTCTCGTAAGATTCGTTTATCCTTTTCCTCCGATATTGCCCTGTATATAGTAATACAAATAAACAACACAACTACAATAAGAGCAGGAGCAATAAAATGTATCCAAATAGAAAAATAATTAAAAATAAATGCTCCAGCTAAAAAATATAGAATTACAATACCAAGTGTGCTGAAAAATGCTCCCGGTATTGAAAGTTTTGTGCAAAGAATTGTGGTTATCAAAGCCAACAATAAAATAAAAATAGAAGTTATCCAATTCGGAAGTGTATACATAAAATTTTCTGTAATCAGGGTATTAAGTGCATTGGCATGCATTTCCACACCATACATAAGACCAAAGGGAGTGGGCTTTTCATCATCTGCCATGCCGTTAGTAAAGGCACCCACTAAAATAATTTTGTTTTTTACACCAATAGAAGATGGCCAGCTTTTTTTATTTTCTGCTGGTAGCTTTTTTACATAAGAGGAAAAGGAACGAATAGGAAAAGTTTGTTGCAATGGGTCAGCTTCACTGGATCTGGGCCCCACGAACCGTATTAGCATATTCCCGTTATTGTCTATCGGAATATCCAAGTAGTTTCTATTTGAGTTCTTTTTTTGCATAGGCAAAAAAACTCTTATTTTCTTGCCTACTTCTACTTCAATATCTTTTAGAGTGCTTCCCCAATACTGCAAGGCGAGCGATAAGGTAATTGCGGGATAAAATGAATCTCTATATTTTCGTACCATATACTTAAAGTTGGCTCCTAGGGGTGTTGTGGTAGAAGGATGAAGTGGAAGTGCTTTTTTGCGCATTAGTTTTGATAGTTTAGTTAAACTATTATTACTTATTGGTGTTTCTATCTCATGAAATCTGCCATCATAATCCAACCATACCAATCTTTCGTAGTTAGCCTTATTCACGGTATAACCCACTTGCAGATCTTCTAGTGGGATTTGTTGTACAAGGCTACTATAACGGGTAATCAGGGGTTGTTTGCGAAAAACCAAATCAGGGTCAGAAACAAAATTAGGATGCCCATAGCCACTTATTGCCCTACTCAATACAACTGGAGGAGCCACAAACCCATAATGCAGAGGTAATTGATTCCAGTTTCCCTTTACATTTCTTATATTTCCAAAACGGGTATCCAGTATAATTTGCCTAGATCGGTACTCGGTCTTTCTTTCTGAATCTATAGCCTCAGTCACAAGTTCTATTTCAAAAAAAACCCTGCCTGATTCCCGTAAAGCAGCCGCCAGATATTTATCATTTCTACTGTCTCTGTCGGAGAAAATAATATCATACAATATTGCACTTTCTCTGTTTTTTTTGTCTTGTACGCGCGCAAATGTTTGCAATAGATTTGCGTGAAGGTTGCGTGGAAATGGCCACTTCCCAAATTCGTAAAGGCTTTTGCTATCTATACCCAGAATTATTATATCTTTAGATACCAATGGATTTTTTTGTACCAGCACAGCAGATTCTGAAATCATTAGATTCCTACTGGCTGAAGCTATAAAAAAATGAAGATCAAGTATTTTTAGATCTACCATTTGCAGTAGAATTGTAAAATTAAAAACCAAAATCGTAATAAAAGTAATCAGAACAAAAAAAAGTACACTGAAATAATTCTTTTTTATGAACTTTTTATGCACTTTTACTTTATTAGGGCGCGGCTTTCTAGATATATTAAACGGTCATGCGCTAGTTTTTGCCAATCACTAGCAGTTTTTTGTGCAATTAGCTTATTATAATACCTAGAGGCATTCTCATAAGATTTCTTATATTCGTAAAGACGACCCAAGCTAAATAACACGTGGTCTATGCCTATGGCGGTTTCTCCAAATCGTGAAATAAAAGACAAATAATGCTCAATAGACTTTTCTATATTTCCACTTTCTTCCGCATTAAATGCAGCTTTTTGAAGAGCTAATTGGTTTAGATAGCTTTTTTTCTTAAAATTGGCTATATCCATCCAGATTTTTTCTGCCTCGGTAAAATCCTTTTTTTCTTCTGCTATTTTTGCCTTTAGTATCATGGCTCTTTGAGCAGAAAAGGTAGTAGGCCATTTGGCATTTATGTCATCGGCTAATTTTATAATCTCGGTTGCTAATGTTCCTTTCTTTGTTTCTTCTTTTTCTTCTGTGTATGTATCATATTGTGCTTCGGCACTTTCTAACTGCATTGTAGACCTAGTATTAATACCCGACTGAATAGAACTAACAATACCTAAACCAATTAGGGCTAGAATTCCGACAAGAAATATCACCAAAAGGGGAATCCTGTAATTACGAAAAAATTGCAGCAAGACTTCTTGTATCTGTATCTTTTCTTTGATGGGGGTATTGTTATTCTGGCTTGGCTTTTCTTTAGACTGGGGGATTTTCATTGTAACTCCTTTTGGTTATGAATGTATAATTCTTTAATAAGACGGGAAAGATAGGTGCGCTGAATCTTAAGAGCTTTTGCTGTTGCGGTTTGACTCCAATCATTTTCTTCTAATGCTTTTTTGATAAAACTCTGCTTAAATGAATGAATAGCATCTTTTAATGAAGCCCCAGAATAATTAGTTTCTTTATCAGTACTAAAATAAAGAGACAAATCACCAACTTCTAGGTAAGGGCCTTTCGTGCTTACCACAGCCCGCTCTATTGCATTTTCCAACTCACGAATATTACCCGGCCAGGAATAAGAAAGCAAGGCCGCTTGGGCTGCTTCGCTTATTCCTTGTATATTCTTTGAGGCAGAAGCAGCATAGTTCTTTATAAAGTAGTTTGCCAGTAGTGGTATATCTTCTTTACGTTGTCGTAATGGTGGGATATATAGTGAAAAAACATTTAGGCGGTAATATAAATCGGCTCTGAATCGTCCTTCTTCAACAATTCGTACAATATCTCTATTTGTTGCAGCCACTATTCTAACATCCAGAAATATAGATTTTTCAGATCCCAGGGGTTCTATAGTTTTATGCTGCAATATCCGCAGCAGTTTTGCCTGCAAACTAAAGGGAAGGTCTCCTATTTCGTCAAGAAAAATCGTACCTCCTTGCGCTTGTTCAAAACGCCCTTTTCGATCCTTTACAGAATCGGTATATGAGCCTTTTAAGCTGCCAAATAGTTCTGCTTCCAGAAGACCTTCAGGCAAGGCAGCGCAATTAACCCGCACAAAATTTTCTTTGGCTCTGGGAGATTGCAAGTGAAGCTGTTCTGCAAATAATTCCTTTCCTACCCCACTTTCACCTAGGATTAGCACTGTTGAATCTGTCTTAGAAATCTTTTCGATTAAGTCAAGTTTCTCAAATATAATTTTTGATTTAGTAATTATTGTTTGCCATTTTGGTTTTTCTTTCT
This sequence comes from Unio pictorum, assembly GCA_030141615.1. Lineage (NCBI taxonomy): Eukaryota > Metazoa > Mollusca > Bivalvia > Unionida > Unionidae > Unio > Unio pictorum. The sequence continues at coordinate 398,711 of JARLTB010000382.1, read as the reverse complement.
TATCTTCCTGGACTTGTGAAGGTGTTTTTTCACCTTTGCTTTGAGCTAGGGCATTTTCCAAAGCAAAACCCGCCTGTCGTGACAAGAAATTTTGATACTCTATATCTTCCTGCGAGAAAGATGTATTCTCTTTTTTTTTATTTACAATTTCGATGACCCCAATTATCCCATCTCTCTTTATAAGGGGAATTGCCAGTAGTGAACATATGGGATAGTTAAGCAGCACTGATTGCCTGGCAAGAAAAGATTTCCCTTCTTCTTTATCTAGTACTGTCTGGGTTATACCCAGGTGTAGTTTTTCGGGGTTTGGCACCTGCATCTGAAGCGAAGAAAAAGAAGAGTCTCCTGGTAAACCCAAAGATTTAACGAGAATCATACTATCCTGACTTTGGGGCAGCAACAAAAGAGCTACTTCCCCTTCTATGAGTCGCAATGCAGAATCAAGAATGACAAGATACAGCGCATCTATGTCCTGATATGAGGCAGAAAATAAAGGCGCAAGTACCCTAAGTGTATGTAGTTTTGCAGGATTCATTGTTTCTTGCATTGAACTTCTACGTAGCCATTATTGATTTTTTGTATATCAAGGAGTTTTGTCATTATTCAGCTTTATTAGCTCGCCGAGAGTATAACTTTCGGCAGCATCTTTCTGAACAAAACGGTCCATTTCATCTCTTTCTTGCTTTTTTATTAGATCTTTTATTGAAAGTTCTAGCCTTTTTTGCTCGTGATTTAGACCAATAAGAAGGGCTGTTACTTCAGTACCGAGTTTGAAGGTGCTTGTATCTTGCGAATCCCTGGATTCAGAAATATTTTGTTTTTTTATAATACCTTCAAACCCACCACTAATTTCCAACTTAAGTAGGGAATCTGTAATCTCGGTAATAGACCCTGAAAGAATTGTTCTCATCACCTGAAAATTCTGAGACTTCCATGGGTCATCTGAAAGCTGCTTTACCCCCAGGTGCAAATGCCTGTCTTGGGGATTGTTTGTAAGGATAATTACTTCTATCTCATGGCCCAGAGTTAGTTCGGAAGATAAAGAAGTAACTTTCTTCTGCCAAGAATAATCGTCGATATGCAAAAACCCATCCAAACCTTTTTCCAATTCAATAAAAGCACCCATCGCTGTAATTTTAATTACCTTGCCTTTTAGACGTCTACCAATGGGATATGTTTTAAAAATAGGCCCCCAGGGATCAGTATCAAGCTGTTTTATACCAAGCGAAACTTTACCAGCCTGCAAATCATAGCTGAGTATCATACAGTCAAGTTCGGTACCTATTTGTAAGAATTCTTCTGGTTTATTAATCTTGCGAATCCATGAAAATTCTGAAATGTGAGCCAAACCTTCGATACCTGGTTCCAATTCTATAAAAGCACCATATTGGGTTAGCTTTGTTACCCGCCCATGAATTATTTCGTTTACTCTGTATCGTTCCTCGAAGTTTGCCCAGGGATCAGCAGAAAAATGTTTTAGTGAGAGGTTTATTCTTTTAGTTTCCTGCTCTAAACGAATTACCTTAAGTTCTATCTTTTGCCCTTTTTTTACAAAGTCTCTGGGTTTTGCAGCATGCCCCCAACTCATATCATTAACATGCAAAAGGCCATCAAAACCACCAAGATCTATGAAGGCTCCAAAGCTTGTAAAACTTTTTACTTCTCCAACAACGGTATCACCAATTCGTATTGAATTAAAAAAAGTATCGCGCTTATCTTGCAAGTCCTTTTCCAGCCATTTACGACGATTAAGTATGATATTTACTTTTTTTTCGGAGTAGAGCCTTTCTATGAAAAAAGAAGTTTTTAATCCCAGTAGAGGCTGTGATTTTTCTTGCCTGAATAGAGCAGCCTTTGAAGCAGGTAAAAAGGCACTTATTGAAAAGCCTAAATCTACTTCGTAGCCTCCTTTTATTTCTTTTGCAATTGTACCCTGTATTGGTATTTGATTCTTGAAGGCATCAGTAATTGTACGCCAAAGCAATTTTTCATCGGCTCTACGTTTGGAAATCTGAATCTCGCCCGCTTTTGTCTCTAGTTTTAATAATACCACCGAGACTTCTTCGTTAAGTAGTGGCAATTTGCTCTGAAACTCTTGCAGCGGTATTTTACCCTCTGATTTGTAGCCAATATCGATAAATACAAATTCTTCTGAAATCTGGATAACTTTGCCTACAATTAACTGCCCTTCTTCGATAGTATCCAGATTGGACAAATACTCTTCCTGAAGTTTGGTTTGTCCTCCACTTTCAATGGATACTATTTTGCCCATATTTTCACTTCACTCCTAGGATATATGATAATACTTTCGCATAAACTCTATCCAGCGTCAAGACAGATGAATCAATATAAAAAGCATCAGGAGCTATTTTTAGTGCTCCAATTGGCTTGGTAGTGTCTATACGATCACGCATATCTATGTTTTTTTGAACTTGTAGTAAAGAAAACCCGGATTCCTTTTGCCTTCGTGCTGCTCTTACAGAAGCCTGGGCATCCAAGTAGATTTTAATCTTAGCAGCGGGAAAAACCACGGTTCCCATATCTCTGCCTTCTACCACTGCCGAGGCAGTTTGTACACTTTTCTGTATTCGCATGTTAACCCAACTCCTCACAGGTTCTAATATTGAAATAGATGCAACTTTCTGCTCTACAGCTTTGATGCGAAGCTCCTTATCTAATTTTTTGCCTCTCATGTACACGGATAATTCTTTAGGAGATCCTGCCTCGGGCAGTAGTTCCAGTTCAGGCTCGTCTTGTGGAAACAAAAACGTCTTTGTTAGGATCTAGCTTATTAGAAAGGAAATAATAGGTTAGTGCCCGGTATACAATACCAGAACTTACAAAAATAAATCCAAATTCCATTGCCAGCTTTCGTGCTATTGTGCTCTTTCCTGAACCAGCAGGGCCATCAATGGCTATTATCATAGTTATATTCCTTCAATGCTTTCACCTCCTGGGGTCTTAATTCGCGCCAGGCACCAGGGATAAGACCATTCATTATCAAAGGGCCAATACGTATTCTGCATAATTGCTGAACTGAAAGAGCAAAATATTCACATACTCGTCGTATTTCTCTGTTTTTCCCCTCAAGGAGACAAATTCTAAGTGTTTTAGGACCAAGTCTTTGTATTGATTCTGCTTTATATCGTATGTTTTGAATTTCAAGACCCCGCAAAAACTGGGTGATTAACGAATCCTGGATATATTGTCGTGTTTTGATTTCATATTCTTTGTCTATACCAAAAGAAGGGTGGATAAGCCTAGCAGTCAAGGAGCCATCGTTTGTGAAAAGTATCAAACCCGAACTCGCTTTATCCAATCGCCCAACATGGTGTAGCCTTTCGGGAAAATTGGATTTTATAATGTCATAGGCAAGCTTGTTTTGCTTAGGGTCTTTCATGCTTGTTACATACCCACAGGGCTTATGTAACAACACATACCTATGATTTTGAACAGGCTGTAAAAGGATGTCTCCTATTTGTACTACATCACTCTCAAGTACTTTTGTTCCTGGTTGGGTTATAATATTACCATTTATCCGTACTCTACCTAACAGTATAAGTCTATCCCCCGCCCTTCTGGAACCAATACCCGCTTTTGCAATATAGGCATTTAATCGTATAATCTCATTACCCCCGAAATATGTACACCTTATTGTTGCAAGAACCGTTTCTCTTCCAGTTCATGTAGTTTGGGCAATTCAGAAATAGATGTTAAATTAAAATAACTTAAAAATTGTTTGGTAGTACCATAAAGACTGGGTTTACCAATGGTATCCTTCTTGCCTACTTCCTGAATTAGCTCCTTATCCTGAAGCAATTTAATCATTGAATCAGCTGCTACACCTCTGATTGCCTCAATTTCTGGTCTGGTTATAGGCTGCGAATAGGCGATAATGGATAGAGTTTCTAGGGCAGCCCTGGAAATCCTCCCCCCCCCTTTTTTACCGTACTTGTTTTGCAGTGAAGCCCATAGGCTGGATTTGGGCAAGAGTATCCAACTACCCTGCACTTCTAATAGCTCTATGCCGCATTCTTTGCCTGCGTATTTACTTTGCAGGCTTGCGATGAGATTGTGAATATATTCCGTTTCATATCCTGTAATATCCTGTATGTATTGGATACTAATGGGCTCTGATTCCAAAAAAAAGATGGCTTCAAGAAGGGGCTGGCTCAGGTCTTGAGGTTGTAAAGAATTCATAACTTTCCTTTAATTTCTTTGTATAGAAATGGGACCAAATGGATAATTTTGTAATACTAAAATAATTTTATCTTTCGACGCATCTAAAATAGCCAGAAATGCACAAATAATTTCCAGGATTGAATTGTGATGTAATACTAATTCTGAAAAACTCAATTTGTCGCGTACTTCTAAATATTCGTATAATAAAGCTAGCTTTTCGTGCACGGTTGCTTCTTCCAGAATTTCTATTACCCTTTCTAAAGAAAGATGCTTTACCAGGTTTTGAAATATATCGCGCAATTCCTGTATGCCTTTTTCATGCTTTTCTGGTAAAGTATCAAGGTATAAAGCTACATTCCTCTCTTTTGTTCGTTCAATTTGGAGGGTATGCACCAAGGAATGGTTTTCCAGCGCATCACTTAGTCTTTTATATTTTTGATAGGCAATAAGCTTTTCTATTAGCTCTTCCCGTGAATCTTCATAAAAATCATTTTCGCCTTCCTGAAGGGGCAAGAGCATATTGGATTTTATAAGAAGCAAGCGGGTAGCCATAGAATAAAAATCGGTTAGCAAACTTAATTCATGATTCTCCTGATTTTTAAGAAAGTCTAGGAATTGTTCGGTTATGGCTGCAATAGGAATATTGTAGATACTATATTTATTTTTTGCCAATAAATGCAGTAAAAGGTCCAGAGGGCCAGTAAAGTCAGAAACTTGATAAGAAGGTTTTTGAGCGGTTTCGTTGCGTGAATCTTGATGCGGTTCATATTCTGGATTTTGCATTGCTAGAGTCCATTGCTGTACCCAAAAAGGTATACAGAAAGTAGATTATGATAGTAGTCTACTCTGCAAATAGTACTTTATTCAAGTGGATACAGAGACAACCAAAGTTAGTTTTTTTTAGAAAAATATCCCACACGTTGTATGCCTGCTATACCTATAGTATTCAGAACATCTTTGAATAATTCACCTGTGTGTGGATGTATTAAATCGGGGGCTACCTCCAATAATGGCAAGAGCACAAAGCTGCGATTACAAATATCGGGATGTGGCAGTTGGAGGCGAGAAGTTGTGCACGTAAAACCTTCTACAAGAAGTATATCTAAATCAAGAGTTCTTGGTCCTTTACGAATTTCTTTTTCTCGCCTGCGACCAGCTAAAAATTCTATTCTTTGCAATGCTTGCAGCAATTCTTCTGGATTAACCTGAATCGTTCCTGCAATCACCGCATTTATAAAATAATTTTGCTCTTCATAATAAAGAGGCTTTGTTAGCCAAAGGCTGGAACAACGAATATTGCTTACAAGAATAGATAAAGAAGACAGTGCTGAGTCGAGGATTGCTCGGCTATCACCAATATTTGAACCCAAACCTATGTATACCAAAGACACAAAACAGCCTCTACTTTTTTTCCTTAGCCTCATCCAACTTTTTTTCTGCACCTTGTGGCAATATTGGAAGATTGGCTTTTATAGTAGTCGGGTTGGATACAGGACTAGGAGTGTTTTTAATTACCATTGCAGCCCGAACCAATGATTCGATTTTAGTTGAGATTTCTTCATTTTGTTCTAAAAATGTTTTTGCATTGTCCCGACCTTGACCAATTTTTTCATCTCCCCAAGTATACCATGCACCTCTTTTATCTACTATCTGAAATTTTACGGCTGCATCCAGTAAAGAGCCCGAACGGGAAATACCTTTACCAAACATAATTTCAACTTCTACTTTACGAAATGGTGGAGCTACCTTGTTCTTAACTACCTTAATACGAACCTTGTTGCCAATGGCTTCTTCATCTCCCCGTTCGATAGTTTCTATTTTCCTTACCTCCAGTCCTTACTGAAGAATAAAACTTTAGCGCATTGCCACCAGTAGTGGTTTCGGGATTGCCAAACATGACCCCTATTTTCATGCGAATTTGGTTGATAAATACTAAAATTGTTTTAGATTTAGAGAGAGTTCCCGTTAACTTACGCAAAGCCTGACTCATAAGCCTTGCTTGCAAACCCATATGGGAATCACCCATTTCGCCATCTATTTCTGCTTGCGGTGTTAAGGCTGCTACCGAATCCACTACTATAATATCTATAGCACCAGATCGAATTAGGCGATTCTGTAATTTCAAGAGCTTGCTCGCCATTATCAGGTTGTGAAACCCAAAGTTCATCGATATTAACACCTAAATTCCTGGCATAAGCGGAATCCAAAGCATGCTCTGCATCTATAAAAGCTGCTATTCCGCCTTTTTTTTGTGCTTCTGCAATTGCATGAAGTGCCAAAGTTGTCTTGCCTGAAGACTCGGGTCCATAAATTTCGATTACCCTACCCGTGGATAGCCTCCAATTCCCAGAGCTTCATCCAATAAAATAGAACCTGTAGGTACAGATTCTATGGCTACGATACCTTCACCAGTGCCCATTTTCATTATTGCACCTTGTCCAAACTGCTTCTCGATTTGAAGCCGTGCAACTTCCAGTGCCTTTAACTTTTCTGAAAATTCCATATTTGGATTGCCGGTTGTTGCTTGCTCTTTTTTGATCATTCTGATTACTCCTTTTAGTTTAAACTTTTCTCATTATTTCCTGGGGATACACCCGAGAGGCTTTTCGGGCTGCCACAATTGAAAATAATAGACAAAGACAAATGCTGATTAGAAAAATTGCCAAAATTACCTTGACATTGATAACAAATGGTATTGATTCTAAATAATATGATGGATTTAAGATAATAAATCTAGATACTTCCTGACTACCTGAAAAAAGGTGTTGCACTGTATTTATCAGTAATTCAATAAATTGCAAAATGTAATTGACATTTAAGCGATAAAAGTATGCCTAAGCCCAGCCCTAAGAAGGTTCCTATACTGGCTAGCAGCCCTGCCGTAACAATAAAAGCAAGTCCGACAGCGGTAGATGAATACCCAATGCTTTTCAACACTGCTATTTCGATATACCTATCTACTACCGACATGCTAATTGTAGAGCCTACATTTATAGCAGCAATTACCAAAGCGAGAAAAAAAATTAGAAACAACAGTGCCTTGGTAGTTGAAAAAGATTGGTATAGATTTTTATTTACTTCCTCCCAAGTATAAACGGTACCACCAAGTCCTACTATATCTTCCACTTTTGCCTTCCAGAGATGTAGGTTGGAATAGGGGGAATTTACTTTAAGCCCGTACACAGTGCGCGAAGATTGTATGGCTGCCAAATCTTTATTTTCATATAGGTTAATAAAGCCCCAAAGACTATCCAACTCATTGTACCCAGATGCAACTATGCCTCTTACCCGAAAAGCACTAACTTTAGGAGAAGTTATTTTGCCACCTTCCTTTTTTTGAATTGTGATGAGGGTTACCATATCTCCTGGTTCTGCATCAATAGCATTGGCTAAAGATTGGCCTAAGATAATATCTCTTTTTGAGCTAAGCTGCAGCTCTCCTTTGCGCAAGTGCAAGTAGGTTTTAGTTCCAGGATCGGTAAAAAAACTGGGGTCAATGGCTCGTAGGGCTACAGCTTTTGTACTTGTATGTGTGCCCTGAGTTTTTGCTAAAATTCCAAAACTTTGCTTCTCAGGAAAAACGCGAATATGCTTTTCTGCATTTTGTATCCGTACAATAGTATTTTGTACACCTTCAAGAGTTGGGCTTAGTGCAGGATACACCTGTAAATGATAAGAACTCAATTCTAGATAGCGCGATGTTATCCCTGCTATCATACCATCTGCTGCTGTAAGCACGATTATTAGGGGTGTGATGCTTAGTGCAAGGCAAAGAGAGCACCCCGCAAATACCCCATGCTTTTAAATAATGTTCGCACTCGTATAAATCTACGTGCAAGAAAAAAAGCCAATCGCAGTTGCTTCCTCCAGGAGGGTGCTTTAGGAATGACCATGTAATATACCTTCCGACAGCCGATAGCAGGAATCTCCGCTCTTTGCAAGAAGTTCATCATGAGTGGCAAAAATTATTGCGGCTTTATGATTTGCCACAGTTCCAAAAAGTAATTCACGAACTAGCCTGGCGTTCTGATTGTCCAGGTTTCCGGTAGCTTCATCTGCTAAAATTAGTTTAGGGCGATTGATTAAAGCTCGTGCAATACTTACCCTTTGCTTTTCACCGCCTGATAATTCGGTAGGAAAATGTCCACTACGCTTTTCTAAGCCCAATTCTTCCAGCAAGTCGGCTGCTCTTTTGTATACTGATGCCTTGGGCTCACCCGTAATAAGAGCAGGTAAGGCAACATTTTCTAGTGCCGAAAAATCTTTTAGTAAATAGTGCAATTGAAACACAAAACCGACAAAACAAAGACGAAAACCCGATAATTCCTTTTCCTGTGCCGATAGAAGTTCCAAACCGTTAACCTGCACCCTCCCAGAGCTGCCACGCTCCAATCCGCCAAGTATTGATAGCAGAGTGGTTTTACCGCTGCCACTTGGTCCAAGTAGAATTACTCTTTCCTGGCTGTGGACAACTACATTAACACCGCGCAGCACCTGGATTTCTTCTGCACTACTTTTGTATGCTTTTTTTAAATCCTGACAAAAAACAACTTGGTCATCAGTCATATCGAATCACCTCCAAAGGGCGGATAGAAGATATTTTTTTTATACCTGCAAAGGAAGCCAAAACAGAGGATGCAGTTGATATAATAAATACAAAAAAAAGCTCGGATATGAAAATTTTTACAGGCACCTGATTGAGATAAAACACTCGTGGCGAAAAAATAGCAAACTCAGAGCCGCCAAGCCTAAGTCCTATGGTAGCAAACAAACGCAAAATACTGTTTAAGGCAAGCTCTATAAATGCAAATATGCTGTTTATATTATAAACGATGGTAATACCAAGCCCGCTGCCAAGAGTAGACCCTACAAACCCCACAATGCACCCTTGCAGAAGATATATTTTGCATAAATCTGAACTGGAAACACCAATTGACCTGAGAATAGCGATTTCCTCTCTTTTTTCCAAAATTGATCTTCTCATTGCCTGATATAAATTTAGACCAACAACAAGGAAAATAAATCCTATAAGAAAAGTCATTAATAGTTTTTCTGTTTTTAACGCACTAAAAAAGGCAAGATTATATTCTTGCCACTGTGAGATGGAAGATGGTGGTACTTTGTAGTTCTCTTCAAGCTCCTGTACAAATTCTCTGACTTTTTGTTCGTTTTTTATTTTTATGCCGTAGATTACCTTGCCAGGATCTACAATACTTTTTGCTTCGGATACAGTGAGCAGGCCAAGACTTGAATCAAAATCATAGTAATTGGTTGAAAAAAAACCACCAATTTTAAACCTAAGATATGATGGCCAAATACCCAAGGTACTATTTGCATTAATTATAGCAATACTAATTACCTGGCCTTGCCCAAGATGTAGCAGCCTGCCTATTTCCTTGCCAAGAAAAATATTGGGAATACCATCATTAGATGGTGTGAAGCTAGATAATCCAAGGGATTTGTAAAAATCTGCATCGCGCAGAGCAAAATCATCAGGAACAATTTTTATTTTTATAGGTAAGGTTCTGTTATTTGCTCCAGAAATAAGACCATCCTTTTCGCTATAGGGCAAAATAGAAACCACTCTTTTGCTAGATTTAATTTGCATTAATGTCTCTGCATTTATTTTAATTGCTTCTGATTCTGTAATTCTAATATGATGGCTTGAGATATTTATTATTGTACGGATAAACCCTTGCTGAAAACCATTCATAATGCCAATTACAACAATCATTGTTGTTACACCTGCTGCAATACCGCCTATGGCCAACCGAGTAGGAAAAAAGGATGCTTTTTTCTTCTTTTTTATGAACCAGTGGCTAATTATATGCAGGGCAATATGTAGTTTCATTGTGTGGCTTTATTAGGATTAATAATGGTAATAGATTGGATAAGCACATCTTGGGAGTATGTATTGCGAATTAGAGTGTTGCCATTATAAATATCTTCAATTGTTTTGTCCGTATCGTAGGTACGGGTGTGAGTAAGCACCCCATCGGAAAACACTTCTTCTTTATTTTTTACCCTATCTGCTGTATAATAATATTTAATTAACTTATTTAGCTGTGGCCCCAGTGTTGATTCCTGAATTAGCAAACCCTTATCGTTATACTGTCTTTTTGTAATGGATATTGGGTTGTCCTGAATGTAGATTGATTCTTCTACTGCTTCTTTTTTTTCGTTATAGTTGGTAATAGTTTTCTTTTTAGTTGAATATTCTATTAGTTCTATTTGTGTAACATAATCGCCTGTATAACGTCTAAATTCTTCAGATACAATATCGGCCATTTTCATAGTTTTTATATATACTATGCGACCATTGGTATCGTAGTGCGTAATTAAATTCTGCACATCTCCCGTCCAGCTTTTATTTGGTATGGAATTTACAATTACTACATTGGATGTGTTTCTAGTTTCTGAACCTGTGCCCTCTACACTTATAAGCTCCCCTAGTGGTGAGTAATAGTAATTGGTGGTGCCACTAATCTTCCCTTCTTTATTATATGCTTCTATGGCAAGTAAGCGCCCATCTTTGCGAGTGTACTTTATTCTGGATTCTACAACACCCTTGCTATAAAACACAATCTGCTCGATTTCCTCTGTTGATGAATAAAATCTTTCTTCACGCAATTCTCCATTGCTTAGTATTTTTTCAGAGAAGCCACTTCTTGTTTTTATAATCGTGCCTTCCTGCGAGTATGCCGCGTGCAACAATAGTAAAAAGAAAAAAAATAGTAGTCTTAACATAAGATCAGGTTGCCAGGAGTTCCTGGATGTACCCATGAAGCTGAAATGGTGATAGGTCGCTTAGATTCTCACCATAGGTAGTATATGCAAGACCCAGATTCAATTCTTTTTTTAGGCAAAAAGGTAAACCTGTCCTGCCCTTGGCATCACATTTTGTTAATACAACACCATCAATTGGTATAACTGTAGAAAATTGCCTGGCTTGCTGAATAGAATTTTGCCCGCCTGTACTATCCAGTACAAGTAGTCGTGTAACTTCTATTCCCGATTCCAGAGTAGAAGCGGTAGTAGTAATGATTTTATTTATTTTGCTTAATTCTGCAATCAGGTCCTTTCTTGTATGTATTCTCCCTGCTGTATCTATAAGCAATATTGGTCTTGTCAGAGTTCGGGCTGCTGCCAAACCATCCCAAATTACTGCACCCGGATCTGATCCTGGTTGCTGCGCAATTACCCTAATCCCTAGCCTATTGCCTAAAATTTTTAGCTGATCTATTGCTGCAGCCCTAAAAGTATCTGCCGCTACCAGGAGCATATTGCGTTCTTTGTTCTCGCGCTGAAAGTACGCGGCTAGCTTTGCGCAGCTTGATGTTTTACCTACGCCATTAACACCAAGGAAAATAAACACGTGCTGCTTGTCTGAAGTACAGGGAAAGGCAACTTCTTTTCCTAGTGTTTGTAATATATTACTAATTTCAAAGTTAATGAGGGATTCTGATTGTACAGGTAGCTTTTTCACATTCTGCCAGGCTCGCTGCGCAATTTCGGTTGCCAGTATAGGGCCAAAATCGGCCTCTAACAGTAGATCTTCTATTTTTTCGTATACATCATTTTGGGAATGCTGAAAAAGAGATAAGAATTTTTTGCCAAAGTTTTTCAATTATTGCATTCTCCTACTACTTTCACTTCTTCAAATTTCACTGATTTCCTTTGGATATGTCCAGATACGTTATTAAGTTAATAATACTCATTGTAGCACTGGCGGCCGCACCCGCCAGAATTGTTATCATTGCCCCCAAACTTATATTTTTGCTAAGGAGGAGATCAGAAGTTGGATTTCTTTGATAGGCATCATTATAGCCCTGAAAAAAAGCTAAAGACATCAAGGAGGAAGGTACAGCAATTGCAAGCCACCCCAAAGAAGCATAAAAGTTTTTTCTTGAATTTTCTATCCTGTCTTTTAGTGCAAGTTGCTGGGTAGGTTCTAGTTGTATGGTCATCTGAGGAGAGGAATTGGGCGGTACCGGAGGTACCAATAGAGTTTTAGGCTCCCTATCAGGCGCAGTGGCAAAAATAATACTTGTATTACCAGTAGGCGGAAGGGATTGAGCATCGGGTAGTGGTACGGAATCCTGCGCAAGAGTAAGACCAGGAGTATCGCTATGCACAATGGTCGTTTCTCCTGGAATTTTTTCTAGCCGTATATCTAGTTCGGCAACCTTGTCAAAGTTGGCATTCACTTCAAAATATTGCGATAGGTAGCCATCGGCAGAGGCTAGTATTTTGTAGGTACCTTCTTTGTAGATAAAAATAGCAGGTAACGCGGAACCTATTGCATGACCCTCCAGTTCTAAAGTTGTAAAGGCAGGCATACGGTTAAACTTTACTTTGGCATAGGGTCTGCCTGCCACCCATTTTTCTATTGTTTCTCGTACATTAGAGAAAAAGCTGGCAGCTGCTTCGCTTTTATAAATAAATTTGAAGCTGAAAACGCGACTTCTTTCAAAAGTATCGTAGCCTTGTATGCTAATCCAGGAGTAGGTATCGGCGGCTTCGATAGCACCTGAAATAAGTAGGCTTAATTTTAATTCCCGTGCAGCAATTGGTACTGCAGTTTTGGACAAATCTATTAGCTCATTCTTGGTTGCGCCTGTCCACAATTGAGTTCGTAAATATGCATATTCTGGTAACGTAATTTTGCTAGCCTGTGTTCTTATTGATTGTAGCTCTTCTTGTATTTTTGCAATTTGTTTGTCTTCGGATTCTACACCAGCTTTATACTGAAATTCGTTTAGTCCTGAATCCAAATATTTATTTGCCTTTGCATCCTGCCTTGCAAATAAAGCCTGGCTTTGAGTGTTTAGCTTTTCCTGTACTTGAAGCTGAAAATAATTTTGTATTTTATCTTTGTCTATATATCGATCTGGTAAATTAGAAAGATGCTGAATTAGTTGCAAGGGCAATACTTCATCCAAATTGGACCTTTGCCCTTGTCGTATCTGAAATTTAGCTATGCCTATCGTATACACATCGTCCAGCGAAAAAGAAATTACTGTGTTTTGTCCATACAAGGAGGGAAGAAGAAAAGCATTCATTACACATAAAAAAATTGCACGGCAGTACATTTTTTTAATTTGCAACTGTAATAATACAAACATGGTAATTAGTATAACTGGAAATATATAAAGTTGTAAGTGTTTGTTTATTCATCTTCACGTATCTGAGTTTCTCCTGAATTACCACCACGCCACAACCATTTTAGGTACTCATCAAGAAACAGTGAAATTTTACCATCCATAACTGCCTGAATGTCGGCAGTCTGTACCTTATTGCGGTGATCTTTTACAAGGGTATAGGGTTGAAAAGTATAGGACCTTATTTGAGACCCCCAGGCAATTAGTTTTTTTTCAGATGCAAACTTGGCATTTGATTTTTCCTTTTCAGACAAAAGATACTGGTACAGTCTGGACTTAAGAACGCTCATAGCCATATCCTTATTTTTGTACTGACTTCTTTCATTTTGGCAAGTTACTACAATACCGGTTGGCAAATGCGTTATTCGCACTGCTGAGTCAGTTTTGTTAACTTTTTGGCCACCTGCACCGCCCGAGCGATAGGTATCTATACGTAGTTCATCTGGCTTTATATCTATTTTTATTGAGTCGTCCAGTATAGGGAATATGAAGACAGATGCGAAGGATGTATGCCGTCTTGCATTGGCATCAAAGGGTGATATTCGTACAAGCCTGTGAACTCCTGATTCACCTTTTAGTAAACCAAATACATATTCTCCTTTAATGGAGATAGTTATAGACTTAATACCGCCTTCTGCTTCCAGCATATCAATAATTTCGGTTTCATACTTTTTCTCTTCTGCCCACCTTGTATACATTCGCAGTAGCATGGACGCCCAATCGCATGCTTCGGTACCACCCGAACCAGCATGAATTGTAAGAAAGGCAGACAGGTTGTCTGACTCGGCATTAAGGAGCTCTTGCACCAAAGCCTCGTTGAATCGGGTGCTAAGCCCGGAATAAAAACTCCGAACTTCCTGCTCCATTGTTGGATCATTGGCACTTCGGGCTATTTCCAGTATTTCTGCAAGGGCTTGTGAATCTGAAAGCAATGTTTGCCATGCGGCAAGCCGCTGGCGGAGTCTATTTATATCTGCCATAACTTTGCCTGCTTCGGCCCTGTTTTCCCAAAAGGAGGGGGAATTTGTTTGTGCTTCCTTTGCTTGGATACTCCTGGTCATAGTATCTATGTCAAAGCCGCCTCCAAAAATCATAGATATCGGCGGAAAGCATGGTTACTGGGGTAATAAGGTCTTCCATAAGTGCTTTTTAACTGTTAGTGCATTATCATGTTTGCATGCATCGAGTACCCAAATACTGTCGGATCAAGCATACCGGTGATCATCGCAATATGGGCGAACACAAGAAAAAAAGCGACACAAAAGGCATGAATTTTGCGTTTGCTCTCGTGCTCCATTCTACGGTTGACGATTCTCAACTCCTGTAAGGCTATCCAGATGAGTGGTAATCCTGCTACAAGATAAGACCCCACTGCAAGCACATCTACAAAGGATCTCCAGCTGCCAGAAATAGTGAGAGGTATAACCGCATTCGGTACTAAGTAGATGATTATACCAAGAAAATAGATTCCTACGAGTATGCCAGCAATACGATTTAGTGTGGCAGCAGTACCGTTATAACGCCGAGTAAATAAAAGATACAACTCGGTGATAGCCACGGTTTCTGCGAGAATAACTGGCCCCGCCATAAAAATTAGCAGATTCCATGGCTGGTTACTTGCCAATAGCTCCATGTAGTTTGTCATTGTCATTGTATATTCTCCTTCAAACAATTTCGAAAGGCAGAAAACCCCCGATACCCTTATATTGCAGAACTCGTGATTGTTCTGCTCATAGGGATTTTTCTAGTCTACACTATTTTGTTTCCCTTTTACAACCCTTTATATAAGGTTTTTGAACCTAGATGATTCTTATTAGCATATCTTATTTAGTAGCCATGAGATTGCAAAACAAAAAAAGAAGAAGTGCAATTAACTGTGGGGGAAATACATACTGAGTACATTAGCGGGCCTATAATAATATTATACATAAAGAAATAGATGCGCAGAATAAAGTTTTAAGTGCGAAAAAGCAAAGACAGCCAATAAAAGGAAACAAAACCACATACTCCTGTTCTATAAAACAAGCTGCTTATAGAAGGAGTAGTAAGAGACTACTCCTGTAGTATGTACAAAATAAAAACTTTATTTTTGCTAACTAAAAAAAACTTGCGCTAGTTATTAATTAACAAAATAATCAACCAAAATTAGGCATACTCACCTACCTAAGAAAATTACTAGGATACTTGTAATCACGGAATGTATTTAAATCCTGATAAAAAATGTCATATCTATGTATATTAGTAATATATTATTATTTATATAATAAGCATGGCATCGCCATAGCTTAAAAACCTGTATTCGTTTTCTATGGCAATTCTATAGGCTTTCATTACATTATCCTTGCCTGCAAAGGCGCAAATCAGCATTAGCAAAGTAGAAGCGGGGACATGAAAATTAGTAAGTAGTGAAGTTGCAGTTTTAAACTTGTGTCCAGGAAAAATAAACAAACTTGTAGTTTCATGTCCAGCTTGTACACTCCCCCCTTCTTTTGCAGCCGATTCCAAGCAGCGCAAGGTACTAGTACCCACTGCCAGAATATTTCTTTTTTCTTTAAGTGCATTTTCTATAGCCCTTGCCGTTGCCAGAGGAAGGTAATACTCTTCGGGGTGCATCCTATGGTCTTCTATTTCTTCGCACCTGACAGGTCTAAATGTTCCAAGCCCTATTGCAAGTTGCAGTTCTTTTTGCTCTACGCCTCTTGCTTCCAGAGTAGTGATCAAGTCCTTTGTCAAGTGCAATCCCGCAGTTGGTGCAGCAACTGAACCAGGAATCTGCGAATACACTGTTTGGTACCTCTCTTCGTCCATAGGTGTTGGAGCGCGTTTAATATAAGGCGGCAGGGGGATTAGTCCATACTTGTCAAGATAATCCTGATCGATTGGCTTTTCAAAATGCAAGTGCAAAGTACTATCTGCATTTTTCTGCACTGTTGCAACAATATTTTCTGGAAAAATGTACTTCTTTTTCAGCTTCTTATTTGCTCCAATAGCTTCCCATACTTGAAAACTACATTGTCGCAGTAGCAAAAATTCATGCATCGCCGTAGAACTTTGCAACGGATTGTTTGGAACTTCCGAGCTTTTGTCCATGCCTTGCGACAGGGCTTGCGCAAAGATGCGTGCTTTGCTAACCCTGGTATTGTTACGAATTAGTAAGGTTTCTGGCACAAGAAAATTGGGCAAACTTTGTATATCGCTATGACTAACCTCGCCACTTTGCCTGTCCAATACTAGCATTCTGGCATCTTGCCTGTTTGCAGCAGGATACTGGGCTATAAGCTGTGGTGGTAAGTCAAAATAGTAATCGGCCGTCTTCATTAGGAACTTCCATACCCAGGTGCTGGTAGGCTGTAGGTGTTACCTTGCGGCCACGGCTTGTCCTTGCAAGAAAACCCGCCTGTATTAAGAATGGCTCGAAGTAGTCTTCAAGACTATCTACACCTTCGCCTATGCAGATAGCTAAAGTTTCTGCACCAACAGGCCCCCCCCCAAACTTATGTATTATAGCTTTAAGAATATCTCTGTCCACCTCTTCCAAACCCTTGTTGTCTATAGCAAGCCTGTCAAGTGTATAGTTGGCTATTTCCTTGGTTATGGCACCTTGCCCCTTAATTTGTGCAAAATCTCTGGCCCTCCTAAGTAGCCTATTAGCAATTCGGGGTGTCCCTCTGCTGCATCTTCCTAAAGCCTGCACAGCATCTTTATCAATATTTATTTTTAAAATAGCAGCAGTTCGATTGATTATTAGCATTAGCTCAGATTCTTTGTAATAGCCAAAACGTAGTGAGATGCCAAAGCGACTTACAAGTGGGGCAGAAACCATACCTGCTTTTGTAGTAGCACCTACAAGAGTAAAAGGAGGGATGGGAATTCGTACAGTCCTTGCGCTGGTACCCTGTCCAATAATCCAATCCAGCTCATAATCTTCCATTGCTATGTAGAGCATCTCTTCTATTGCGGGTTTGAGCCGATGAATCTCGTCTATAAAGAGCACTGATCTTTCGCCCAACGTAGTAAGTACCCCTGCTAGATCTTTTGGTTTTTCTAGGGCAGGAGCACTGGTGGGTTTAAAATCAACACCTAATTCGCTGGCTACCACCTGTGCAAGTGTGGTTTTGCCTAAACCAGGAGGACCCATAAGAAAAAGATGATCCAGTGCCTCGTTTCGCGTTACCGCAGCTTGTATAAACACTGTTAGATTATTCTTTAGCTCTTCCTGACCCATAAAATCAGAAAGTATTCTAGGTCTAATAGAAATTTCATTTTCGTCTTCCTGGGCATCATAGTCGGCAGCAAGCATTCTTCCCATCTTACCCACCCGAGGTTAACTTATACAAAGCCAGGCGGAATAGCGTAAGCTCTTCTTCCGGGCCAGAACTAATTTTAGGAAGCACAGACTCTAATGCAGCTTCTACATCTTTTTTTGCGTAGCCCATATCGGTTAGAGACTTAACTAGGTCTGCCCACTTTGTATTTTTCCCGTCTTTTACATGCTTGCCAAAAATGAGCTTGCCTTCTAGTGTTAGTATTATTTTTTGTGCAAGTTTAGGGCCTACACCTGGGATTTTCTGTAACATAGCCAGATCATGAGACTGGATGGCAGCGGCAAGGGCGTTAGCCGGTATACCAGAAAGTATTTTTATTGCCTGCCTTGGGCCTACCCCATCTACTTTCATCAGCTCTAAAAAAGTCTCTCTTTCGTCCTCTGTTACAAAACCATAGAGCCGCATACCATCTTCATAATGATGAAGCCAAATATACGCCTTTGCAACTGTACCCAGGCTGCCAAACTCCTCTACAGATCTGGCAGGTACATGAATTAGCCATTCTATACCTGCAGTGCAAAGACAAATAGAGTTAATACTACGAAGGCTTAGTGTGCCGCTAATGCTATTGAACATAGTTATGTTTTACTAAGTAAATGCACAGGGGCTTTTTTTGTACCCGCATAAAAAAACTGGTGCTGCGATAGGCATATTGCTATAGCTAAACCATCAGCAGCATGATGAGTAAGAGAAGTATCACCTAATCCTAGGAGAAGTTTTACCATTTTTTGTACTTCTTCCTTTTCAATGCTGGCAGAGCCAGAAACTGCAGTTTTAACCGTATTGGGACTAAACTCAAATATAGGAAGATTGCAGAGCCCTACACTTAACCTGATAACACCTATAGCTTCTGAAACTTGAAGTGCAGAACTTACATTACGGCTAAAAAATAAGCATTCTATGCCTACACAAGCAGGCTTCCATGCAGCAATCAAATCCGCTATCTCATGGTGAAGAAAGAGTAATCTATTCACCTGTGGCTCACCTGCTTTGGTTCTTATGCAGCCATGAGTTATATGACTAAGGCGGCCCTTGTCGCAGGAAATGATACCAAAGCCAGTAGATGCAAGACCAGGATCTATCCCTAAAAAAAGAGGAACTTTTGCACACTTTATTCTTTTATTAAGAAGAGGAAACTTCTTTGTTATACTGGCGAGGGCAGTTGGGGAATGTGCTTGCAAGGGTTTAATTTGCTTGGGCAAAGCAGCTATACTTCCATGTTTTCAGGCAACTCAATGTTATGGTACACATTTTGTATATCTTCGCACTCTTCCAGCTTATCTATAAGCCTTTGCACCTTTGCAGCATTTTCTTTTTCAGGAACAATATAGTTATCTGGAATCATAGAAATTTCGGCACCATCAGATTCGATACCCTTGGTATTCATCGCGTTTAGAACTGTTTCGAAGTCATCGGGAGCTGTGTACACCAATATTTCTCCGTCAGAAGTTTGGATATCTTCAGCACCACATTCCAAACCTGCTTCCATTATTTTATCTTCTGTGTACTTTTCGGCATCATAAGAGATAAGCCCCCTTCGTTTGAAGAGATATGCTACCGACCCACTGGCACCAAGATTAGAACCGGATCTAGTGAGAATGTTACGAATTTCTGCTGCTGCCCTGTTTTTATTATCTGTAAGAACTTCTATTAGGAGGGCTCCCCCGCCCGGTGCATACGCCTCATAAAATAGCTCTTCGTAGGTTATTCCTTCCAGATCCCCGGTACCCTTTTTAATAGCCCGATCAATATTGTCTTTAGGCATATTGGCAACTCTTGCCTTTAAGACAGCAGTGCGCAACCTGGGGTTGCCGTCTATATCTCCCCCACCCATTCGGGCGGATATAGAAATCTCTTTAATGAGCTTGGTAAACATCTGGCCACGCTTTGCATCCATAGCACCCTTTTTATGTTTTATTGTAGCCCACTTGGAATGGCCTGACATCGTATCTCCTTGATAAAGACAAAATTGTATTCTGTCGATATTTTTTAGTTATTATGCATGTTTTGCTATTGCAATTCTATTTTTTTGTATACCTTCGTGCAGTATCTGAAGCCGTAAATCTTCAAACCAGGAATAGTTAAAAGGATGCTTGCTACGAATTGTTTGCTTTAATGCTAGTTCCAGTTCATCTCTGCAAGACTCACAGATATCTATATCTGCAATAAAGAAAATACTCCGACTAGGCACAGCATCTTTTATTGCTTCTTTACATACATCACAGTAATTCATTTTCATTTCAGTCTCCTCGTAAAAAGTATACAAGTCTGAATACATTTATCGGACTGAGTGTATACATATTTTTTTATTTATGCAAGACTTTTTAGGAAAAAGTATGCTATCTTTTGCCGCATGATCGAATATACCTTTCGTCTTGGAAAATACAATGCAAAGCCTGGCAATCCCCTAATAATAGCCGAAATTGGTACAGGACATGCTGCAAATATCCAAAAGGCACGAAACCTCATCGAGGCTGCCGCAGAATCAGGGGCTGATTGTGCCAAGTTTCAGTATGTCATTGCTCAGGAAATCCTGCACCCCAATAGTGGCACAGTAGAGCTATATGGCGCAAAAATACCCTTATTTGACCAGTTTGCAAAGCTCTCTGTAGGAGCTGAGTTTTATGCCGAAGCTGCCAAGTATACCAAGGAATGCGGTCTTACTTTTTTATGTTCTGCCTTTGGTATAGAGAGTGCTAGGCAGCTAAGAGCATTAGGAGTAGACGGCATTAAAATTGCCAGTCCCGAGTTAAACCATTTTCCCTTGCTTGCAGAGATAGCATCCTACCAATTGCCCTTAATACTATCTACCGGGGTTTCTTTATTGGCAGATATAGAGCAGGCGGTGCGTCATTGCAGAAAGAACACTCCATCACAGCTCACCACAGCAGAGCCCACACCAGTTGGGATGGCATTGTTGCATTGTATAACTGCCTATCCTGCTCCGGTAGAAGAATACAACATTCGTCTCATACCTAATCTTTGCAATATCTTTGGCATACCTGTTGGTGTTTCTGATCATAGTATGGATCCCTGTTTAATTCCCTGCTTGGCTACAGGGTATGGGGCTACCATAATTGAAAAACATATCTGCCTGTCTCGGGAGGACAAGGGTCTGGATGATCCTTTTGCCCTAGAGCCAAAAGATTTTAAATTAATGACAAAGTCTGTTAGGCAGGTACAAAACCAAAAGCGTGAAGAAGTGATAATTTCCTTGTGCAAAAAATACTCCACAAAAGTAATAGAAGCAGCAAGTGGTGATGGTATTAAGCACCTAGCAACAAGCGAATTTTCTAATTACGAAAGAACCAGACGCAGCATCCACGCGCGTACAAGTCTTTCAGCAGGGGCCATATTAACTGAAGAAGTGCTGGGAATTTTGCGTACCGAAAAAGTATTAAAACCAGGTCTTGGACCTGAGTTTTTGCCACATATAGTAGGCAGACGTTTACGTAACTCCATTGCAAATGGAGATGGTATAGTGTGGGATGATATAGGAGATTTGGCGCAAGACATCCCAAAATCTCATTGATTGCAAAGCTCTCAAGTTTTTAATAGCTTTTTTGTGTTAGGTACTATCTTTTAACTCTGCTCGAAGCGTAAGATAGCTTTGATATCTGTCGGGATGAATATCTCCCATACGCAAGCCTTCTTGGATCCTGCACCCTTTTTCAGAGATATGGCTGCAGGAAAGCCCAAATTGGCAGTGAACAGACAATTTTCCCAGTTCGGGAAAGTAGGCATCCAATGTATCAGGTTCTATGCCCTTCAGGCTAAAACGTCTAAGGCCAGGCGTGTCTATAATTTTTAGCACACCGAACTGTGTGGTTTGCACAAGCAATAACTCTGCCATAGATGTTGTATGCACACCTCTATTGTGCTTTTCAGATAGTGCACCTACTTTTCTTTTTGTATTAGGCAAATAGTAATTTGTTATACTTGTTTTACCAACTCCAGATTGGCCGGTTAGAACTGTAACATTGGATTGCAAAGCTTCTGCTAGAGTGTCCATACCTTCCCCGGTAATTGCCGAGCAATACAACACTCTATAGCCCAGCCGTGCATAGTTCATCAATCTTTCTTCTTCTCCACTTCTTTGTTGATCAATTTTATTAATTACTATTAACAATGAGACATGGGCTGCCTCGGCCATAACTGCAATCCTATCTATAAATCTCGGTCTGAAAGGCGGGTGTATAAGGGAAGCAACACATACCACCTGGCTAATATTTGCGGCAATAGCCTGGCTTAGTCCTACCTTGGCATTGAACCTTCCAAATTCATTTTGACGATCGTACATTGAATGAATCAATCCTTCATTATTAGATTGACCGGGGAATACACGCAAGGCTACCAGGTCTCCTGCCACCAGGGAGTTTTTCGTTACTTCAGCAGATTGAAGCCTCTTTCCTTTTAGCTGGCAGCTTCGTACTATATTATCTTCACAAAGAACCTGAAACAAATTATTAGAACCAGATACCACAATGCCTTTGGCAAGCAATTCAGTCTCTGAATAAGGTATATCCACCTTTACAAACCCTCCTGATAGCATATATTGGTAGGAATAGGTCTTGGTCCATCCAGAGTAAATAAATGCGCCCACTTTGTATAAAGAGGAAAATGAGAAGAGTCGCCTGTTAGATATAATCTATCTACCCCCCTCTCCTGCGAACTACCTTCCAACATTTGCTCCTTTATAACCTGTGCCAAACGTCGCACCACCCCTTGGCGCGAATCGATTATCTGCACCCCCTGCCCTGCAAACTCGACAATCTCTTTATACAGATGAATAAAATGAGTGCAGGCAAGTACTATACAATCTACCCCCTTGTCAACTAACCTGGCAACGTGGCTGGTTACTGCATTTCTTTTTTCGTCTTCGCTTGCTTGCAAAAAATCTTCTTCTACAAAGGCAACCAAGTCTTGGGCCGACTGTATATGAAACTCCAAACCCTTTCCAAATTGCTCTATTAATCCTGCCAAATATGGATCCTTTGCAGTTTGGGTACTTGCCAATACACCAATAATACCACTAGAGCTAGTTTTGGTAGCTACCTTTATTGCAGGTACAGTACCAATAATTGGAAGCTGGGGGAATTGTTGCCTTAGGATAGACAAGCTTGCCTGTGAGGCAGTATTGCAGGCTATCGCTATAGCCTTTGGCTGAAAGGCAGTAATTATTTTCCTTGTAAGTTGGAGGCTATTGGAAACAAGTTCTTGAGCACTTTTTGTACCATAAGGAAAAAAATTTCTATCTGCAATGTAAAAAAAGGTTTCATTGGGTAGCATGGATCTTGCAGTAGAAAGATAGCTAAGTCCCCCGGCTCCTGAATCAAAAAAGACTATTTTTTTCTGAATCACTTGGGATCATAAAAAAGTTTATTAAATGCGGTAGTATCACTGTGCGACTGGTTGGGAGAAATTTTGTTTGGGGGAATCTTTGCGTATTGTGCATACTGAAAGTATTCGCAGTGGTTTCGCTTTTCTTTATCTACTATGGTTTTGTCTACTGTTTCTGCACAATCGCGGTACACACCTACCCTATAATGCCTGCAATTGTAACAACAATGGGCATCCTTGCCGCAAACAGTGCATATATCATTAAAACCAATAGAAAGGACGGAAGTATTTTCTTGCTTGCATTTCCAGCACATAGTAATAGGATACTACAGATCCTATTCTTCTTTCAAGAGCAGACAGTTCCCATTGGTAGTACATATATTGCAATGCAGTGCAGATAGCTTGAGCAATAGGTAATAAGAAGGATATTATAATATCATGTATCTCTCCCCTACCTGCGTTGCTGCCAATTGTACTTCAGGTGCTTTTGCCGACTCTCCATATTGTTTTAGCCACCTTGTTACAGACCAAAGTGCCTTTTCTCATACAATGGACAAGCTTCCTGTAATGACACGGATTGCTGATATGAACTTATCTGGTATTGTATTATCCAACGCCAATTGGGGTAATAAAAAGTACATTGCTACCTGTTTCTTCAAATCTAATTTTACTGCTATCGATTTTTCAGATTCTACTTTTAAGTTTTGTTTTTTTGATGGGGCAAACTTCACAAACTGCAAGTTTTCGGCTGTGAATATTCAATTCTGCTCTTTTGGTGCCTGTACTTTTACTGCCACAACATTTGCACATTCCGAAATAATACGTTGTAATTTTTCTGGCTCAAAGTTTCTTGATTCTCATTTTAAGGATGCAAATTTATATGATTCTAGGTTTATTCGCTCTGAATTGGAACAGAGCAGTTTTACAAATTGCAATTTAAAACATGTATGTTTGGTCGCAGACAAATTAGAGGGTATCTCATTCAAGGGTTCTAACTCCAATGAGCTGCTCCGCGATTTATCCCGCTTGTATTCATGAAAATATACCAGCATTACGCCACCCATAGCGGTTCTAATAGCTATCTTGTTGTCAATGAAATTGCTAAGGAAGCATTTGTACTGGATCCAGCCGAGGTGAATCTTAGTTTGGTGCAACATATAGAAAAAGAAGAATGTGTAATTAAGGCTGCATTAATTACACACAATCATTACAGGCATATCAAAGGCTTAAAAACCTTTATGAAAATTTACAATTGCCCAATCTATGCCTTTAATGCCCATATGTATGGTTTTTCTTGTAAAACAATCAAAGATGAAGATACCTTCGAGATTTGCGGTCTTTCTATTCATGCCTTCGCTATACCGGGGCATTCTACTGATTCCCTTGTGTACAAACTGGATAATGTCTTATTTACAGGAGATAGCATCCATGCCGGAGTTTTAGGGCAAACCCATTCCAAACACAATTTTACCACCCTACTGTACAAACTATATGAAAAACTGTTCATCCTTGGTGATGACTGCATTATCTTGCCAGGGCATGGCCCACCTACTACTGTGGGGACAGAGCGCAAATATAATTTGGGGGTTGAAAATGGTTACCAAAAAAGAGAGGAATGGAGGGATGCCTTCTTTGGATAGTTGTTGGACTTCTTAAAATTTAATTTTTTAGAGATACAACCAAATAATACATTGCTAATAACCAACCTAATTTTGAAATGCCATTATACAATTAATTATCATTTGCTAACTTAAAACCACGCAATCTAAGTGTATTGCTTAATACCGCCAAAGAACTAGATGCCATAGCAGCCGCGGCTATAATTGGATTTAATAGTGGCCCCCCCACTAAAAACAGAATTCCTGCTGCAATGGGTATGCCAAGTATATTAAATGCAAAGGCCCAGAATAAGTTTTGTTTTATTACTCGCATTACTTTTTTGGAAAGCTCTATGGTTGAGCTTACATCCCACAAATTAGAGCGCATTAGTACTATTTCTGCACTTTCGATTGCAACATCAGTTCCCGAACCTATTGCAATGCCAATATCAGCTTGAGCCAGGGCAGGGGCATCGTTTATTCCATCGCCTACCATTGCAACTTTTAGCCCTTTTGATTGCAGTTTTTTTACTTCCTGGGATTTATCCTGTGGCAAGACCTCGGCTATTACATCTCTAATACCCACCTGTTTTGCTATGGCTCTTGCAGTTCTTTCTGAATCTCCTGTAAGCATAATAACATGAATGTGCATAGATTGTAACTTTTTAACTGCCAGGACACTACTTTCTTTTATTACATCTGCCACTGCAATCGTACCTGCATAGCGACCGTCGATACCAACAAGCATTGGTGTCTTACCTGCCTCGGCTAATAGTTGCGAAGATTCCAGATTATATTTGTCAAGTTCTAAGATATTTTCTGCAATAAAAAATTTTTCATTTCCTAGAAGTATGTTTTTATTATTTATTGTAGCTTTAATGCCATATCCTGGAATCGCTTTAAAGTTAGAACTTGGTGATATAGGTTTATCCCCCCACGCCTTCACAATAGCCTCGCCAAGAGGGTGTTCAGATCCTTTTTCTGCTGAAGCTGCAAAAGCCAGTAATTCTTCCTTGGTAAAGGGGGAGGTAACTAGTATATCAGTAACCTGGGGCTGCCCTGTGGTAATAGTACCCGTTTTATCTAGTACAATGGTAGAGATTTTATGGGCACCTTCCAGTGCAGAAGCTGATTTGATTAAGGCACCAAGCTCGGCGGCTTTGCCTATTCCTACCATAATTGCAGTAGGAGTAGCCAAACCAAGAGCGCAGGGGCAGGCAATTGTAAGAACAGCAACAAAAATTGTTACACTAAAAACCACCGACTGACCAGTTAGTAACCAAGCAAACCCAGACAATAAGGCAATACCAAAAACTATAGGGACAAAATATCCAGAAATAATGTCAGCAAGTCTGGCAATGGGTGCTTTAGATCCCTGGGAATCAGATACAAGTTTAACAATTTGAGCCAATACAGAATCTGCACCAACTTTAGTTGCTCGTATGGTAAGACTACCTAATTTATTTATACTAGCACCTACTACAGTCTTACCAGGAAATTTTTCTACAGGTATACTTTCCCCTGTAATTAAGGACTCGTCAACCGCACTTTGCCCTTCTATAACTTCAGCATCTACAGGTATTTTTTCACCAGGACGCACTAGCAGTATATCGCCGCTTACCACTTCACTAATAAGAACCTGTGATTCTTTCCCGTCCTTTATTAAAGTAGCCGTTTTGGGTTGTAAATCAATTAATTTTCGTAAAGAATCCTGTGTTTTACCCTTGGTAATAGCCTCTAAGGTCTTCCCCAATAATATCAGGGCAATAATAACCCCTGCTGTTTCAAAATACAGATTGTCCACCGAATTGGGTTGACCCAAAATAATACCCATCACCGAGTAAAGACTGTACAGAAGAGCAGCAGTGGTACCCATTGCAATAAGCGAGTCCATTGTTGGCGAAAGTCTTCCTAGTGCTCTGTATCCTGATACATAAATTCTTTTGCCTGCAATTATAATGGGAATAATGAGTAAAATTTGCAGTATGGCATATCGCAGTGGGTACATCATGGGAACAATAAAAGCAGGAAGTGGCAGGCTAAGCATGCCTGTCATTGCCACATAGAGTAAAGGAATTGCAAAAATAATAGCTATTCTAACATTTCGCCAGTCGGAAACTATCTTTTTATTGCCAGAAATATCTGTACTATTTCCTTCATTTTGTGGCTTTAACGGCGTATAACCAGATTTTATAATAGCTGATTCGATATTTGCCATGCTTACAATAGTTGGGTTATATTCTAGAGTTGCTTTTTCTGTTGCAAAATTAACAAAAACATTACCAGTGCCTGGTAATGAAGATATTACTTTTTTAATTGTATTGGCACAACTGGTGCAAGTCATACCGTTAATTGGTATGGTGATTTTAGCGAGAGTGCCCCCCTCTTTTATTGCATAACCAGTCTTAGACACTACTGATTTTAACTTGAAAATATCTACCAAACTATCATCAAATTGCACGATCAATTGCTCTGTGGAAAAGTTTACGGCTACTTTCTTTATTCCCTGAATAGCACCAACCGCCTTTTCAATACTTCTAGCGCAGCTTGTGCATGTCATGCCTTCTATTTTTTCTGTTATAGTACGTGTCATAGCTACTTCCTTAATAAGAATATACTCATTTATAAAAAACTACTATATACTATGGTTACAAGAAGCTGCTGGAAAAGTTAGTTATAAAGTGTATCTTACTTTGTGCTGAAACACTAAAGACATCGAGTTGCGATGTATTGCAATTTTTATAAAATCTTAATATTTTTAGTGGACTTTAAAACATACTTTTCAGATGTTCTCTGTTAAAAATATTAAAAAGTGTCTTATTATAGTTAAATTCTAACATCTATTGCAACTTTGCACTAGTGCAAAGTTGCCCTTGTGCACTTGGGGTTTCTAGGGGCTTGATCTGCCAAATGATTAAATGGGAAAATATGAATAGTATTAGAAATAATATGGTAAGAAAAAAAGGATAACCTGAATTTATTGGCTTTAATCAACACAAATTGGAAATTTGTATAATAAAAGCTAGTTTTTAGAGGCTCCAGTATTTTGAAGTCCATAAAAGGTGGGAGTACATTGGAAGACATTAATTGGCTACGACCTTCCAGGGCACTTGTGAGTGTTAGCGACAAAACCAACCTTATACCTCTTGCAAAATGCCTTCATGCATTTGGAATTTCTATTCTTGCAACAGAGGGTACAGCCCAATACTTGAAAAATCATTCGGTAGATGTAGAAAATTTAGATACTTTCAGAGCTGTACCTGAACTTTTTGGTGGCAGACTAAAAACACTATCCGAAAAAATATGTGCAGGAATATTATTTGACAGAAAAAAAGATGCATCCGAAGCACAAAGGTATAATATTGCACCTATTGATGTAGTAATAGTTAACTTTTATCCTTTCAATTCCACTCAGGATGCAGGATCGCACCCGTTGTATGATAGTATTGATATTGGCGGTCCCAACCTGCTTCGCGCCGCTGCCAAGAATTGTAAATGGGTGATTGCAATTGGCTCGCCTGATTTGTATCCACTCCTAATCCAGGAAATGAAAAATAACGAAGGGGCAATTAGTTTTATTAGCCGAAAAGCTTTTGCAAGAGAAGGATGGAATATTGTGGCGGATTACGATGCCAAAATAGCCCAGGTTATGGATGCGGATTCTGGTGTAACAAGTCGAAGAGAATATTTTACTTTTTATTCTCAACTCGAATATGGAGAAAATCCTCATCAAAAAGCCCATATGTTAAAACCAGCACATACTACAAGTGGTTTTCCATTAACACTGTTACGAGGTAAAACCCTTTCATGGAACAATATTCGGGATAGTATTAGTGCTGCCCGTCTTGTAATGCAAAGAAAAAGTGCGACGTGCGCAATTATTAAGCATTGCAATCTTATTGGCTATGCCTGCACTTCTCACCTCTCAAATGCCCTGCAATTAGCTTGGGAGGGTGATGAAGTATCTGCCTTTGGCTCTATAATTGCATTCAATAATCCTGTTCAAGAATCTGACTTGCATTTTCTACACAATCCTCCAAAAATAGTTGATATACTAGTGGCTCCTGCTTTTTCAAAGGAACTTCTAGATTCCACAAGTCTGCCATTGCGCTTGCGTCTAGTACAATGCAATAAAGAAGAGCTTTATGACCAGAAGGAAGAGATACGAGTTAGTGGTTATGTACTTTCTCAGGAAGCAGATGTAGCTCTATGGAAATCTTGGCAGGTGCTTACAAAGAAGAAATTTCCCGATGAATTCCTGGCATTGGCTGAATTTGGAATAGAAGCAAGCAGAGCAATGAAGTCTAATGCAATTGCTATTGTTGGTCAGACTAAGGAAGGGTTTCAGTTGTGGGGGTCGGGCTTTGGTCAGCCCAGTAGAGTAGGTGCTGTAAGGCTGGCTGTTGAGCAAGCACTGAAGTGCCCCAGGTTTAATAAAAGCACAGCCCTTGCCATTTCGGATGGGTTTTTTCCCTTTCCTGATTCGGTTAACGTGCTTGCACAAGCAGGGATTGGTATTATTATCAACCCTGGAGGCTCAAAAAAAGATGCTCAGGTGTTACAGGCTGCAGATGAAGCAGGAGTGTGTATGGTTCTTACTGGATTGCGACACTTTTGTCATTAATAATCGACAAGCTTCCTCTAGTACAAAGATATAGAATGATAAAATTCGCTCTGGTCTGATTACATATTAGCTTCATATCCAAAGGTAATTGGTTACATATTCTTTTGTAATTTGAAAATTCTTGCTTGCAGCATGTCTTGTATTCATATTGCCATAACATACGCATTACCACTCTAAAGAGATGATAATTTTATACCACTTACAAATAAAATATTTTCTATTTAGGTAGTATTCTGGCATGTTTTATCCTAGTACCATCGAAACTACCGCCCTAGACAGATCCTGAAGACTACTATTGACATTGATTTACAACCAAGTCCATGCTTAAGAATGTTCTTATGTAAGACTATCAAAGTAGCCTACATATATAGTAACTGAAAGAATACTTTAGCTATAGAGGGTAAAATGATTCGTCCATCCAGACAAGATTTTTTAAAGCTAGCTACACCAGGCAGCATCATACCTATAGTAAAAGAAATACCTTCCGATAGATGTACCCCAATAGATGCTTTCTATGCTTTGCAAGGAACCTACCTATTAGAATCTGCTTCAGCAGGGGCCTTTGGCAGATACTCCTTCCTTGGCATAAAACCCCTGGTTCGGCTATCAATACAAGGCAATGTTACTACCCTTCAGGATGAAAACGAGACTAGGCAAATTCATGACGGCGATCCCCTGCGAACCATTACTGCATTGCTACGATCCAGACCCTGGATATCAGAAGGCGAAAATTCTCCCTTTCCTGGTGGAGCTGTAGGGTATATCGGCTATGATATGGCTAGAAGCTGGGAACGAAGCGATATAACTACAAAGAAATCTGAAATACCCGATGCCTTTTTTATTATTACTCAATATACCCTTGTATTTGATAACCTTAGGCACACTTTGCGCATAATATCCAACGCCCTGATAGGAAAGGATGCAGACGACGATTATGTTAAGGGTATACAGGGTATTGAAAAAATAGAAACAATAATTACTCGAGCAGATTTTGGACACAGCCAGGAACGAATAATAACAGGTTCCTTTACTTCGGAATATTCTAAAGAAGCATTCCTTAATTCTGTTGCGCGCGTCAAGCAATTAATCAATGATGGCGAAGCCTACCAGGTAGTTTTGTCAAAGCGATTCAGTGCAGAATATACTGGTTCGCCTTTTGCCTTATATAGAGCACTGCGAAGTCTTAGCCCCTCTCCCTATATGTTTTACCTCAATTTTGATTCTTTTGTTTTACTGGGTGCCTCTCCCGAGTTAATGGTAAAACAGGAAGGTAGTAAAGTTATACTTAGGCCAATTGCAGGCACAAGAAAACGAGGAAAAAATCAGGAAGAAGATGTGCAGTTGAAAGCCGAATTGTTGGCAGATGAAAAAGAGAATGCAGAGCACCTAATGCTAATAGACCTTGCCCGAAATGACTTAGGCAAAATTGCAATCCCTGGATCAGTACAAGTAGTAAGAATGATGGAAGTAGAATATTTTTCTCATGTAATGCATCTTGTTTCAGAGGTGTCAGCCGAACTATCACCTGCTACTGATTGCATAGATCTTATAAAAGCTGTATTGCCTGCAGGTACAGTTTCGGGTGCGCCAAAAATCAGAGCGATGGAGATCATAGAACAGGAAGAACCAGAGGCAAGGGGGCCCTATGCAGGTTTAGTGGGCTATTTCAGCTATACAGGGGCTTTCGATTCCTGCATACACATACGATCTGCCGTATTAAAAAATGGCAGAATTAATCTTCAGGCTGGGGCAGGCATTGTGTATGATTCGGTGGCAGAAAAAGAGAGCGAAGAAATCGAGACAAAACTAAAAGCCCTATATGAGGCAATACAAAGGGCACGAAACTAATTCCTTAACGAGGAGCGCATGGTATTACTAATAGATAATTACGATTCCTTTACCTGGAATTTGGCTCAATATTTTATGTGCCTTGGTCAGAAAGTAAAAGTTCTGCGCAATGATGCAAAAGAATTGGACAATGCAGAAGCTTTAGAGTTTGATTATTTGGTTATCTCTCCCGGTCCTGGCAGACCAGAAACTGCAGGCAAATCTATGTCATTAATAAAATACTTTGCAGGAAAAAAACCTATCCTGGGTGTGTGTTTGGGACACCAGGCAATTGGAGCTGTATTTGGCGCAAAAATAATTCATGCAAAGCGAATAGTACATGGCAAGACAAATCTGTTAGAACATAATGGTAAAGGATTATTTACAGATCTTGCCAATCCTCTGCGGATCATTCGCTATCATTCTCTTGCAATTGATCCATGCACTTTGCCGCAAGAATTTATTGTAAATGCAACTAGTGCTGATGGCGATATAATGTCTATTACCCATACCACGATGAAAATAGAAGGGCTGCAATTTCATCCCGAATCTATTGGCACCGAGGATGGTATTAAGCTACTTCGTAATTTCATCAGACTTGATTCTGGGATTCCACCAATAAAAAGCATCTTATCAGGTCTTTCTAAAGGAAGAAGTCTTACGCAACAGGAAGCCAGAAGCCTAATGGATAGAATACGAGAATTAACACCCGCCCAAACTGGTGCTGCTCTTGCCTGCCTTTCTCTTCGCGGATCCAATGCCGATGAGATCAGCGGATTTGCGCTCTCGCTAATAGCACAATCCACCCCCTTTCCTCCTACATCTGCATGTCTAGATACTTGTGGCATGGGTGGTGATGCTTCAGGTAGCTTTAATATTTCTACCGCAACGGCTCTTCTTGCAGGAGCTGCTGGGGCTACAATAGCCAAACATGGTAACAGATCTGTTACTTCTCGTTGCGGTTCGGCAGATGTTGCAGAAGCCTTAGGTATTCCAATAAATCTACAACCCGAGAAATCAGCATCGATGATAATAAATAAAGGCTTCGCTTTTCTTTTTGCTCCACTCTACCACCCTGTATTTAAGCATCTTGCGCCAACTCGCCGTGAGTTAGGTTTTAGAACCATACTTAATATGATAGGACCCCTTCTTAACCCCGCCCGACCAAATTTCCAACTACTAGGTGTCTTCGAGCCAGAACTTACAGAAACAATTGCTGCTGTACTGTCTAATCTAGGAGTGAAAAGAGCACTTGTAGTACATGGGCTGGATGGAGTAGACGAGATAAGCCTCTCTGCCCCTACAAAAGTAAGCGAAGTGAGAGATGGGTGGATAAAAACATACACTATTTCTTGTCAAGATTTTGGAATTAGTCCCTGCAACTCATCAGACCTAAAAGGAGGTTCGGCAAAGGAAAACAGCCAGATTATTTTGGCTATATTAAAAGGAGAGGATAGAGGCCCAAAAAGAGACGCAGTTTTGGTTAATACAGGGGCAGCCTTATATGTTGCGGGAATTGCAGAGGGAGTGCAAGAAGGTATAGAATTGGCAAAGGAAGCAATACAAAGTGGTATGGCTTGGAGTTTTTACGAATCTATTTCCAACCTTAATGGATAATTAATAAATGAATATATTACAGAATATTTGCCAAAACAAAATACAGGAGATACAGAAGGCAAAATTAGACAATCCCATACATAATATTAATAGCCGAAAAAAAGCGGTTATTAAATCTTTTTCTGCTGTGCAAATTCCTGCAATTATCGCCGAATGTAAAAAAGCCTCCCCTTCCCGTGGGGTATTAGTACAAAATTATAATGCCAAACAATTGGCTTTGCAATACGAGGCAGGTGGCGCATATATGATATCTGTGCTAACAGACAAAAAGTACTTTCAGGGTTCTGAAAAGGATCTAGAAGAAGTGCACAAGGCAGTAGCTCTGCCAGTACTGCAAAAAGATTTTATTTTAGATGATTGGCAAATAGGATTTGCATTTACAAAGGGAGCAGATGCGATACTTTTAATTGCCTCTATTCTCTCTGCAGAGGAATTAGTTGCATTTTCTGCGAATGCAAGAAAACTAGGAATGGAAGTTCTAATCGAAATAAGAAATGAGGAAGAGCTAGAAAAGAGTATCACTGCCAAACCCGAAGCCATAGGCATAAATTCTAGAGATCTAAAGGACTTTAGCATCGATCTGCAAAAGCTGAAAACACTGGTTACCCGAATACCTTCCTCATTTGTAAAGGTCGCTGAATCTGGTATAAAAAGCCCACAAGCAATCTCATTTGTCAAAAACCTTGGCTTTGATGCATTTTTAATTGGTGAATACCTCTCTACTTCCGATAACCCCCAAAAAACTACAAGCGAGCTTGTAGCAGCTCTGCTAGGCACAAGGCAAGGCACCAACCAGAGCGATGCTATATGAAACCAGCCATTAAAATCTGCGGCATAACAAGACTTATAGATGCGCAAAAAGCAATTGAGCTTGGAGCTAGCTTCTTGGGTTTTGTGTGCGCCCCATCCCCAAGACAGATTAGTCCAAAATCCGCCGAACTAATAATAGCCAATTTACAGAAAAATAAGTTATTATCCCATACAAAAACAGTCGCTGTATTTGTGAATGAAAAGTCAGATATAATCAAATCAATATTATCTTCTACCGGAATAGACATAGCCCAGCTGCATGGGAATGAGGACCCAGATCAGTGCAATAGTTTTGATTTTTCTTGGTATAAATCTATTCCTGCTATTTCCCCACCCCTGCTTTCTGGTTGGTCTTGTCCTAGAATATTATTAGATTACTTTAGCAAAACCTCCTATGGTGGCAGCGGACAATGTGTGGATATCCGGCTTGCAGAAGATTATAAAACCCTAATAAAGAATAAAGGGCAGGAATTTTTTCTTGCGGGAGGCATAAACCCCTCCAATATTGGCAGTATAGTTAAAAACCTAGGTGCCGATGGCTATGACATTTCTTCGGGTGTAGAAGAGAAGCCAGGAATAAAATCTCATGTAGCGTTGACCAAACTTTTTAAGGAGCTGCACTATGCTGCCGCAAACTCCAGCTAACAGGTACTTTGGTACATTTGGAGGGCGTTTTATCCCCGAAGTACTTCGCCCTGCCTTTGACGAACTAGAGGCCGCATGGAATACAGTACAAAACAACAAGGATTTCTGGAATCAACTTGACAAATTACAGAGTGAGTATATTGGCCGGCCTACTCCCCTTTGCCCTGCAGTACGGCTTACTGAAAACTTCAATTGCAAAAAGGGCAAATTGTACCTGAAGCTAGAGGGTCAGGCACAGACAGGAGCGCATAAAATTAACAATGCTCTGGGTCAAGCCTTACTTGCAAAATCTATGGGTAAAACAAAAGTGATTGCAGAAACTGGAGCAGGTCAGCACGGTTTAGCTTGCGCTGCTGCTGCCGCCAAACTAGGCTTGGATTGCGAAATTTTTATGGGCGAAGTAGATATGCAAAGGCAGTATCCTAATGTTTTTTCTATGCAGATGTTTGGTGCCAAGGTAACCAAAGTATGTGAGGGTAGTAGAACTTTATCTGATGCAGTAAATGCAGCCATGAAAAGTTGGACTTGGGATACCCGTACCACACACTATATTTTAGGATCGGCATTGGGTCCGCACCCTTATCCTACCATAGTACGAGAGTTTCAATCAGTAATTGGAAAAGAAATACGAAAAAGTATTCTGGAAGCAGAAGGCAGGTTGCCTGATAGAATTTATGCTTGCGTGGGTGGAGGTTCTAATGCTATGGGAACTTTTTCTACTTTTCTCCAAGATTCTGAGGTAGAGCTTGTAGCCGTAGAGGCAGGAGGCAAAGGCCCAGGACGAAACGCAATCCGGATGACCAAAGACAGAAGAGTAGGAATTGTTCAGGGATATAAATCGTATTTTCTGCAAGATGAAAATGGATCTTTACAGAATACAGAATCTATCAGTGCTGGTTTGGACTATGCGGGGCTTGGCCCTCAACTTGCATATCTGGGGGATATTGGCAGGGTACGCTTTGGGTCTGCTACCGATGAGGAAGCTCTAAGCGCTTTAGCTACAACTGCGCGCCATGAAGGTTTATTGCCTGCCTTGGAATCAGCTCATGCTCTTGCATTTGCCTTTCAGGAGATGCAGGACAATAAAGAAGATTTTATCTTTATCGTAAATATTTCAGGGCGAGGCGAAAAAGACCTTTTTATTACTGCACCTCATTTTGTTAATAAAGACTGGGCTACTTTTATTGCTGCCGAGGCTCATCGCTTAGCAAACAACCAAAATACATGACAGGCTACGAAAGACTTTTGGCTGCCCTGCAAACTAACAATAGTGGCATAAAACTGATGGTGCACAGTGTGTGTGGATACCCATCTCCCCTTCAATCCCAAACTATACTACGCAGCCTGGCAGCCTCTATTGCAGATATTATCGAAATTCAATTGCCCTACTCTGAGCCCAGTGCAGATGGTAGTATTATCGTAGATGCAAATCATCAGGCATTGAAGACTGGTAGTAGTACAAAAAACTGTATGTCTATGCTTGCACAACTGCGCAAAACCACTGCCAAACCATTAGTTATAATGTCTTATCTTAATCCTATAATGCAGTTTGGCGAGAAGAATTTTATCGATTTTGCTTTATCGTCCCAAATAGATGGTCTTATTATACCCGATTGTCCTGATGATGAACCTACAGTATTAATTCCTCGTCTTTGCGAAGAGGCAAAGCTAGCTTTTATTCCTATTATTGGCCCTGATACATCTATAGACAGAGCGATACAGCTTTGCAAAAAATACTATTCTCCCCTGTTATATGCAGTAGTACGAAGGGGAGTAACAGGACATAGAAGTGAGTTGGGAAAAGATGCATTACTGCGCCTTAAACAATTAGGTAGCGCAACCGGAAAAAAAGTAGCAGCTGGATTTGGTATTACAGAAAGCTCCCAAATTGAACAATTGCAAGGATTTGCTCACTGCGCCGTAGTAGGCAGTGCCCTACTACAGCAAATACAACTTGCTCTACAGGAAAATAGGGAACTATCTGATACCCTTGTGCAATTTATACAAAAACTTTTAAAACAAAGTTCCTAGCAAGGCAATCTTTTAATTTTTACCTAGGTATGTGCCTTCAAGTTCTAATAAGACATCGACAAGAAATACATGCAGTCTATCTCTTCCAAAATCATCCAAGGCTAGATGTGTGTATTTTTCTTTTTTATTTTTACTTTCTACTAGGTGTTTTTCCCAATTAAGTAGGGTCTTGGGAATAAGTTGTGTGATGTCAACACCAAATCTTCGTAGAAAATAGGTTCTGTCAAGTCCAAAACTGGTTCTACATCCCATCATTATGGTTTCGAAAATGCTTTCTGCACGAGAAATTATAGTATACGTAGCAGGGCTCTTATAATTGTATTCTTGAGTAATATTAGCTTCTTCTATCCGTAGGGCAGTTCCATCGCATCTCGGCAAGGTGCTTACTGCAGAAGGCCCCACTCCAATTCCTGGTAGCATATTCCAGTACCCAAGATTATGTACACACTCCTTGCCAGGTGGTGCGTAATTAGAAATTTCGTATTTTCGCCAACCCTGGGCATACAAAAATGCTTCCATTTCCTGCCTCTCATCCTGGGCTTCATCCTGGCTAGGAAAAATAAAATTATCCTGGTTGCGATATAACTTTGTGTTTTCTTCTAGTGTCAAGTCATACACCGAGAGGTGATCAATGCCGTATGAAAGAAGAATTTTAGCATTTTGTAACAAATGCCTAGTATGAAAAGGATATCCTGTACTTCCTTTTTTGTAAAGAGATTTTATACAAGGGATACAGGTTATAAGGTCGGCAGAAAGGGTAAGTGAGGATTTGCGGGCAAGTTGCAAAGCTTCCAAAGCCTTTAAACCTTGATGAGGCCTACCCAATACGGATAATTGGTCATTATCAAGGCTTTGCATACCAAGACTTATTCGGCTTACTCCTTGCCCAAGCATAATTTCTAGCTTGGCATTATCCAAACTTTCTGGGTTTGCTTCTACAGTCCACTCTATTACCCCAGGTGCAAGATCTTTTATACCTTGCAGCAGATTAAAAAAATCACCCTGTGGCAAACAAGTAGGTGTGCCACCTCCAATATAAATACTCTTAATTGTAGTGATATTATACAGTTTTATCTGAGATTCTGCTCTTCGCAAAATATTGGTTACGAAGTTTGAAAAAATTCGCTTGGGAATAGAATTGGTTGGTAACGAAAAAAAATCACAATAAGAACATTTTGAAATACAAAACGGAACATGAACATACAGGGATACCCCCTCTTGCAGGTCTAAAGAGATTGTATCCTTGGGGGGGGAAGTGCTCCCTTTGCTATTTGAAGCAAGATGGCAAGACAATTTAGGGATAACCAAATCTACTAGGAGGCCAATACCTAAGTAAAACAAGTGCTCGAAAATTCTCTTGTTTTACAATACCCCAAAGTCTGGAATCGCCTATACCCTGTCTGGAATCACTGGATACAAAGTATTCATCCTGGGCAAGTGTTACTTCAGAAATAGTACCCGAGCCAGGAAGATTTTCTGTCCAGCCAAAGGGTAAAATACCTTCCTGAATATCATAAGGTTTTTTTGATTGTTCAAATTCGGTTAAAAATTCATTAGTTTCGGCTGATTTTATCTTATAGACAAATTTTTCCATGCGCAGGGTATCCCCTGGCAAACCAATTACCCTTGCAATGACTGGACCATAATATGCGGGTTGCCCATTTATAATACTAAGCTGCTGCAGGGTAAAAAACCTGACTAATGAATCAATAATACTAGAGAGAAAAGTGGTCTTGGTAATAAAGGCAGGATCTACAATTGCAAGTTCGCCCCTTTGAGGAAGGGTAAGAGGAGGCAATTTGCCAAAAAGGCTGTGGCCACCATACAGGAGAGGGCTTGTTAGCAACATATCACCGGGATGCAAACCTGGTTGCATTGCGGTAGTTTTTATGGTATAGGTTTTTAATAATACATTTCCTATAACTTCCATAGAGATAAAAAAAACTAATAAAATAAGAATAAAAATTCGTATTCTTCGTTTGGCTATTATGACTTCTTGGGTAGAGCGTTTACGATTGACATACATTGTGTTTCCTACTCTTCCAAACTGGATGCATAATTTGTATACGGATTGCCTACAGTTTGTATTCCTTTTATTTTGCACTTTTTATATTAAAATTACAAGTACAGGATTGCACTTTTTATTGACATAGCCACAACACTGGCTTACTATACTGCAATGAGTACACAAATAGGAACAAAAGTAATATCTTTTAATCGCCGCGCCAGGTTTGAATATACCATAGATGAAAGTCTAGAGTGCGGAATTTGCCTTTTAGGTAGCGAAGTAAAATCAATAAAAATTGGTGCCATCTCTTTTCCTGATGGTTTTGCAGAAATACAGGATGGCGAATTATGGCTTGCTAATTTTAATATTTCAGAATATTCCCACTCTTCGTCATTCTCTCATGATCCTTCTCGCAAAAAAAAACTGCTTGTCAAAACAGCAGAATTAAAAAGGCTGGCACGAAAAACAAAAGAAAAAGGATATACGCTTATCCCACTGTCTGTTTACCTTAAAAGAGGTTTCGTAAAAGTAGAGCTTGGCCTTTGTAAAGGCAAAAAAAAATACGACAAACGACAAATAATTAAAAAGCGGGAAACTGATCGAGAATTACTGCACGATATTAAAATACATAACCGGTAAATATGCGAATTACGGGTGGTAGGATTGCCGGTACGAAAATCATATTTATGAAGTCCAAGGATAAAATACGACCTTCCATGGATAGAATAAGAGTTAGTATATTCGCGCGCCTTGGTGATTTGCAGGGTTTGTCATTTTTAGATCTCTTTGCAGGCACTGGTATTATGGGCTTGGAAGCTGCCAGCCGCGGTGCCTTTCCTGTAACCTGTATAGAGAAGGATAAATCAAAATTGCGCATGCTCCTTGCCAATGCAGCTTTAATTGAGACACCAATACGGTGCAAAATAATACCTGTTGAGCAGTTTATAATTCGTAATAAATATCAGTATTCCATAGTCTATTGCGATCCTCCTTTTGCTTACAGGCACAGCACACAGTTGCTTGAGTCCTTAGCATGCAAACCCAGTTTGTCTGAAAAAGGAATATTGCTACTCCATTACCCAAAGTCATCTCCCCCTTGCAAAACCTTAAAAGGACTTTCTCAAATCGACGAAAAATCCTTTGGAGAATCCACGATAGGCTTTTTTAAAAAAGTTGAAGCCAGTTTTACAAATACGATTAGGATGTAAATAATTTTGTATTCATGACCATATAGCTAGATAAAAAAAGATGATGATATGGGTACCAAAGAAAAAGAATTATAAAAACTACTTGTAGTATTGACTTAAAAATATTAGTGCAAAACAGGTTATTGGTAATGATGGATTGATTAGTGTGTAGACAAGAAGAAATGTTTATGGGATTGGTACTTAATCCTATGTAGTAACCATAGGCAAACTTATTGTAAAACAGGAGCCGCCCCCCTGTCTTGGTTTATAGGAAATTCTGCCCCCTGCATTTCGTATAATTCTTTGTGCTAAGGCTAAACCAATACCAGAACCTCTTTCTTTAGTTGAATAAAAAGGCTCGAACAGGCGATGTGCCTTTTCTTTAGAAATGCCAACACCACAGTCTAAAATACTTATCTCATAATATTTTCCTTTTTGACAAAGGGTAATCAGGGTAGAAGATAGCTCTGTAGCTGACTGCACTGCCTCGAAGGCATTCCTTACTAAATTATCCAATGCCTGGTACAACCTATCTGGGTCTATACATACCCTAGCTTCTCTGATTTCAGAGTTCAAAACCAGTCTATGAGTACTAATGTTTTCTGAATCAGTTTGCATATACCTATCTGTATAATTTTGTAGCCAAGGCACTACATCTATTATCTTTGGATTACCCTCCCCTCCCTTTAAAAATTCGCGTATTTGATCTGATAGTAAAGATAGGCGGGATACTTCATCGTCGATAATATCTGCTGCCTTTTGTATGGGCTTTTCTGAAGGAGAAGCCTTTTTTAATGAAGCAGCCTGCACCCGAATAACTGCAAGTGGGTTTTTTATTTCATGTGCAAGTGTTCTGGCAGCTTCGCCCAACTGTACCAGATCTAGGTTTTTTGATTCCCGTATGCTATATTGCATATTTCTATTGTATAGTAATAATAAAATAACATATAAGCCTGCAAAAATAATGCTAATAATTATGCCACTTATTATAAGAAGGCTGGGGCTTCTGCCCAACCCTTTTATACTGTACTCCATCCAAAAATATTGATAGGGGCTGGATAGTAGTGTAGAGATGTTTTGATTCAGTAATCTTTTTGAAATGTTATTAGTGTTATTATCATTACTGTATTTTTCTTTATCCTTTTCTTCTTCATTGTCATATTCTTCCCTGAACTCCTGTGGCGAGTTTGGCTGTTGCATCACAAAATGAGAAGGATCATGAGAAGATTTTTTGTTATTTTCTTTTTCTAAAGTTGGTGGCACAAAGAAAGTTTCGGGTGGGCGACCAAATTCGTTCGAATACATTCCACCCATCATAATTCTTCCTGGAGGAAAAGCACTGAAAGGCATACCAATACGAGCCTCCCCCACAACTCTAACGCCAAAACGGCGATGAATGGCAAGCGTTTTTCTTGCAGGATCATACACAGAATGCAGGAAGCGATTGGGTTCTACTTTTATACTAGCAGGTGCCTCTCCTGCCCGATACAGGGCTTTCCCATTGGCATTAAAGGCTGCAAAGCCCAATACCCTTTTGTCGTGGCTAAGATCTACTTCTTTATCCTCTCGGAAGGCTTCTATAAGGGTATCCGAAATGCGAAAAGCAGAGTATTCCAAATCTAAATTGGTAACATGATTTTCACGAGTTATTACAAACCAGATAAGTCCCAATACCAGAGAAAAGATGCCTCCCCCAACTGTTGCAAAGGCAATAATATTCCTTCTACCCATAGATCTAGTATAGCCACTTACTGTCTTATGTACAAGTTATTTTAGGTATACACTACTCTTATGAGCGGTAATAAAACAGATGCCCTCTTTGCTGCAGCACTAGGAGCTGGCAAAGAACGCAATTATGTAAAGGCTGTAGAATATCTTTGTTGCCTTCTTGCACAAGATGAAGCATCACCCCATGTCTACCTATATCTTGGTCGATCCTTTCATGCTTTAGGAGATATGGGAAAAGCTATAGATTCTTTTAGGCAGTACTTGGAAAGAGGGGGAAACAAGGCGAGTGGATATTTTTATTTGGGACGCTCCTATCTTGCAAGAGATTTGTACACTCATGCGGTGAATAGTTTTAGAAGGGCTCTGGCAGAAGATTCTAATTATTTCTATGCTTGGGCTTTATTGGGAGCAAGTTTACTTAAACAAAAAAAGACTGCTTTGGCTGTGGCTGCATTAGAAAAGGCGGTATCTTTGCAGCCTAATAACAAAAAAATATACCGTGGGTATCTTAATGCACTTTATTTTAGGGCTATCCGATTGTTTTGTGCGGGAAATATTGATCTTGCAAGGCAAACTTTTTTATTTGTTATTGCAAATGGATTAAAAACCGTAGGCAGTCACCTTTGGTTAGCTAAAACTTATAAAGAGGCAGGAAGCATAGACTTAGCCCTTTCGCAATGCGAGGAAGCCATTCGGCTTAATCCTGAAGACAGCAGCATACTTTGGCTTCGCGCTGGGCTTTTATTTGCCAGCAACCGCCCAAAAGCAGCTTTGGAGACTTTTGCTACCTTAGCAACCAGTTTCCCTGATATGCAATTACCCCAACCTACTAATGATAGTGCACTGGCCTCTCTAGGGGTTTCGTTATTTTTTAAACAAGGTCGCTATAAGGAAGCCTTGCAGGCTGGTCTTGAATTACTAAAACAATGTAGTGATGATGCAGCAATGCGATCAATTGTGGCAGAATGCTACCACGAGCTAGGAAACCTGGAACGAGCTCAGAATCACTGGTTACGTGCTGTCGAATTATCACCCAAAGTTAGTGAATTTAGATTGGGGCTTGCTATGACACAATACGATTGTGGCAATTACTCCCAAGCCCTATCCAATGTAAAGCGGGCAAGAGAATTAGGAGGCACTTCTAGAATTATAGAATATTGCGAATTACTTTGTCATTCTATGCTTTCTTCTATTAATCCCGAAAAATTATTGCAGAGACTTCAAGGTTTTATTAAGGAGTCTTTATCTCTTGCTGCTCCTTTGGATAGTCGACTGCTCTTTGCCTTGGGTAAAACTATGTTTCACTTGGGAATGGCAGATATGGCTCGTGGCTGGTTTGAAAAAGTAATTCTATTACAACATAAT
Organism: Unio pictorum; assembly: GCA_030141615.1. Taxonomy (NCBI): domain Eukaryota; kingdom Metazoa; phylum Mollusca; class Bivalvia; order Unionida; family Unionidae; genus Unio; species Unio pictorum. The sequence continues at coordinate 356,263 of JARLTB010000382.1, read as the reverse complement.
GACGAGAATAGTCTCTTATATCTTATAGCTATTGCCGAAATGGAAAATGAAGGGGTAGTTCAGTCCTACACAAACTATCTTGATAATTACCCCGATAATGCTGTTATTCGCACAGATTTCATTACATTTCTTGTAACAAATAAAATTTGGGATGTTGCAGTAAAGACTATAGAAGGAGGTATCCCTTACAAGCCATTAAGTGAATCATTTCGCAAGGTTTTGGCACTTTGCTATAGGCGATTAAAAAATTACAGAGAGGCTGCCATTCACTACCGGGAATTACTTCGTGCAAAACCACTTTCTGAAGTGTACTTGTATAATCTTTGCTTTTGTCTTGGCAAATTAGGGGATAACAATAGTACGCGATTATCCTTAGAGTTATTAAGCAAGGCTCCTGCTGCTGCAAAAAAAAGTTCTGCCACTTTTATTTTGGGTGCTCAGCTTTCTTTGCATTTACATAGAACTGAAGATGCTATTAATGCACTAAAAAAAGCAATAGAGATACATCCAAAAAGTATTGCTGCCTGGCGTCTTCTAACTAATATATACACCCAAAAAAAACTCACCTCTTTTGCTGCAGAGTGCAATAGGCGATTACGTATCCTAGAATCAGAGGATTCTGAATACAATACACAACCTGATAAAATAAATAATGGAAAAATAAAAACACAAGCCAATACTGGACTAATAGATGAAATGAAAAAAAGAAGAGGGAGAAACTGAAACTTTGGCTATAGTACAGCAGTACTAGTGGTTAGTTATTTAGCTGTGCTTCGAGAACTTTTATATATTACGAAATAAAAACAATATCTTTGCAATTTTTTGGATTCATCCCTCCTGTAAACAGCCTATAACAGTTTAGGGGTAGGGACTGTCATACTCTTTTGCATGTACCTATTGGTCATATTGGTATACTCCCCAAATAGAGGGTTAGAAAAAAATAGAACACCCTACACACAACAGTCCCTGATTATTTGTAAATATCAAAGATACTAAACCCTATTGTGTCGTATTGTTCTTGGTAGTTTAGGATGTTTTTATTTATTTTTTCTATGTCGTATTCCATATATTAGTACTCCTTCTACTTCGTCAATTTTGAATGGCGTCCCGCTTTCAATTAGATGTTTTTCAATTTTATTTTGTATCTCTTGTAATATGTCTATTATTAGAGTGCTAAGGTCAATTAGTGCTTTTATCCCTTTATTTTTATTTTTTTCTTTTTCTGTATATTCATTATATATAGCCTCTGTATTTTCTTTATTTGTTGTCCAGGAAAGAGCTTGTTTGTTTGCATGATTATATGTCATTTTTAGCATAGCTTTATCCATTTCCCAAACTTCATGTGTTTGTGCATTTGTCATTAGATCTAATGGTAATGCTAAAACTTTCCCTATTTCTAATAATTTGTAATCCATCATTTCGCTACTTTCTATTATTATTTTCCAGTAGTTGTTTATTTTGTTTAACCTTATTATTAGTTCTTCAAGGTTTAATGGATTGTATCCTTTTGTTTTTACTGTTGATGTGCTATTATCATATAATTTTTCTGGTGTCATTTTGACGTCCTCCTTTGTAATTAAAAATGCAATAGTAAAATTTTCTACATGTTTTTATTGGTTAGTCCATTTTTTACTCCTGTTATTCCTATGTTATATGCACGGATACTGTCTTGCCAGTTTTTCAATATTTTGTAGTTTTTTTTTCTGTGTTCATTATTCGCTCCTTTCTTGTGTTTTTTCATAATGCTCTATGGCATTTTCTATATAATTATCTATGAAACTCCCGAATACTCCTGATTGCTTTTTTATTAGTTCATATGTTGCAATATTTAATTTTAAGCTTAGCAGCACGTATTTTTCTTCATTTCTTTGAAAATTCTTAATAAGCATCCTGTTTCTCCTTTTATACTTTTTAATTTTGTTTTTTGACCAATAAGTGAATGGTTCTATTATTGTGTTGTCTTCTATTATTGTATCAGGTGCTATTATACAATTGTCCCCTAATGTTACATTCTCTCCTATTGTCGCCCTGTTCCATATTATAACATGGTTTCCAATTGTTGTGTTTTTATGAATTGTTACATTTTTCCCTATTTTGTTTTCTTTGCCTATGTAAACAAATTCCCATATTGTAGTGTGCTCTCCGATAAAATTTTCTTGGAAAATCATTGTGTATGGTCCTATGTTTGCATTCCTATGTATTTTTGTACCTGCTCCTATTTTTGCCTCCTCTTCTATTTTTACACCTGGATAAATCCATGCTCTCAATGAAATATATTTTGATTTTATGAACGCTGTTGTCGCCCTCCTATTTATTTTATTGTATTCGTGGTTCGGTTTTTTGTTCCCGTATGCGTCTCTCTCATATATAGGGTCAAATTCTGTTCCTGATTCTTTGTGTATGTCCCAACAGTCGAAATTTTTGTTATCATATTTTTCTTGGTAATTTAGTATATTACTATTTATTTTTTCTATGTCGTATTCCATACACTAAAGCTCCTTCTACTTCGTCAATTTTGAATGGCGTTCCGCTTGCAATTAGATTTTTTTCAATAGTATCTCGTATTTCTTTTAATAATTTTAGTATTAGGACACAAAGGTCGATTAGTGCTTTTGTACCTTTAGCTGTCTTTTTTTGTTCTTCTGCTAAAATATTATATATTGTTTCTGCGTTTTCTTTATTCATTGACCAGTTAATAGTTTGCTTAACTGCATGATTGTATGTCATTTTTAGCATGTCTTTATCCATTTCCCAAACTTCATGTGTTTGTGTATTCGCCATTAGATCTATTGGCAATGCTAAAACTTGTCCTATTTCTAATATTTTGTAATCCATCATTTCGCTACTTTCTATTATTATTTTCCAGTAGTTGTTTATTTTGTTTAACCTTTCTATAAGAATTTCTAGTTTTAATGGATTGTATCCTTCCGTTTTTACTGTTGATGTGCTATTATCATATAAATTTTCTGTTTTCATTTTGACGTCCTCCTTTGTAATTCAAAATGTAATAGTAGAATTTTTCTAAATGTTTTTTATTGGTTAGTCCATTTTTTACTCCTGTTTTTCCTATTTTATATGCAAGAATACTGTCTTGCAGTTTTTCAATATTTTGTAGTTATGTGAGAGTATTTTTTCTGCTATGTTTATACTTTTGTGTGGGGCAAAAGGGTCAATGATTTTACTTCAGTTATATTTGATTGAAAAGTATTGGCTGTATTTAGAATTCAGTTGTGCTATGCAAATCCCAACAGCAGAGATCTTGACGGTTGGTAAAACTGGCAAGAAAGATGATTTCTTTCCATGATTTTGCCTCCACAAAAACTTAATATAGAAGTGCCAACTGCACCGCATCAACATCACAAGGACACTATAGCACACGGCGGGGCCCGTGTGTTGATTTATTTTTCTTTTTTTTGCTTTTTTTTCTCCTTCACCCCCCTGCCGGGGGGTTTCAATCCACGCACCCACGCGGGGTGCGACTTGCAGGCGGTACAGTAGTCATTGGTGGAGGTCGAGTTTCAATCCACGCACCCACGCGGGGTGCGACATACATGGGTATACACCGGAGTTGAATTTTTCGCAGTTTCAATCCACGCACCCACGCGGGGTGCGACACACAGCCATACATTGGGCTGCTAGACAACAAGACGTTTCAATCCACGCACCCACGCGGGGTGCGACGAAAAAACAGGGGCAAAGGGGAAAAAAGAGAGCGTTTCAATCCACGCACCCACGCGGGGTGCGACTAAGATCGTTTTCAGTCAAGTCTATTCTTTTTGATGTTTCAATCCACGCACCCACGCGGGGTGCGACCCATGTCTAGTTTGGCCTTTGCACGCTCATAGCCAGTTTCAATCCACGCACCCACGCGGGGTGCGACGCTGTCTCTTTGTCGTAGCCCGAGCGCGCCGAAAGTTTCAATCCACGCACCCACGCGGGGTGCGACAAATACAGCAACGAGGAAGCAATAGGCACGCTTCTAGTTTCAATCCACGCACCCACGCGGGGTGCGACTTCTTTTCCTTTCCCGCATTTGCGGGATAACAACAGTTTCAATCCACGCACCCACGCGGGGTGCGACGCGTATGCGGGGCAACACCAAGGGGAAGGAGTAAGTTTCAATCCACGCACCCACGCGGGGTGCGACGCAAATAGATGATAATACCGTGATTGAGGAGGTTTGTTTCAATCCACGCACCCACGCGGGGTGCGACGCAGCCAAAATTGGGGTAGGAGATTGTTTACAACGTTTCAATCCACGCACCCACGCGGGGTGCGACAAATAAACTCGAAATATATTTATTACTTTTCGTGGTTTCAATCCACGCACCCACGCGGGGTGCGACCCGTAATAACGGCTGCACTAAGGGCAGGGCAACCAGTTTCAATCCACGCACCCACGCGGGGTGCGACAAAAACAGGCTACGACAAAGAGACAGCCCGTGCTGTTTCAATCCACGCACCCACGCGGGGTGCGACACATGGAAAAAAACCGAAGCGGCTCACCAGCTGGGTTTCAATCCACGCACCCACGCGGGGTGCGACGTATTTTTTCGCAAGACCAAGTGGTGTATATCCCCGTTTCAATCCACGCACCCACGCGGGGTGCGACCCTCCTTTTCATTTTTTATGTACTCCTGAATGAGTTTCAATCCACGCACCCACGCGGGGTGCGACAAACTATACTAAACAAGGAGACATATTATGTTTGTTTCAATCCACGCACCCACGCGGGGTGCGACGATAAAAAAATGATAAAATTATTATATAGTATGGGTTTCAATCCACGCACCCACGCGGGGTGCGACTAATCTATCCCAATGGTTACATTTCTGTAACTAAGTTTCAATCCACGCACCCACGCGGGGTGCGACACAGTATCTGCCCTATCCTGGCAGATCCGCCGCACTGTTTCAATCCACGCACCCACGCGGGGTGCGACGCACCTCCGGTGCTGTGCGCCTTATACAGGAGCCGGTTTCAATCCACGCACCCACGCGGGGTGCGACGGCGATCTAGTTGGCTAACCGACTCGATCATCGTGTTTCAATCCACGCACCCACGCGGGGTGCGACTCATTTCCCTTTCCTTTCCCGCAAGATTGCGGGCGTTTCAATCCACGCACCCACGCGGGGTGCGACCCTGTACAGGGCACACCAGACCGGAGGCCAGAAATGTTTCAATCCACGCACCCACGCGGGGTGCGACGCACACCAGGCCAGGAGCGCAAAATGAACACATGGTTTCAATCCACGCACCCACGCGGGGTGCGACGGGCTGCAACGCTGAAAGACGAGAGTAAAGCAATAGTTTCAATCCACGCACCCACGCGGGGTGCGACACAACCAATTAAAAATGCAAATATTTTTATTTTCGTTTCAATCCACGCACCCACGCGGGGTGCGACGGGCAGCCTCTTTGGAGTAGCCCTCAATCGCCGCGTTTCAATCCACGCACCCACGCGGGGTGCGACGAGGGAGCAGAACTGGATTATTATAGAGATGATAGTTTCAATCCACGCACCCACGCGGGGTGCGACCTTTCCCCGCGCGCTGCGGGGCAAACAAAATGGTGTTTCAATCCACGCACCCACGCGGGGTGCGACTAACGGCTGGAGCAATAATTTACATTTTAGTTAAAGTTTCAATCCACGCACCCACGCGGGGTGCGACCCATTGCCATGGGGGCACGGCTCCAGGCACCCCCCGTTTCAATCCACGCACCCACGCGGGGTGCGACTTATATTCATCCGTTTTTTAATCTAGGGAGGGTTGGTTTCAATCCACGCACCCACGCGGGGTGCGACTCAGGCACAATGAGACCCTCACCTCGTCGACGGTGTTTCAATCCACGCACCCACGCGGGGTGCGACTGTCTCTATATTAAATCCATTTCTAATAAAGACTTCTACATTTATTTTTGCGAACCCATTAAGATTTTGTATTCATATATTATCGCTGTTTGTATCTCTTTGTATTGTAATGAATTTAAATTGTAGAGTTGTTTAAATTTCACTGTCACCTTATGCTTCGCATTACAATATAAGGGTATCTTTTTCAAAATTAATCGATTGCTTTGCTCCAAAGTGCTCTACCCTTCGTTGCCAATTTGCTCCCAAAAAATAATATCGAAGACTATCTAGTGTTGGATCTACAGTAACCTCGAGCTGGGATTTTAAGGCAACCCATTGTTCAGGATCTATCAAGCATTCAAATACTGAATATTGAACTCTTTGTCCAAAGTTTTGACAAATTTTTGCCACTTTTCTCAATCTTTTAGCACCATTATTATCTTTTGCCACATCATAACTGACTAAGACTAAAATTTCTACCTCCAAATAAAGGAGGGATATTCATCAATATCTCCTCTGATATATCTTGCAAAAAGCATTGCTTGCGAATGAAAGACAATCCCCAAATGCATTTCCTCATCTAAAAAAGCATGGGAAATGGTATCTTGTTTTCTTTTTTGATAACTGTTCATGAGTGTTTTTTTTGCAGTATCATTCATGATAACAGAACCTGAATCTGAAATTTCAAAATCTTTTCCCTCTACTTGTTTTAAATTGATTATATTAAGTACCAATCTATCTGCAATAAAGGGTCTAAACTCTTCCATAAGATCTAAAGCTAAACCATGTCTTCCCGGTCTGTCTCTATGAAGAAAACCAACTGCAGGATCTAAACCAACAATTTCACAAGCAGATCGTAAATCGTGGTAGAGCAAAGTGTATGTCAATGATAATAAAGCATTCACTCTATCCATGGGGGGGCGTCTGTTTCTATCTTGAAAATAAAAATCTGCTTTTTGATTAGTGATCAATGAATTAAAGTGGCTAAAATATTGTTTAGCTGCATCTCCTTCTATTCCTCTTACTTTTTCGAGATTAGTTTCATTAAGGACATTCTCTGCACTTCTTTTTAACTGAGAAACTGTTTTTGTAACTTCTTCTACTTCAATTTTATCGGAATGATCCCTAATAACTCTCGCTAATACTGTTCTAGAATTAGAAATTTTCGCTGCTACAATATTTCTTGCTATTTCAGCACTTTTTATAAGATCATCAGAGAGTCTGTATTGTTCTTTTCTTAATAAAACATTTCCAGAAACTTCACCTTGAATGCGTGCCATAAAGCGCCCATAAAAAGAAAGATAGGTGATGGTAATGCTATTTTCGCAACATAGCTCGAGGGCTCCTGGTGTTACTAGCACATTGCCAAAACAGACAATTCCTGTAATTGTTAAAACTGGAATTCTCACTTTTTCAAGAGAGTCAACTTTTACGACAATTGTTTCACCATCTTTGAAAACATAGGAACCTTGCGTCATGATATAAAGGGTGTTAAGCATCCGTTTCATTCTAGATCTATTCTTTTTGAATCTCTTTTTGAAGAAAAGATCCTACATGCAACCTTTTTTTTGACATTTTTTCAGGCATGCAGAATTCTAGCAAAGAGCAGCTTTTACAATTTTTTTTGTATTCAGGAGGTGGAGTCTTTTGCTCCAACAGTAAAGCTCTCACTGATTCAATAGTAGTTTTTGTAAGAGTTCTAAGGGTTTCATCAAATATAACTTTGTAACGATGACGGGTTTGCCCATAAAAAATATAACCAAATTCAATTTGAACTTGCTTCATCTCCTCCAGAGCTAAAGCTTGGGCACATAGTTGAACTTCATCGGCTCTTACAGGTTTAGGTTTTCCTCGTTTATATTCAATAATAATGATTTGTCCGTCATCATGATATTCAATAGCATCTAATTTTCCAGTGATACCTAAAGTATCTGATTTGATTGGAATACCAAATTCACTTTTTTTGCCTGGTCTATTTTCAAAAGTTTCAGAGTGAGCCCTAGTGTGTAGAAGCTCACCCTGAATAGTGAAAACATTGTCAGACCAAATCTGCTCAGTGTGGATTAAAGCACATTGCCGTTTACAAAAGAGATAATGTTGTAAAGAAGAAATCATTATTAAATCTTCATCTAAATACATCACAATTTCTCTATCAACGAAACTCCTGCTGGCAAATTATCTTTATTAATTTTCACAGCGTAATCACTCCACTGTCGAGGAATTTCTTGATTTTTAGCAATCGAAACTCTTTCAAAAAGTTCTCCTGACCTTGCATTTCCTAAATGCGATTCGTGCTTGAAAATTACCAATTTTCTTGGATTCATTTCACCTCGAGCAGCGGCTCTGTCATGCTCAAATGCATTTAATAAAGCTTCCCATAAAAGATCTAAGTCTTCATCTGAGAAACCAGATTTAATTGCATCTACAGCTGAAATGAAGCCATGCATTCTGTAAAGGCCATAAGGAACAGTCGCTTTTCTTCCAAAAGTTGATGCGTTTTCCCTTTTTTCTTGAGCTTTTGCCTCTCCTTCGGTAGTTACTGCACATCGAGTAATAGAATGTTCGGCCTGGAAAATTCGATCTTCTGAACGAGAAAAGGTAAATTGAACGGGACCTCGTACGGTACCAGCACCTTTTTCCCCTGTACTCATAACTGCACCAAAGGTTCGAATATCAAAATATTTTTGGCATAAAGTTTTTTGTCGATCGCCAATAGTATTACCAGCAGCACCATCAATAATAGGATTTAATATTGAACCCTGTCGAATAAAAATATCAAAATTTTCTTTTAGTTCTTTTTTTAAAGTAATATAATTTCTTACCTTTCTTTTAATACAAACATCTGTAACCAACCCTTGTTGATTTTCGATATCCACACGCGGAAGGTTTGCCTGATCCGGATCCCCATTGGGGTTGCCGTCTTTTACATCAAATAAATAAATAAAATCGTATCTGTTTTTTATTGGGTTTGCCATGTTGTCCTCCTTATGGCTTTTATTAATCATTTAATTCTGCAAAAGCAGAAAAGATTTCTTGTTTTTGATGATAATAACCAATTGCAAATTGTCCTTGATCTTCTAAAGAGAAAGTCAAAGGGAAGGAATCAATTTTTGAAAATAATTCCTGCAGTTTTTTATCCAAATTGATTGCCAGACCCGGTTTTTCTCCTCGAATTTTTGAGAGATGATTTTGAGTCATTTTCATCAATCGACCAAATGCAATCGATGGGGTAGTACAAGCAGAGGAAAAAAATCTTTCCCTAATTCCTGCATTTACATTTTTTCCTAATGCACCTCTTTGAATAGATTCCATCTGAGCAAAAATTCGACCGCACACATAAGGTGTACTTCCATTTGTTGGATCTAATTCTTCTTTCATTTCTATACCTCCTTTTTTATTTCTGTTTAATATTAATTTAATTAGCGCTACTCTCTCTTTGGTCACTCGACCTTCTTCTGTTTTGACTCTTCTTAATAGGTGATTTAATACAGTTAAAGAAACAGGTATATTCCTAAATATGGATATATATAACTGCTCTGCCACCCTTCCAATGACTGGATCGTCATATTCACACTTAAAATTTCCATTGGGGTCTTTTCTGTGAGTTCCGCAGGATTGTGCTAAACGTGAAACCGATGGGAAAAATTTTTTCTTCTCTTTGTTTTCTATTGTTGTTACAGCGATATCTTTAAACCAACCTCGCAAATTTTCTTTTACAGATGTAATAGAAGTTTCAAACCACTGCCGAACGGCAATTCTTGCCGCTGCCCCTGAAAGAATCATCGCATAAAAGTAATTTTCATCCACACTTTCTACCATTTCTGTTCGACCTCGTTCAGGTGCATTAAGGAGTGCTAAGAAATCAGCATTTGTAACATTGGTATTTTGGTCTTCCTTTTCTAGTGTAGATAGCATTGAAATTTCATTTTCTTGGTCCAGTAAATCAAAGAGATCAAATTCACTCTCTTTTTTAGTCCAAAAAACAATAGCAGTATCTTCTCCGAGTTTTTTACGGTTTGAATAGTGAAAAACATCCTTTTTACCATTATTGACTGTTTTGCCAGATTCCATTAGCCAGTTTAACCCTTCTACATAGGTCTTTGCACAATTGGTACAAATTTTACTATTTTCATTTCCCTCAAGACCATATGACTCATATGCTTTTTCATTAAAAGAAACCAATGCACAACCAGAAGTTTGACCAGCGGGAACTCTTTTAATCATTCCATGTGGGCGATCATTAACAGGAAAGCTGTCATTGCCACAGATAGAACATTTAATTCTTTTATTTTGCAATTCTTTGTTCATATTGTTTTCATATTTTTCGACTATTGCTTTTTTTATTTCAGCACTTTCATGTAACCGATAATTGTTGGCATCTATTCTAAAACAAATGTTTCCACCACGCTCTTTTTCTTGTATTTTTTTATCAAATTCAATTATTGCTTTCTCAATTCCACTAATTTTATTGTTTCCGTAAAAAGAAAATACAGGTTTCAAAACAGCCAAATTTTCATATTCATTTAATTTATTGATAAAAAGTGCGTGTTTATCGGTAGCATTGTTATAGCTAAGTACTTCTTCTGCTTTGTCAACCAAAAGTCTTGCTTTCCCTTTTTTTGATGCTAATGCCTCAGTAACCGTTATAATTTTGTCATGCAGTTGAAAATCAACAAAATTTCCATCGCAATCAATTACTAAATCGATAGTGCAAAATTCACTCTTTAAAGCATCATGACTTTCCGTATTCCTTAACCGTTTTCCTAAATCACTTAGTTGCTGGATCATTGCGCTACCTCTTCATTTAAATTTATTTGATAAATTTCTTTTGAGATATAATCAGCAATTTGATTTTGGACATGGCTAGATTTCATCATTTTCATATTTTCTTCATCAGGACATGTTAAAACGCCATCGCGAATGATAACGTCATAAAAAAAGAGAGGTTCAGGAATTCCCTTTTCATCATAGAAAATATCAAACAACATACTTCCAATGGGAAATGTGAATGATAGTCCTTGCTCTTGCTCATTAGCAGGAAGAAACTCTGCTGAAAATTCTCTTGTCCCTAGATAAGGTCTTCTCCAACATTGCCCTTTTTTTACTCTACGTTTAAACATCTCTTCATATTTTTTTGGAGGATTTTTTTCATCATATTTATCTTGGTAAATCGAAGCCTCAATAATGTATTCTACATCTTTAAGTAAAACACTATTTCGTTGCGCTCTTTTATCTTCAATGATAATTTCATTTTTTGATTGTTTAGAATTTATTTCATTTCTCTTTACAGAGCAAAAATTTATAGGTTTTAAAATTAAAATTCTTCTTACATACCATTTGAATTCAGGTTTCCATAAAATAGAATCTAAAACCCCTCTTGCTGCCGAAGGTGTCATACAGGGATAACTCATTCTTTCGACTTTTAAATCAGGCCGAGTAAAACAAGCAAACTCGCCTATTACCTTTATTCTTAAAATTTCTTCGCTTAACACTTAACCCTCCTTAAACTATTAAATCTATTTCACTCAACAAACTCTTTTTTACACCTGTGCATTCATCATAAACTCCACTCCAAATGAATAACCCTTTATCGTTTTTTTCAAACCAATCCTTATTTTTTTCAATAAAATTAGGAAAAACCTGAACAGAATATGGTTGAATCATTCTGTAATCTTCTTTTGAAAGACCATTTTTCCACTTAAATTTATTATATATTTTCTGACTTTCATTATTATAATTTTTAATAAAAATCGGAACTGTAGCTGAGTCAATAATATGATAACTATCTGCCACTGTCTTAAAATTAAAATTCTTTCTTTCTTCATCAATTTTATATTGATCTGGATCAATAAAGAGCTGAATTACTGATTCATAATATTCAGTAAAAAAATCATAATCATTTAAACGAGAGATATTTTTCGTTAATAATGTTCGAGTAAATTCTGCATACGTTTTATAATGCTTATCTGGCCAGCTATTTGATTCTGAAAGTTCAAATATATAACAATTACCTTTGTTTGTTAATTTCCCTTCTCTATTGCAACGCCCCGCAGATTGAATAAGCGATTCCAGTGGAGCAAGTGCGCGATAAACATTTGGGAAATCGATATCCACGCCAGCCTCCACTAATTGTGTAGTTGAAACCAAAACTCTTTTCTTATTAGAAATTGAAATTTTAATTTTTTGTAAGATTTCTTTTCTATGCGCGCTACACATATGAGTTGAAAGATGATAAATTTCATCCCACGAATCATTTATTTTATTAGCTGCCTCAAAAAAAGAGAGCGCATCTTTTTTCGTATTAAAAATAACTAATGATGACTCTCCATTGGAAATTACTTTTATAAGTAAATTTTCATAAGATAACTTCTCTAAAGATTCTAAGAGTTGGAAATTCACTCGTATAGTTTTTTTGAATAATTCAGCTGCATTTTCAACCAAGGAAACAATATTATTTAACCCTTCAAATTTTCCTTTTGATGAAAAAGCAGGCATAGTAGCAGTGCAAAATAAGCAACTAACTCCTAGTAATTCATTCATATTTTTTAACATGGTCAATGTCGGAGAAATCATTTTTTTAGGTAGCACTTGAACTTCATCAAATATAACAATGGAATCTGCAATGTTATGCAATTTCCTGGACTTTGATGGTTTATTGCTAAAAAGTGTTTCAAAAAACTGTACCGTTGTTGTAACAATGATAGGATAATCCCAATTTTCTGATGATAGTTTTAAGTAACTATCATCATCTTCAAATTCAGCACTGGAGTGGTGCTCTAACACGGCATCTTCGCCAAATATTTCTTTTAACTTCATAGCCGTTTGATCGATTATATTTAAAAAAGGCAAAACAACTATGATTCTTTTCAAACTATTGTGTTGTGCATGGCTTAAAGCCCAATAAAAAGAGGTCAAAGTCTTTCCAAGTCCTGTAGGAAGGTTCATAGAATAAAATCCAATTCCACCTGCAGCTTTTTTAAAAGCATACTCTCGAGCACTATTTCTAAGTTTGTTTAGTTCACCTTCTTTTGAAATTCTTCCAAAATAATTTTCCATTTCGTTAATCATTTTAGTTACATCTATCGAAGATGTTTTTCTATTTTTACTTTTATTGCTATTGAAATGGGCTTCTGTATCTAACCAATCTGCATCTGTTAAACAACTAAAAATATAACGTGTATAGAGTTCTTCTTGTTCAGTATCTAAATTATTGCACTGCATTTTTAGTTGATTTTCTAATTTTGGATAGTCAATTTTCATTTTATTAATAAGATTTTTAACCTTTTCCTTTCTGTCTGCAAATTCTCCACCAAAAAATGTATGTTCATTATTCCAAATAGAACTATCTGGTATTCCTGAATGATGCCCATCAATTGCAAATGAAATAGCCTTCCATTTTTTACTTAAAATAGCACCCCACATAGTATGATTAACACTTCCTCTTCGTCCTCCATTCATTAAATAATTCTGAAATTCATCTTGATATTTCCCTAAGTCATGGATAAGCCCTGCTATCTTCAAATATTTTTTTTCATTTTCATTTCGTCCAAAACTAGAAGCAATTTCTGCTGTCCCGATTAAGTGATCTATTAGTTTATGCTTCTGATTTTTTTCATTTTCCGAATGTGCCCAATAATCCACTTTTCAGCCTCCTTCGTGCCACATTATATCATACTTTTTCATCCGAAGATACTTTTTTTCACCTTTTTTCTTTTTTAATGCCTACTAGTTCCCAATCCAGCACCCACGCGGGTAGAGACGACAGAAACAAACCTAGGCAACCGTGGTTATCCGAATTTTTTCTTCTAAAGAGTATAGTACACTTTTCCCGTCACCGGTCCTACCAAATTTTTTCTTTTTTTATTAGCTATGCAGGATTGTAGCATACTTTTCGCCCGAATTCTAATTAATTCGAATTTTTTTTCACTTTTTTTCTGCTAATTTGCAACCTAATATTGTAATAATCCTTATTACAGAGTAGCTTTCGATCCCTTATAATAGGCAAGCAAAATACTATATTCTCTTATCAAGTTTTATTGCTTCCTTTATAATATAATAATGAACTTCTATTCAGCCCTTGCACCACTGTATGATACCTTTTTCCCCCTACCAGCAAATTCTTCTGCTTTCCTGCATAGGGTGTTTTCTACTACACAAAAGGATGTACGTTTCTTAGATCTAGGTGCTGCTACGGGTAGCCAAGGCATTGACCTTGTAAAATATAGCAACCAACATAGCTGGCAGGGCACTCTGGTAGATACTTCAGCCAACATGCTTGCCATTGCAAGGCAAAAGGTAGCCGATCTAGAACTATCCGATAAAATTACTATAGTACAGGAAGATCTGCAAAAAAATCTTTGTACTGCAATATGTACTTATAATGTAATTATATGCCTTGGTAATACTATTGCGCACGTAGACGATACAAGTCTTGCGTCGGCATTGCTGCACTGCAAAAGAATTCTACGCAAGGGCAAGATTGTACTGCAGTTGTTGCACTATAAAGATAGTACTGTTTCTTCTAGTACCAGCGTTGCGCATTCAGTTGCTGTAGGACCTGGCTTTGTATTTCCTACATTATATGCGGGTGCTTGGTCATTTAACCGTTCGTATAGCCAGGACTTGCCTGGCCCACCCTACCTGCAATTTAATGTAACCTTGCAAGAAGAGCCCTCGCATTCAAATAAGCCTTCTGCAGTTTTTACAGACAAAATACAACACCGAGCGTACAGCCCCCAAGAGCTAACCCAATACCTAACAAAAGCGGGCTTTACAAATATTGTACAATATGCAGCTTGGGATGGCACCCCTTTTGATGCTACAAAACATAGTTACCTTATTGTGGTAGCCGATAGCTAATTCTTTCACGGCTACAACATAAGACAAAGGCAATACTATTAATTAAAACTAATTCCCAAACCTAGCGTGCATACTCTACAATTCTTGTTTCTCTAATAATGGTAACTTTAATTCTACCTGGGTATCGCAAATCGCTCTCAATTTTTTTTGCAATAGTTTTGCTTAACTCTCGTGCTTGTTCATCACTTATCATTTCGTTATTTACTATAATTCTTAGTTCACGCCCTGCTTGTATTGCAAAGGCTTTTTCTACACCCGCAAAGCTCTCGGCAATCTTTTCCAGATTTTCTAGCCGTTTTACATAATTATCTAGTGCTTCGCGACGGGCACCAGGACGCGCAGCCGAAATGGCATCGGCAATTTGTACCAAAACAGATTCAGGACAGTTTGGCTCTATATCATTATGATGAGAAGCAATAGAGTTTACAACTCGTGGATCCTCGCCATGTTTTCGTGCCAGGTCTACACCTAACTCGGCATGATTTTGAGCACTATCAGATTCTATGCCTTTGCCTATATCGTGCAACAGAGCACCTCGTTTGGCTATGTCCCTATTGGTACCTATTTCGGCTGCGAGCATCCCGGCAATCACAGCCACTTCCTTAGAATGGGCAAGAACATTCTGCCCATAACTGGTTCTAAAATGCAGCCTACCCAAAGCTCGTATTAACTCGGGTGCCATGTTGTGAATAGCCAAGTCAAATACAACCCGTTCCCCTTCTTCAAAAATCTTTTGTGCTATTTCGCGGCTGCTTTTCTGCACAATTTCTTCTATTCGTGCAGGGTGAATTCGCCCATCAGTAATTAGCCTTTCTAAAGATACCCGGGCTGTCTCTCGTCTTATTGGGTCAAAACAGGATATTACAACCACCTCTGGAGTATCATCTATTATAACATCAACCCCTGTTAAAGTTTCTAGTGCACGAATATTCCTACCCTCTCGGCCTATAATTCTGCCTTTCATGTCATCATTTGGTAAACTTACCGTGGCAACTGAATTTTCGGCAGTTATTTCGGTAGCTAACCTTTGAATGGTAGTGATAAGAATATCTTTAGATTTTCGTTCGGCACTTAGCTGAGCTTCTTGCTCTATTCGGTTTATTAGGGCTTGCGCATCGTGTTTGGCTTCGTTTTCTAGATTGGCAATGATAAGTTTTTTTGCCTCAGTGCTGCTTAAACCAGATATTCGCTCTAATTCTTGCCTAAACTGTACTTCTTTGCTGGCAAGCAATACTTCTTTTTCAGAAGTGCTTTTAAGCTTTTTATCCAGAACTTGCTCTTGACTTTCTAGGTTAGATATTTTTCTTTCTAGAACTTCTTCCTTCTTTTGAACTCTTGCCTCATAATCTTGTACTTTTTGCTCAAAACGTTGTAATTCTGTTCTTCTATCGCGATTTTCCCGTTCTTGCTGGTTTCTTTCCTGAAGGATCTGACCTTTTGCCTCAACCAAGATTTCTTTTTTTAATGCTTCAGCCTCTTTTACTGCTTCTCTCTTAAGTCTTTCTGCTTTTTGCTCGGCTGCTGCTAGTTGAAATCTGGCATAAAGCCAGCGAATCATCCACCCAATTAGTATACCAACAAGAGGTAGGGTGCTATACAATAGCACTTTCATAGTGCCTCCTACCCGATTTAGGCCTAACCTAATGCCTAGGCACTAGTTGCCAGTTGAATTATTGCAGTAGCAGACTCGATGCTTCAGAATTAGCAGAACCCTTTTGCTGCCTTTAAAAGCCCTAAAGGGCAAATAACCTTGTAGATGGTGTTACTACACACCAGAAACAGGCATTATTTGGCTGGTCCTAGCCACATTATATTGTATGACCCTATACTTCTTTTGCGAGAATCTACTGTATACTGTTTATCAAATAAGTACATTATATAAAAACAGGTATCTTGTCAAGAATATTTGTGAAAAAAGCATAAATGTAGAGTGCAATGTAGACGAAATACAATAAAAGTAGGTATGAAGCACTAGACTTGACTGTTTATAGCTTCTGACTATACACTAGCATTGTATGGATACATCTAATTTACAGGTGTGTCACGGATCTTTTGGAGGGTTAGTTTCGTTTTTTATTCTTTTAAGACGGTGTCGCGGGCTTTTTTCTTAATTTCTTCATCTTGGTACAAGACTCAAGCAGGGGTCTTTCTGCGTAGTTCTGTGTTAAAGAGTACACTCCCCGCTCTTTGCATAGTAGCCCAACTCTTTTTTAAATCCAATCTCAGAAACTTGCTTCCACTATGTATCATTGCCTACAAATTAGGCACACCCGCTCTTGTAGCAGGTGAACTTTAGCCAGAAACCTGGCAATATGAGGAATTTTTGAATGTCGAAAAAAGTGTATGTTGGTAACATGAATTATGCAACTAAAGAAGATGGGCTAAGAGAGCTTTTTGCCCAGTATGGCGAGGTGGTAAGCGTAAACATTATTGTTGACAGGTATACCAGCAAAGCCAAGGGCTTTGGATTTGTAGAAATGAACAATGATGATGAAGCACGAGCTGCAATTGAGGCTCTTAACGGCTTCGAATATATGGGCAGGCAGCTGCGGGTTAATGAAGCCGAGGACAAACCACGAAAAGATAATTTTCGCCCCCGCAACTACTAAAAAACTAATCAGAATCAATCCTGGTTTACACCAGGGGGGAGGAATTCTGATCCAGGCTTTCACGAAATTCTAAAAACCGCTTAGGTATGGGGGCGGTAAATGTTGTAGATCTGCTCTTACCCGGCAATTGCAGGGTAAGCCTATATGCATGAAGCAATAGACTTACATCTTTGTCTTCTAAATTGCATGACATAAAACAGATTTTTTCCTGCCTTTTCTGCCCATATATGGTATCTCCTGCAATTGCGCACCCTATACTTTTTGCATGTACCCGTAATTGATGTGTTCTACCTGTTTTAGGCCAAAACCCTACCAGACTTATTCTACCGTCTTTTTTGGTACTTCCTTGTTGTTTTGGCCACCAATCCAACACCTGATATTCACTTATTGCCAACCTTCTTACTTGACTAACACCACAAGTTAGTGGGTCATACACTCTAAATTGCTTTCTTAGTATGGTATTTCTTGTGTTTCTGCAAAGATAATTCTCTATGCTCCCCTTGGTTTGGGGAGGATACCCACATACAAATGCAAGATACTCCTTCATCACCTGTCGGTTCTTAAATTGTTCTGCAAAATAATTTTGACTATCCAAGTCTTTTGCAAGAATGATTACACCAGAGGTATCCTTATCTAATCGGTGTACCAGCCCTCCGCGCAGCACTTCCTTGCCTTTTTCCTGGCGTATAGTTGTATAATTCTTCTTAAGGTAGCCCTGAACAGCATTAATAAGCGTACCCCGCGCATTCCCTGCGCCAGGATGGCACACCATGCCTTGTGCTTTGTCGATAACAAGGCAATGGTCATCCTCATACAGTATTGTAAGATCTATATCTTCTGCGAGCAGATGAGAAGGAGCTTCTTCTTTCCAACATAGCTCTAACCAGTCGTCTTGTCGTACCAACTGTGATAGCTTGCAAATGTTTTTGTTAATTTTTATTTGCACACCTTTAGATTTTATTTGCGATCTTCCCATAAGTTGTATAGTACTGGATATATATACATCTACCCGCAGTGGTGTTGCTGTACAGACCCTGCCCGACCAATGCTTTTCTGATTCAATGCTGTTCACGATTACCCACCTTTTGGCAAAAGGCTATACCAGGAATCAGCATATTCTTCTTTGTATTCCACAGCGCGTAATACCAGCCCCTGGGGCGGCAAAGTAGGTCCTGCCATACGTCTATCTTTCTTTTCCATGCAAGTTTTAAATTGTACAAGTGGATCCTTGTATTTGCTTTGGAAGTGCAACATCGATCCTACCACAGATCGTACCATGTGCATAAGAAAACTATCAGCAGCTATTTCGTAATATAACTTGTCCTCTTTGATAAAAAAAAAGGAACCGTATACACATCTCGTCTTTCTGCGTGAACAATCCTTGACAGAAGAAAAAGAGGTAAAGTCATTTTCGCCTAGTAATAAAGCAGCCATTGCATTTAAGCAATCAAGGTCGGGCAGTTTGGGAAGACGGTAATAAAACCGGGATAAAAATGGCGAAGCAATCTGTGCAACATAAAAGCAATAGCGATACCGACGCAATCTAGCACTAAAGCGAGCGTTAAACTGCAAAGTTTCCTGCCTTGACTTGTAAATTCGTATATCTTGCGGCAGCAGGGAATTAAGTGCAGGAGCAAATTTTTCAGGTTTTATCCCTTGCATATCGGTAATAAAATTTGCCACCTGGCCTTGTGCATGAACACCTGCATCTGTCCTGCCTGCACCATGCAGTATAACTGGCTTTTTGTGCATAACAGCAAGGGCATCTTCTATACTTGACTGCACAGTGGCAAGACCAGCTTGCCTTTGCCACCCTTTGTATGCTGTACCATCATAAGAAAGAACAAGGCTTATATTCCGTTGACTCATAGGTTGCATTACTCATCATCTTCAGACTGATGTACTTCCTGTTTTAAAGCGTCATAGAGCACCCGTACTTTGTCTATCAGGGGTCCTGGCTTGGCTTTGCTTTTTTTGCCTATGCCAAACATTTTAGCGATAGTTCGTTTTGCAGAGAGCAGAATTTCGGTTCTTTGCACAAGATTATCTTTTGGGCCATACTTTAATTCGAGAATGGTAGCAACATATAAAACACCTTCAAAACCATAATTCATATCTGTGTCTGGTCCCAGCCAACGAACAATGGATAAATGTTCTTTGCCTTTTTGCTCGTATTCTATAGCCAGACGATATAAAAACCGTGCTTTGCTGTAAAGGACCTGTGCCATATACCCATAGTTTTCGCCAACTATTTTCTTATCTAAATAGCTGCAAAGCCAGGCGCAGCGCAGCGCAGCAATGCCTTGTTTTATAGTTGGGCTTAATTCTTTACTAAAATATTCATAACTTAATAATGCAAGGTAGTAAGACAGCGCACCTTCTATTAGAGTGCGTGGTTTTTCATAATCAAATTCAGGAAAAATCCGGCGGGCAGAAAGTGCCCTGCTTTCGGTTGCTGCCTGTAGGTGTGGCAGTATTTTTTTGGGAACTATTGCAAAATCGCTGCGGTATGCACTAAAAAGACAGGAAGAGCAAACTGTCATATCATAAATTAAAGGGTATACCTCGTCATAGTTTTGGGTGGGTATGTAGGTTCGATGCAGCTCTTCGGTTAAATCTCCTGCATTTACCCTACCAGAAAATAATTCTTCCCTGTATACAACTTGATCGCAGACAGGGCAATGTATACCCGATTTTGTTACAAATGTTATCTTTCTTTCTTTTACAATTTTCTCGGTCTTTTTTATATGCCTTGCCATATTATGCCTCTATTATTACAACTGCTATGGCTCTGTCTCCTTCATGGGAAAGTGACAGATGAATAGTCTTAGCACCCAATGCAGTAAAATACCCCAAAGCATTTCCTGCAAGCCGTATTCCAGGTTTACCCAATTTATCTCCTATAACCCTAATATCTGTAAGTTGCAAACCACGCATACCCGTGCCCAAAGCCTTGCCAAAGGCTTCTTTTGCTGCAAAGCGGGCAGCCAGAGAGGCGGCAGTAAAACCAGTAGAAGGTAATTCTGCTGTGTGAAAATAACGTTCTATTAAACCAGGAATTACTTGCCATTTGCCAATTCTTTCTATTTGCACAAGATCCACACCCACACCAACTATCATGGATTTTTCCTGGACAAGTTTTCTAGAATTGTCAACGTTATTTGCCTAGGTTCGTAATCCACTACAGTAAGATTAGGAAACTGCCTTATATTTAGACTGAATGTATATGTCCCTGCCCGCTTGATTGCTGATAAATCTGCCCAGAGTATGCCTTCGGATAAGGGTACATTATTTTCTACGGTAGACCGTAGCCGTAAGGTTGCTCCTGGTAATACGGACTGTATTGATAAAAGGGGATCAAGTCCCAGCAGTTGAATAGGTACATTGATATATTCCACAATGGGCAGAACATTTGCAATTCGCGCTTTGTATTCTATGGTTCCGCTACTAGGGGTGTACAAACCGTTAGTTGGTTTGGCGACTTTTACTTGTATGCTTGTATTGTCCTTAATCAGGGAAAGATCTACTGCTTCTGTATATATTTCCTGTAATTGTTTCATAACACTTGTTGCACCTTTTACAACTATTTCTGTTGGGCTTATACTTTGGGAAATTAGCTCCTGGTTGCTAGGCAGGTTCCCCGTATATGCTATACGAACAGGCACTTTGCGATATTCTGCGGTTTCGGTTTTTATTGTAAGCTCCGGAGGCTGGCTTTGTACCTCTAAAGGATCTATAATAGCAGCCTGGTTTCTCCTTTCCAACACTATTCCTACTTGGTGGCGACCTGGCTTTTTTATGCTGCCAAGGTTAATGCTGGCATGTATATCGGATTCTTTAATGCTTCTTATTACATCTTTATCCCCTTTTAGACTAACCCTAAGGGTATTAGCTATTGGCTCTGCCAGGGCTATAGTTTCGCTCTGAATTACTACAAGGGGTATGATTATGTAGCGTGTTTCTAGCTGATTTATTTTGTAAATAAAAAATAATATAAAAGCTAATGCCAAGGCTATTGCCTTAGCCGGCCAGTTTGCAAGTATGGTATGTATATGCAATTTATTCATACACTGTTTCTTCTTCTTTAGTTTTTGCTTCGTTATTAGACTCTCCCAATTCTGGTATATTAAAAACTTCGCGCATTTTTTGCCGTATTTCTTTTATTGTTAGCGCGTAGTAGAGAGTGCTTTCGTAGGCAAGAGAGAGAACACCACTTTCTTCTGAAATTACTAGTATTAAAGCATCCGATTCTTCAGACAAGCCTAGCGCAGCTCTATGTCTGGTGCCAAAACTCTTGCGAATATCCTGTCTGTCTGAAAGTGGTAAAAAGCACCCTGTAGCGGCAGCTCTGCCGTTTTGAATTATCAATGCTCCATCGTGTAGTAGGTTATCAAAACCAAATATCGTCATTACCAGGCTGGATGATATGATAGAATCGAGCCTAGTACCTGTCTCTATTACATGCTGAAGATGTACAGTACGGGAAAAGACAATCAAGCCTCCCCGCTTGTTAGAGGCAAGAACTTCTGCTGCATTTAGTACTGCTTCTATAACATTTAATTGTGGTATAGACGCCCCTCTAAAGACTGATCCCTGCCCCAGTCGTATGACAATTTTTCTTATTTCGGGCTGAAAAACTATAGCCACAGCTATAACAAGACCAGGGGCCAGTATTCCCAGAAGCCAGGTAAGGGTGGATAGCTTTAGAAAAAAAGCTATAACATAAAAAAGAGACAGAGATAGCAAACCTTTAAGAAACTGAACAGTTCGAGTTTTTATTAATATTTCATAACTTTTGTAAATAAGAAAGGCAAGTAAAAGTATGTCCAATGCGGGGCGGATAAAGTCAGAGAATATTTGGCTTAGGGTAACTGCGCTCATGTAGAATCTCCTTTACTGCACGCTAGAGCGCAATGAAGAAAAAACCTTCAGTGCCTGCACAGTTTCTTTTACATCATGAACCCGAAATATCCTTACACCTGCAAGCCAAGCAGCACAGATTGATGCCAAGGATCCGCTAAGTCTGTTTTCTGGTTGACTGCCAAACTTTTTATCCAATAACCCTATAAAAGATTTGCGGGAAAGCCCCAGCAGGACAGGATAGCCTAGTTTTATTATAATATGCATGTTTGCAATAAGGTCTAGGTTATCCTGCAACCTTTTTCCAAATCCTATGCCTGGATCCAGTATTATCTTTTGTTTTTGAATTCCCGCAGAACAAGCTTTTTGCGCGGCATCCAGCAAAAATGTGCATACTTCTTCAATGCAGTTCTTATAGTGGGGTTGCTCTTGCATTGTAGTGGGAGTTCCTTGCATGTGCATTAATATTACAGGTGCCTCATATTCTGCTATTATACCTGCTATTGCTGGATCGCACTGCAATGCCGAAATATCATTAACTATATCAGCTCCTGCTTCCAAGGCTGCCAAAGCCAAGGGTGCTTTGTAGGTGTCTATAGATAGGGGTATAGATGACTGTTGCCGCAGTGTTTTTATTAAGTGTATGACTCGTAACTTTTCTGTTTCGCTGCAAACGGGAAAAGACCCCGGACGGGTGGATTCCCCACCTATATCTAGTATGTCTGCACCTTCTTCTTCCATCTCTCGGGCTTTTTGCACCGCTTCGTCAAGAGTAGCACAAACGCTGCCAGGGTAAAAAGAATCGGGGCTTGTATTTATTACTCCCATTATTAGTGTCTTGCCTAGATCTAACTTGCGCCCCTGGGATAAAGATATGGTTTTCATGTATTAGGCCTCGGCCCTGTGCAAGTGAATTATATTAGTTTGCGCTGTTTGTGTGCAAAGCATATTGCACTGCCGGATTATTCCTTCTACATCTAGCCCCGCTGCACAAAGCAATTCTTGCCTACTAGCCTGAGCACTGGGCATGGTTGGCAAACCCAGATGATAAAACTTTATGTGGGGAACACGATGAGCTAGTACTGCTCCTATTTTTTCTCCTAATCCACCTTCTGCAATACCTTCTTCCAGGAAAATAATTGTTTTGTATTGCTTTGCTATATCTACAAAAAAATCTTCATCAAAGGGGGTAATAAAACGTATATTGTATACATCCGGGCAGAAATCCGAAAGTGGCAAATTAGCATCCACTGCTGACCTGAGTAATAGATCCGATGCTTCAATAGCATTATTGGTGAGGCTGCCCATAGCCACAAGTAGGGTTTTGTTATAGCTTTGCCGCACAAAGTTTCCACGTCCTGGGACCAGTGGTAATGCAAATTCGCTGGCTTCTTTTGGACAAAGGCTTTTGGGAAAGCGGATAATAACAGGACCTGTATTTTGCAATGCCCAATGCAGGCTCAAATCTAGTTCTATGGCACTGGCAGGACAAAGAAAAGTGAGGTTTGGCAGGCTTTTAAATAAAACCACATCAAAAATACCTTGATGGGTTTCACCGTCTTCCCCTACGGGACCTGCCCTATCTAGGGCAATAATAACAGGCAGATTTTGTAGAAGCAGGTCGTGAATTATCTGGTCTACAGCTCTTTGGCTAAATGTTGAATACAGGGCTACTAGGGGGCGCAAGCCCTGACTAGCCAAACCTGTTGCAAAGGTTACAGAATGCGCCTCGGCAATTCCTACATCAAAAATACGTTGGGGGAACCTTCCCTGAAATTCTTCCAGCCCCGAGCCTTTTATCATAGCTGGGGTTACTACTACTAACCTATCGTTGGTACAAGCAAGTCTACATAGACTTTGACCAAAGGCTTCTGTAAATGTTTGTATTCTTTTCCTTTCTTCTGCACTTGGCACATCGCTGCAGATTAAAGAAGGAGCAAGCCCATGAAATCGCACGGGATCTTCTTCGGCTTTGGTAAGACCACGACCCTTTTTTGTAAGTACATGTACTACTACAGGTCTTTTAAGATGTACAATGTTGCGAAAAACTTTTATTAGTAGAGCAATATCGTGGCCATTTATCGGACCCGTATATTCATACCCCAGATCAGAAAAAAGACTTTCCTTAAATAAGAGTGCCTTGAAAGCCTTTTTTACCCGAACCATTATATTAAACAAACCTTTGCCACCAATTGGCATTTGCTTTACTAAACTGTCAAGCCGTGCCCGTAATCCCTGGTATTGAACTGTAGCAGATAAGCGCGATAAATAAACCGAAAGCCCCCCAACATTTGGCGAAATAGACATTTTATTATCATTAAGTATAATTATCAAAGGCAATCCCTGCTGTCCGACATGAGATAAAGCTTCATAAGCAAGGCCCCCGGAAAGTGCTCCGTCTCCAATAATTGCCACAACCCGACCAGGTATACCCAGTAATTGCCTTGCCTGCAAAATACCTGCAGATGCAGAAATAGAGGTGGAGGCATGTCCTGTCTCATACACATCATGGATACTTTCGGAACGTTTTGGAAAACCGGAAATACCGCCTTTTTGCCGTATAGTAGGAAAAAGATCTCTTCGGCCGGTAAGCAATTTATGGGTGTAACATTGATGGCCTACATCCCACACTAGGGCATCGGTAGGTGAGTTGAAAACAGAATGCAGTGCAATAGTAAGTTCTACAACTCCTAAGTTAGAGGCTAGATGCCCACCGTTTTTATGTATTACTTCTATTATTTTTTCTCTAATCTCGGAGGCTAGTGTTTTTAGACTGGAAATATCCAGATGTGCAAGATCAGATGGAGATTGAATGGAATCTAGAATATTCATTTCCTATGATTATAGTACAAAGAATAGATTTATCATAGGGGATGTTTTAAGTAGGGATTTGGTTTAGGTAAGTATAATTAACCTATTAGATAGGCTGGATAAGTCTCCTGCCATAATTTTTTTGGCAGCTGCCTGTACAGTGTACAAATGTTCTGCAAAATAGGCTCTAACAAGGGCTACTTTATGAGCCTGAAGTGCTTCGAGTTTTTCTTGCTCTGCATATTTTGCATCCCGCAAAAGCAGGCAACTGCCAAGAAGGATTGCAGCTATATCCATTAGGTCGCTGCCATACAAATCTACTATGTCCTTTTCTGATTTTTGCAACCTATCGCAACATTCCTGAAATGTTGTATTAAGCTCGCTGAGTTGGGTATGTATATCTTCCAGATCTAGCAACACAGGGCCGGCAAGATAGCTTTGCAACAGTGCGTCTAAACCCCTACCCATCATTTTACCCATAGCCGCCACTACCTGCAATTGGCTTGTACCTTCGTATATGTTGGTTATCCGTACATCTCTGTAATGCCGTTCGGCATTAAACTCGGTCATAAAACCTACTCCCCCATGTATTTGTACGCTTTTATAACACACCCGATTGCCCATCTCGGTAGCGTAATATTTACTTAGCGGGGTTAGAATATCGGCTAGATTTGAGGCTTGTTTTTTTTGGGCAATAATACTGCTTATATCAGACGAAGAACTGCCAGAGGATTCCAGATCGGTTTGCTTTTGCTCGCAGGTTTTTAGTAGATCTACCCAGATTGAAGTTTCAAAAACTATGGCTCTGGCTACTTCCAGCTCACCTCTCATGCTTATTAGCATTTTAGCAACTGCGGGAAATTCGGCTATGGTCTTATTAAACTGGCTACGCTGTGATGAATATAAGATGGCTTCTCTGTATGAAGCTTCGGCTATGCCTATCGCCTGAGCTGCCACTGCCAATCGGGCACCGTTCATAAGGGACATGGCACAACGCATAAGACCAAAACGTCTTTTTCCTACTAAAATTGCTGGTGTATTATTATATTGCAGCTCGCAGGTGGGAGAGGAATGAATTCCTAACTTATCTTCTATCCGTCGTATGCGAACCGTTTTATCTCTTTCTACATAAAACATGGATAAGCCACGCGCATCTTTTGTTCCTGGCTCACTTCGTGCAAGCACTAAATGAATGTCGGCATTGCCGTTTGTAATAAACCGCTTTACCCCATTAATCTTCCAAAGACCTGTTGCTTCATCTAATTTTGCGCTGCACTGGACGGCACCAAGATCCGACCCGGCATCGGGTTCGGTAAGCACCATTGCACCAAAGACTTCTCCTCGTGCAAACCGCGGTAAAACTCTGTCCTTCACCTGATTGTCTGCAAACTCGTGTATGGTAGATGCAATTTCCTGAAGCCCAAAAATATTCATAAGACCACCCTCTGCCCGGGACACCATTTCTATCATTGCCTGATACACAGTCTCAGGAAAATTCATACCACCGTATTCCCAGGGGAGCATGGCTCCTAAAATTTCGCATTTGCGAAAGGCATCGATTGCAGCCCGGGTAGCACTAGAATATGTTACTTCTCCATTAGAAAAACTTGCTCCTTCTTTATCTGCTTCCGCAGCTCTTGGTGCAATTATTGTTGCGCAAATACTGCCCAATATATCCAGTGCTATTGTCCAGTTGCTTTTTGCCCCGGCATAGTTTCTTGGTGCCAGGGGATAAGAGGCAGCGTATGAATAGGACTTCTCTTTCATATCCACAACTTGTTGTAAATTGGCTGATTCGACACGAAATTGTAGATCCGCATTATCATAATAAAAATTATCGAGCATGGGACTTCCTTATTTGGTTTTATCGCGCAGAGCCTGAATCATAAGCGGGATAACTTTTTTTAAATCACCTACAATTTTGTAGTGGGCTATTTGGAATATTGGCGCATTAGGATCTTTGTTAATTGCAATTATCTTATTGGCTTGATCCATACCTGCCCTGTGCTGTATAGCACCAGATATGCCCACAGCAATGTATAGCCTTGGCCTAACAGTAAGACCTGTTTGACCTATTTGATGTTCATGACTTAGGTAGCCTGCATCAACCGCCGCCCTGGTAGCACCTAACTCACCGCCAATTAGATTTGCAAGTTCTCGTAATAGTTGTATGTCGTCAGGACCCTGTACCCCTGCCCCCCCCGCTACAACAAAAGGAGCGGTTTTAAGTTTTACTTTACTAACCCTGAGTTTTCTGTCAAGTACTTCCAGGGCAAAATTATCACTGGTAAATTGGCAGTCTACCAGTATGGTTTTACCTTGCCGCTGCGTATCGGCTTTGGATTTTTGCATTACCCCTTCCCTTACGGTAGCCATTTGTGGTCTATGCTTGGGGTTTACAATTGTGGCAATTAAGTTACCACCAAAGGCGGGTCTTATTTGCATCAGTACATCTTTATAAACTTTTCCATCGCGCTTTACTTCATAGTCGCCTATTTGCAAATCTGTGCAGTCGGCAGTAAGACCCGTCTGCAGGCAGCTTGCTAAGCGGGGTGCTAAATCCCGTCCCAGGCTGCTTGCACCAAGCAGAAAAATATATGGATTATTAGTTTTTATTAATTGACTTAACACCTGGGTATAGGTGAGTGTACGGTACATTTTTAGTTCAGGATGATCGGCGCGGTACACAATATCTGCCCCATGTGCAAATAATTGCGCATCAAGACTTTCTATGTCTGATCCGCATACAAGGGCGGCAACCTGGCTGCCTAGATTGTTGGCAATTATCCTTGCCCTGCCTAGAATCTCCAGGCTAACCTCTGCTATTTCAGAATTCTCTTGCTCTACAAAAACCCACACATCTCTTTGCATTGTACCGTTATCCTACAATATATTCACGAACCAGTTCGTTCATCAGCACCTTTATACCTTCTGGACTGGCATCTATAGTTTTGCTTTCGGTTGATTCAAGTACTACAAAGTTCACCTTGTGCACCTGGGTGGGAGAGCCGCTTAAGCCAAGCCGCTCAGGATCAGCACCAATATCCTGGGCAGTCCAAATGGGAATTTGTACATTTCGGTATTGTATGTGTTTCCTGATTGAAGGCGGTCTTGGTTCATTAGCAGAAGAAATAACTGTTAGCAGACAAGGCAAACTGCAGCGAACCGTTTCGGTACCTCTTTCCAAGGCCCTTTTGGCAAAAATAAAGCCACCTTCTAGCTCTAAAATCGCTTCAGTATAGGTAATTTGCGGGATATGCAGTTTTTCTGCCACTTGTGGTCCAACCTGGGCTGTATCGCCATCTATTGCCTGCCTTCCTGTAAAAATAATATCGAAGCCTCCTAATTTTGTAATTGCACAGGCAAGTGCATACGAGGTGGCTAAAGTATCGGCACCGGCAAATTTTTTATCGCTGAGTATATAGGTTTTATCTGCCCCACGATACAAGGATTGTTTAAGAACTTCTACCGCACTTGGGGGGCCCATGGTGAGGACGCTAATCTCGCCACCGTGCAATTCCTTGGATTGCAGTGCCATTTCCAGAGCATTCAAGTCTTCGGGATTGAAAATAGCAGGTAAGGCAGCCCTATTTATTGTGCCTTCGGGGGTCATTGCCTCTCCTGTTATATTGTGAGTGTCGGGAACTTGCTTTACTAATACCAGATATTTGTATGCCATAATTGTATAGTACAGTTATGAGCTATGAACTATTTTATGTCAATTACAGAATACAAAATTTATAATAAATCCTATAATAGTTATATGGATTGACTAAAACCCAAAAATGAGTATACTCACTTATAGATTTGCTATGAAGGAGCTACCCGATGTCTGTTTTTATTCGCTCGCTTGGTGTGTATATTCCTGAAAATAGGGTAAGTAACGATAATTTAGCTACAAAATTAGATACAACTGATGAATGGATTCGTTCTCATACGGGTATTGGCAGCAGGCACATAGCCGCAAATGGCGAGCTTTCTAGCGATATGGCGGCAAAAGCAGCAGCGATGGCTCTAGTTTCAGCATCTATCCATGCTTCCGAAGTAGATTTTATAATTGTAGCAACTGCTACGCCCGATTATTTTGGGTTTCCATCCACCGCCTGTATTGTGCAGGAAAAAATCCAGGCCAAAGCAGCAGGAGCCTTTGATATTGTAGCAGGTTGTACTGGCTTTATTTACGCACTTCAGATTGCCCAGGGTCTATTAGAAACAAGTAAAGCACGCAATGCCCTGGTAATTGGCTCTGAAGTTCTTAGCCGGGTAGTGGATTGGACAGACAGAGCTACCTGTGTTCTTTTTGGAGATGGAGCAGGGGCCGCCTTGCTTACCCGCCATGAAGACAAGGAAAGCGGATTTCTTCGCACTATTTTAGGTGCAGATGGTAGTGGATCTCAAGATCTGCTGCTAGATCAGGGAGATAGAGCTACCTCCTTTGAACCCCAAAATTATAAAATACCTATGCTAAAAATGAATGGCAAAAATGTATATAATTTCGCAGTAAAAATTATTCGAGATTTAATAACCAGACTCTTGCAGGAATCTGGTATTACAGCCGAGGCAGTTCGCTGGTTTGTACCCCATCAGGCCAATATAAGAATCGTCCAGGCTGCAGCAAAAAGGTTAAATATACCGGAAGAAAAGTTTTTTATGAACATCGAAGAATATGCCAATACTTCTGCTGCAAGTATTCCTATTGCTCTGTACGAGATGAATCAAAAGCAGCTTCTTCAGAAAGGGGATTTGGTTATACTTATAGGCTTTGGTGCCGGCCTTACATTCGGCGCTAATTTAATCAAATGGTAAGGAGTTAGTATGAACAAGCGTGTAGTGATAACAGGCTTGGGTATTATTAGTCCGCTAGGAAACGACATTGCCACATTTTGGAAAGCACTGTGCGAAGGCAAATCAGGAGCTGGTCCTATTACTCATTTCGATGCTTCCCGCAGCGATGCCAAAATTGCAGCCCAGGTAAAAAACTTCGATCCTAGCCTTTATATGGATAAAAAAGACGCTCGTAAAATGGCTGATTTTTGCCAGTTTGCTGTTGCGGCTGCCGTACAAGCCTGGCAAGATGCGGGCTTGGGTGATGGGTACTCCGATAGTGGTAGTCAACTTGCTTCTAACCCCTATCAAAGAAATAGGGTAGCTACCTGCCTTGGTATTGGCATAGGTGGTATAGAAGTAATGATGGAATCGCATAAAAAACTCATAGAAGCCGGCCCTAGCCGAATGTTACCCATGACTGTTCCCCTTATGATCTCTAACGAGGCACCCGCCAATATTGCTATGCGCCTTGGTTTGCACGGTCCTGCGTATTGTATTACCACTGCTTGTACTTCTAGTACTGACGCTCTAGGACTGGGTTTGGATATGATACGAAACGGCCGTGCCGACATTGTCTTGGCGGGTGGCTCTGAAGCCACCATTACCGAATTTGCCATAGGTGGATTTTCTCGTTTGCAAGCTCTTAGTACTGCCTTTAACGATAGGCCAGAAAAAGCTTCTCGTCCCTTTGATAAAGATAGAGATGGCTTCCTTATGGGCGAAGGTGCTGCAGTCCTTATACTAGAAGATTATGACAAGGCTCGTAGCCGCGGTGCTAAAATATATGCCGAATTTGCCGGCTATGGAGCTAGTTGTGATGCTTATCATCTTACTGCCCCTGATCCAAAAGGACGCGGTGGAGCCGAAGCCATTTCAGCAGCACTAGCCGATGCTTGTCTGCAACCCAAAGATATCGATTATTACAATGCTCACGGCACATCAACTCCTATTAATGATCCTACCGAAACCCTAATGGTAAAGAATGCCTTTGGTAGTCATGCAAGAAAAATGGCTATTTCCTCTACAAAAAGTATGACAGGCCACATGTTAGGTGCAGCAGGCGCATTGGAAGCGCTTATCTGCATAATGACCATGCAAGATAATTTCGTACCCCCCACCATAAATTTAGATAACCCCGACATTGAGGCAGGCTGCGATTTAGACTATGTTCCCAATAAAGGCCGTGCAATGCCCGTAACTACAGCAGCTTCGGCTTCTTTGGGATTTGGTGGGCATAATGGAGTTGTAATTTTTAAGGCAATAAAATAATGGAATCTTCAATTCTTTCATTTGCACAATTGCGCGATCAATATAAAAAGCTAATACCGCATCGTGAGCCCTTTTTATATGTAGACAAGGTAGAGATACAGGAAGGCAAAATACTTGCTCAAAGAACCTACCCCAAAGATGAATGGTTTTTTGCTGGTCATTTTCCTGACCAACCCATCGTACCAGGAGTTATTCTTATAGAGACACTGGCACAATGCGGCGGCATAGGTATTCGTCTTATGGGCATACAAAATGCAGGTACCTTTTTCTTTGCCAAAATACGGGAAGCCAGATTTCGCAAGCCACTAGTACCAAATGATACCCTACACATGACAATCGAAAATCTTAAGGCCAGCCCCAAAATTATTCATCAAAAAGGCATTGGCAAAGTTAAGGACGAAGTGGCAGTAGAAGCAGAATGGATTGCCATTGTGGCAGATGCATAAATGTTAATTCTTCCTAAAATAAGAAACAATATCTGTATCAATGCACATCCACTTGGCTGTGCTTTAGAAACTTTACAACAGATTCAGCGAATAAAAGAAAAAAAAGTTACCTATTCAAAACTAAAAGGCCCAGCCTGTGTTCTTGTTATAGGCGCATCCACCGGCTACGGTTTAGCAAGCAGGATTGCAGCAGCCTTTGGCTTTGGATCTGCCACAATCGGGGTATCCTACGAGAAAGAAGGTAGTATAAACGCAACAGGCACCCCAGGCTGGTACAATAATAAGTGTTTTGAACAGCAGGCAGCTATGATAAACCTGCCCAGCGTATCAATAAATGGAGATGCCTTTTCAGATGAGGTGCGCACCCAAACTATTCAAGCTATTAATAATATATCCAAGCCAGTTGATTTAGTTATTTATTCTTTAGCCTCGCCCGTTCGCAATGACCCAAAAACAGGCCAACAGTATAGATCAGTAATAAAGCCTATTGGGAGACCTTTTCATGGGGTTACCTTAGATCCCTTTACAAAAACTCTTGGTTTTAGCCAGGTTAGCCCGGCTTCTGATGCCGATATCCTGAGTACGGTAAAAGTAATGGGGGGCGAGGATTGGACTCTTTGGATAAAAGCTCTTGCCGGTGCAGGTGTACTCGCTCCCAATGCCATAACTGTATCCTATTCCTATGTTGGGCCAAGGCTATCCTTTCCTATCTATCGTGAGGGTACAATTGGGAGGGCAAAGGCAGATTTAGAAACTAGGGCTACATTTCTACCACAGATTGCGGGGGGGGGTCTGCGTGCGTATGTTTCTGTAAATAAGGCTCTGGTAACCCGTTCCAGCTCGGTTATTCCCATTATTCCTTTGTATATTTCCATTTTATATAAGGTTATGAAAGAAAGGGGACTGCACGAAGACTGCCTTTCGCAGATAGACAGGCTGTATACCGAGAGGCTCTACTCAGGTACCCCCCCCCCCACAGACGCGAAAGGAAGAATAAGACTTGATGAACTGGAGATGGGTGTAGCAGTTCAAAGTGAAGTTGAATCCAGGCTTATGAAAATAACAAAAAGCAACCTGGACAAACTAGCAGATGTGGACGGTTTTAGAATTGATTTTTTACGTTTGCACGGTTTTGATGTTGGGGGAATAGATTATAATATCGAGCTAGATGGCTTGGGGAACTCTTTGATCACTTCACCTGATAAAAAGCACAAGGCAGAAACACACAAGCACCCAAAACTACCCCTATCCAAATTACAAGAGAAGGATTGCAATTTCTCCAAACCATGAACATCATTGTACTGCATGCGTACGAGTTGGGACAAGAAATAAAAAGCTGCGACCAGAGGTACAAGCATATTCAAAGAATTCTTAAGAAAAAAAAAGGAGATTGGGTTAGAGCGGGTGTGTTGCCCCAGGAAGGGCAGACAGAAGCCTTCCTAGGGAAGGCTCACATTGCAAAACTGGATTCTAGTGGGTTGGTGCTAGACTTTCTACCTAGTGTTAAAGCCCCTCCCCTGTTGCCCATTACACTAATTTTGGGATTGCCAAGACCTGGTCAAACTGGCAGAATACTAAAAGACCTAACCTGCCTTGGTATTAGTACAGTTATTATAACAAATACCGATCTTTCAGAATCTTCATACAGTCAGAGTGGACTTTTAAAAAATCCACGACTTGAATCGCATCTTTGCGAAGGAGCCTGCATTGGTGGCAACCCGCGTGTGCCAGCAATTGCATTCTGCAACAATCTTTCTACTGCTTTATCTAATGCCCTATCCACTCATACTGGTACACACCCCACATTACCACAAGAAGGCAACCTGTATTACCTGCACCTGCAAGATGCATCATCTCCGCCAATAGATACTGGAAATGGCAGCAATGGTATTACTTGCATGCAAGGTAACTTTCGGTATCCTCTGGTTTTGGCAGTTGGCCCCGAGCGTGGCTGGTCGGCAAAGGAATTAGCTCTATTTAAGGAGCATTACTTTCAAATCTTGGGTTTGGGTAAAAACATTTTACGCACAGAGGCTGCTACCCTCCTAGCCTGTGGTATTGCAGCCTTGCAATTTGAATCCAAAATGCTATGAGTGCAATTGGACTATAGAATACATCAACACTTGTCATTCCTCTTCAGATAGGTTATTATACAAAACTTCTACTAACCAATTCAGACTCATAGAAATCTGCGTAGAATTTTTTATAAAAGGAGCTTTCATGCACATTAAAATCAGCCTTCTGGAATCAGAAATGCCCACCCAATGGTATAACCTAGCAGCAGATGTACCTTGTCCTCCTCCACTAGGGCCAGACGGCAAAAATCTCGATCCATCTGCTTTGGCACGGGTATTTCCTATGTCTTTGTTAGAACAAGAAATGTCTACCGAAAGATGGATTACAATCCCAAATGAAGTGCGTAATTTATTGTATAGGTGGAGGCCAAGCCCCCTGCATCGTGCATTGGGTTTAGAAGCTGCATTAAAGACTCCTGCCCGTATTTATTACAAAAATGAAAGTATTTCTCCTGCGGGCTCGCATAAACCCAATACTGCAGTAGCGCAAGCATGGTACAATAAAAAAGCAGGGGTAAAGCGGTTATGCACAGAGACAGGAGCAGGTCAGTGGGGTTCGGCTTTAGCCTTCGCATCTGCTCTACTGGGTCTTGAATGCAAGGTTTTTATGGTTAGATCCAGCTATGATCAAAAACCCTATCGCAAAATGCTTATGCAAACATGGGGTGCTACCTGTATTGCAAGTCCCAGCATGAACACCCAAGCAGGCAGGCAAATTTTAGCAAAGGATCCTAATTCTTCTGGTAGCCTAGGAATAGCTATTAGCGAAGCAGTAGAAGAAGCGGTTAGCGATGGCAGCGGTCAAAGCAAGTATGCTCTTGGTTCCGTCCTGAATCATGTTATGCTGCACCAAACAATAATTGGACTAGAAGCTAAAATTCAGTTACAAAAAGCAGGGGAAAAGAAAATAGATTCTGTCATCGCCTGTGCAGGTGGTGGTTCTAACTTTGCAGGTCTTGCCTTTCCCTTTTTGGCAGATAAAATTGCAGGTAAGCATATTACAATAACTCCGGTAGAGCCCACATCCTGCCCCACATTAACCAGAGGCAAGTATTGCTATGATTTGGGTGATGTTGCTGGTATGACCCCCTTACTTCCTATGTATACTCTTGGCCACAACTTTATGCCTTCGCCTATTCATGCGGGGGGTTTACGCTACCATGGTATGTCACCACTAGTATCACAGGCACTTGCCCGTGGGCTGCTGTCTCCTAAAGCTATTGGTCAGGTAGAATGTTTTGAGGCGGGTGTGCTTTTTGCCAGAACCGAAGGTATAGTTGTAGCTCCCGAAACCACCCATGCGGTGGCGCAAGTAATAAGGGAAGCACGGGAAGCTGCAGAAAGTAAAGAAGAAAAAGTAATTTTATTTGGACTATCAGGGCATGGGTACTTTGATTTAGCAGGTTATGACAACTATTTTGCAGGCTATTTGCAGCACTTTAATCTATCCGAAGAAGAAATAAATAGTAACCTTGCTATAACTAATTCGTTCCCTCCACTACCCAAGTAATTTGGTTAGCTCAGATACCCAGAAACAAAATTCTTCACATGCTTCTTTAATAGGTGTTGGGCTTGTCATATCCACACCTGCCAGTTGTAATGCTTCTATGGGATAGCAAGAACCTCCCGAACACAAGAACGCCAAGTAGTTGTCCTTTGCCTTGGTACCACCCTCTCGTATGGTCTTAGAAATACTAAGACTGGCAGAAATACCAGTAGCGTACTTATATACATAAAATGCGTTGTAAAAATGAGGAATATAAGAAAATTCTAGATCGCTCGTTTCTTCTAGCGTCATTACGGGGCCAAAGTATTTTTCCATCAATGCACGATAACTAGAGCGGAATTGTGCTAGAGTAAGTGCTTCATTTGCCTCTAAAAGACTATGCGTTTCCAGCTCAAACTCGGCAAACATAGTTTGCCTGAACAAAGTACCTATCAAGTCATCTATCCTCGCGCTGGCAAGATATGTTTTGGTTGCCTTGTCCTGTGTAGAATTGTACAAATAATGAAAAAGCAAATCCTCGTTTAGAGTACTGGCTACCTCGGCCTCAAAAATGCTGTAATTATAGGATAAAAATGGATTGGATGCGGCGGAATAATAACTATGCATAGAATGGCCCGCCTCATGAGCTAGAACAAAAACACTAGTCAGTGAATCTTCTTTGTAGTTCATAAGAATATATGGATTACCAGAAAAGGACCCCGCCGAGAACGCACCCGCATGTTTGCCCTTGTTTTCGTACCTATCAACCCAGCCGCCTAGCAGCCCCTTTTGCATAATAGTTATATATTCATTACCTAAAGGAACCAAAGCTTTGCAGATAACATCTACTGCCTGTGCATAGGGGTAGTGAAACTTTTGGGTGTCTACATTTGGCACAAGGCGAACATGCACATCATAGTGGCGTAAGTCGCTTAGCTTTAAATATTGTTTTCGTAAGGTGTAATAGTCATGAAGATAAGAAAGATGTGCACCAATTGTTGCTATAAGGTTTTCGTACACCCCTTGATCCACCTTGTCTGGAAAAAGAGACTGCTGCAAACAAGATGAAAAGTTTCTTATTTTTGCTTTGTAACGATCTTGTTTTATAGAGCCCGCTAGTAAAATTGCCAGGGTATTCTGATGATTTTCTAGTTGCTTGTATATTTGCTTGTATGCTCTTTCCCGCAGATCTCTATCGGGGTTTTGCCGCAAACTCTGCCAACGGGAAAATGAAAGCGGCACTGGACCATCTTTAGTGTTGATGGTGCCAAATTGCATATCTACATTAGTTAGTACATTAAATGCTTCCTGCGCAACCTGTGAGCTTTCGAGCTGAAGAGCCAGTAGTTTTTCTTCCGACTCTGACAATACATGTGGCTTAAAGCGTAATATTTTTTGGATAAAAACAGAAAATTCATCAAATTCAGGTAATTTCAGGCAAGATTGAATATAGGTTTCGGGAAGAGATTGCATTTCAGGAATAAACCAGGCCCAGGCTGATTCAGATTGGGTACTAGCCATTGTCATTCGATCGCTACGACTTCTGGAATCTGCATCTCCTTCGTCTTCGGATAGCGTAAGAAAAGCATAGTATCCTAGCTTTTCCTCTAGGATTCCTAATTCTTTTCGCAGTTGCAAACAGGCTAAAAAAGATACCGAACTGCTTACTAAGGTAGATTTAAAAGTAATTACCTTGGCTACACTTTTCTGAAACTGGGCAAGTGCTATTTCCCAGGCACTATCGCTTGCAAACAAGCTGCTCAAATTCCAGGTGTCCTCCTTTTTTTGGGCTGCACGATTCGGTATAGAAGAAACAGAATAATTATTGTTATTTTTTGTCATAATTGTTATGGATACTATACAATGGACATTACACTTTTGTCAAATAAAAAAGAAACTGTTGTTTGGTGCAGAATATACACAAGAGAATTAACCTTGTTGTTTGATTGGCCATATTTCATAATTATGATCTTCGTTATATACTGCTGACATGGCCAACACGGTTTTTCATAATGCAACACTTGTTACTGGTTATACAGTAATGGAAGAATCAGCACTCTCTATTGTAGATGATAAAATAGATGATGTGTTCTCTGAGCGTCGATTCATACAAAAACGATTCCCTTCTGATAGTTCAATATACAACTTGCAAGGTGATTATCTTTGTCCTGGGCTTATCGACACGCATATTCACGGTTTTGCTGGTTATGGTACCGAAGACTGTACTTCCGAATCCATCCTGGCTATGTCTTTTTATCTGGGACAGTATGGGGTTACAGGTTTTTGCCCAACCATATATCCCATGCCAGAAAGCGATATGATAAAGTCTATAAGGGCTATCCTTGCTGCCAAGGGCAAAGAAAAAGGAGCAAGGA
Organism: Unio pictorum; assembly: GCA_030141615.1. Taxonomy (NCBI): domain Eukaryota; kingdom Metazoa; phylum Mollusca; class Bivalvia; order Unionida; family Unionidae; genus Unio; species Unio pictorum. The sequence goes on along the minus strand of JARLTB010000382.1, from coordinate 318,795 downwards.
TAATTGGGATACACCTTGAAGGGCCTTTTATTTCTCCTGCACGTCCTGGTGTACAAAAGGTAGAACATATTCTTCCCGTAGATATAGATCTGATGGAAAGACTATTTGTTGCAAGTGAGGGAATTATATCCAATATGACTGTAGCTCCTGAATTGCGTGGCATGAGAGAGCTGGCTCTCTACTGTGGCAAACATGGAATAGTTCTGCAGGCAGGACATACCGATGCTCTATACGAAAATATGTTGGAAGGACTACAGGTAGGGATACTTCACTCCACCCATTTTTTTAATGCAATGAGCAGATTGCATCATCGAGACCCAGGAGCTGTAGGAGCTATTCTTATACATCCCGAACTTTCCTGCGAAATAATAGCAGATGGCAAACATGTGCATCCTCATTTGGTAAAGTTACTTATGCGTGATAAAGCATCCAGCAAAATTGTTCTAATTAGCGACGCATTAAAGCCAACCCAGGCTCTTGGCACATCTGGGCTTTTTGCAAACAACGAAGAGGTTATTCTTCACGATGGGGTCTTTTTTCGTAAGAAAGATATGGTAATGGCTGGTTCTTGCTTAACAATGATTCAGGGTGTTAAAAATCTGATATCATGGGGTGTACCCCTAGAAAAAGCCATAGAGATGGGATCTGCTAATCCCTGCCGCATATTGGGCATTAATAAATGTGGTTTTCTTCGCCCTGGGTATAATGCAGATATTCTAATTTTAGATAAAAATTTTACTATTAAAGCATGTATGAAAGAAGGACAATTCTTGTTGCCAATACATTGAGTGTTCCAAGAATATAATAAGTTATTTTTTTATACTAAACCAATGCCACCGCCAATTAGCCGGCCTAGTACAAAGGTAATTCCTGCTGCTCCAAACCCAAATGCAAGCTGCCTAAGCCCAGAATACAATACGCTTTTCCCTGTAAAAATAGTAATAGCCCCGCCAAGTAAAAAAAGCATTACCGCCGAAAGAGCTGCACTTACCATAATAGCACCCACCCCTCCAGAAAAAAAGAAAGGAAATACTGGTACAATGGCGCACACTGCAAATAGTATAAAGGAACTAATTGCCGCTTCCCATGCCGAACCTTTTAACTCTTCAGGGTCTATTCCCAATTCTTCCCGCACTAGAAGATTCTGGGCTCTATCCTTATCTGTCATTATTTCTTTGGCAAGCTTTCGAGCCACATCTTCTGGCATACCCTTCGTTATGTAAATGAGAACCAACTCTTTTTCTTCGTTATCTGGATCTAGCTCCATCTCTTCCAATTCTAGCTGCATTTGGTTCTCGTAAAGTTCCTGAGAGCTCTTAACCGAAATCCACTCCCCCAAAGCCATAGACAAAGCCCCCGCCAATAAACCTGCAAGACCTGCTAATAAAACTTCTTTTTGGCCATTGGTGGCTCCTGCCACACCCATTACCAGACTAAAATTGGACACAAGGCCATCATTCCCACCCAGAACAGCAGCACGTAAAAAATTTGCCCCAATAGATCTATGACCTTTTTTCGAATCTCGCCAGGTTAGAGCTATTAACCGTATTGTGATTATCTAATATATTTTTAACTATTGCGATATGAGAGGTTTCAGAAATAGTAGCCGTTAAACCTTTTGCTCTTCGTGCTTTGATTAAAGAATTGGAAATATGAGATTCTGTTTTAAGAAGAACACCTAAAATAATATCCGCACCAAGAAGTGTACCTAGCCATGCCAAAAACCTGCTCCCTAGTGAAGGACTAGGACGAATTAGTGAATATCTTTCTAACATAGCCTTGGTATGACCTTCTTCTATTTCAATCATCTGCCTAAATACAGATACAAGGGCTTCTTCTTTTTCTAATTCTGCTAGGCACTGATACAAATATACTGCATCAACTTCTTTTTGAAGATTGCGGTTACATTGGGCAAGCTGACGCTTTTTTTGCGTTTTTTCATTCATTGTAATAATTATACTCAAAGGACAGCAAGTATTGCAAGCTACTACGCTATTGCATTGGCTTGGTTGAAAAATCTATGGTAGCTGGTATTTTTAATAATGCACGCACTTTCGCCTTGCACTGCTCAGCAATTACCCCTTGATAGTCAAGTCCTTCTTCTTTTGCAATCTTTCTGGATTCTAGATCAAGCAGCAAGTCAAACAATTCGTTCTCACCCTCTTTTATATTTGCAAACTCCCGCGTAAGGCACACTTGTGCCTCATCCAGCAATTCAAGACTAAGACAAACACGCGCCAAAACCAAATGAAATGCCTCTTTGTGCCGAAGTTGCTCAGGTAAAGTCAGAATAAAATGTCGTGCAGTAGTATATTGTTTCGCGTCAAGCAAAGTCTGTACATATTCTAAAGCCAGCGCACTGCATGGTAGCCTTGATTCCACATTGGACAAGTGAGTTTCTTCCTTCCAGGCTTGTATATATTCATCTAGACCCCCTTCTCCTTTTTTCTTTTTAATATATCCTATGTTCCTCCATGCCCAGGGATTTGGCTGCAAATGTAGCGAAGTCTGAAAAGAGCGTAGTGCTTCATCTACTTTTAAAGCCTCGTGCTGGGCAACACCTAGAAGCAAATAGGAATACCAAGTTTTACCACCCGGTAACAATAAGCTATCTTCTATTAACTTTTTCCAGTCCATGCCGCAGATCCACGCAGTAGGTAGTTTTGTACCCTTAGGAGTAGGGAGAGTATTGTTTTTAAGAAGATAAAGACAGTCCGCTACTTCTTCTATTTCCTCTAATTCTGCCTTGCAATGAAAAGGCATTCCTGATAGGCTGCCCTTTACATTACCTTTTTCTTGAATATTCTTGCGAAGTAATTCTAGCCCCCCCCAGGGACTACCCTGATATAAAATCTCTTCTGGTATCGCATCTACATTTTTCTTGTACAGTGAATGAAAAGGATCTAGAGTTGGTGCTTTTAGTTTTTCTACAATGTACTTTTTACAGGAGCGTATAGCTTTTTCCCAGGAGCTATGCGCAGTTGGGGCACCTAGATGCAAGGCTCCCATCGCCTGAGTCATAGACAATTGACTTGCTGGCTGCAAGCAAAGGCTATGCAGTTGCGTAGGTGCTAAACCTGCCTGAATTTCTACATAGGCACTTCCTTCCTCTGAAAGGTAACGTTGCCAGTTTTGTCCTCCTTGGTGTAAACCCCAACAAAATAATTTTCGATAAGGCAAATTAGGAGTAGAGCATTCAAAAAACCCATAACCGTCTTCTTCTACACCGGCTTGCCACGGCATATTTTCGTTCTCGCACTGAAAAAAAAACTCGTTGGCAAAATGCGAATTTGCGGGATAGGAGCCATCTACCTTATGAGGTGGATTGGGAGTAGACAAACTGGGTAAAAAAGGAAGGTCATTGGTCCAGCCAAAACATTTTTTATCTTTATTTTCTTTGGGTTGTGGTAGCAAAAAAATAGCATCCGTGGCAGGAGCCAGAATTCTAAGACGGGGGTTATACGTAAGCGCGGTATTGGTCCACCAATATAAGTTACAAATTTCTGACGAAATATTATGTATTGTAATAGTTATAAATAAAATTTTGGAATCATCAGGCAAATTAAAATCCAGTTGCCAAAAAAGTCCTGTTACTCTTTCGTAATCATAAAGCCGTAGAAGTGGAGTTGCACCCGATAAAACTTTAGCAGCAAAAATCGGGGAGGTGGTATGGCAAGCATGACCAAAATGTCCTATATTCCATTCTATTCCACCAGCAAACCAGGCATTACGTCTGGCAAGGTTGGCAGGTTGAAATACTGGATTACAAAATAATAGCTCTTTTCCTTTTTCCTTATCAAAAAGCGACCAAAGCCTGCCTCCTACACTAGGAATAAAAACAGCCTTTAAAAAATTATTTTCCAATACAATACTACCCAGATGAATTGTTTCTTTGGCACGGGTATATTCATCTTGCATTGAATATGGCAGGATTCTAAAGGCAGTATCTTTTCCTATATTCACTTGCTTGTGTAAAGGTAGAGTTGTTGCTTCTGGAAAACTGTGCAGTTGTGTATCTCGAAGAGAAGGCAAGGGGTTTTCTTTGATGCTTTCGGGGGCTATACCCTGTAATGTTATTGTATCTGTATGCAATTTTGTCATGCTACACTTTCCTATTTTAAGGCACCTACGGTAATTCCTGCAATTATCTTTTCTGCAAGCACACAATACAAAACAATAGTGGGCACCATAATAAGTGCCGCTCCTGCAAATAAGCCTGCCCAATCTCCTGTGTATTGCATTGCATTTTGCAATGAATACAATCCCAATGCTAGGGTTCTTTTATTTTCATCACCCATAAATACCAGAGCCAACTGATATTCATTCCAAATACCAATGCCATTAAATATTGCAGCTGCTGCCAAACCTGGTTTTGCCAGAGGGTTCATTATTTTTGTAAAGACCTTAAAATCGCTACAGCCATCTATAATAGCTGCTTCTTCAAATTCTTTGGGTATGGAGCTAAAAAAACCAGTCAGAATATATACGCAGTAGGGTATTGAAAGTGCAATATACACTAGTATTAAGCCAACATAGCTTGATGTAAGCCCTAGTACAGATAGCATTTTAAAAAGCGGAATAAATAATAATGCAAAGGGTACGCCAATACCTACGATAAAACTGGTGGTAAGTAATTTGACACCAGGAAAAACAAAGCGAGATAAAATATATGCAGCAGGAGCGGATACCAGTAGCAAACCAACAACTGAAATAGAAGTGATTCCTAGAGAATTAATAAAGTACCTCCCCATATTGCCAGAGCCAAGTGCACGAACAAAATTATCCCAAACTAATACAGTAGGTAAGGAAAGTGCTTTTTGAAAAATTTCTCTATTACTTTTAAATGCAGAGAGAATTACCCAAAAGATAACAAATAGACTACATGCAGCCCAAACTCCCAATACCAGATAAGAGAGGATTCGGCTAACTAGGAATCTTGAGTGTATCCCTATACTTTTAATACTGGATAATCTCACGTCGCATACTCCGCCGAATAAATACATTAAAGACAAGGGCAAGTAAAATTAGTACTACCCCAATTGCCGAAGCATAACCAAGTTGATAAATAGGGTTGCGTTTGCCAAAGCCCATTATGTACATGTACACATTAAGTGTGTAAAGATGGGGGTCTTCTCCTGCCCCCATAAAGGAAAATGGAAATTCAAAAACCTTTAGAGCACCTATCCCCCAGGTTACAAGAGAAATCACAATAACATCCCAGATTAAGGGGATTGTTATAGTACGAAAAATCCGAAATTGACCGGCTCCTTCTATGCGGGCAGCCTCGTAAAGCTCTGTGGGTATCTTGTCCATTCCTGCAAGTAAAAGCACCACATAATAACCAACCGCCATCCAAATAACCGCAACCATCATTGAATTAAAGACTCTTTCAGGAGCAAGCCAAAGAAAACTGGCTGCCTCGGTAAGCCCTAATGATTTAAAGGCATTGGGTAATATGCCAGAGCCACCATAAATTGCAACCACCCACATGGTTGTCAAGGCAATTGTGGCTATTACATTGGGCAGAAAAATAGCAGCACGGAAAAATTTCTTTCCCTTAATACCAGAGTTAAGCAGCATACTAAGAAAAAAGGCCAGCGCGAAAGTGATAATGCCTCCTACAATTAGTAGGTAAAGCGAATTACCCAAGCTCATCCAAAATACATTGTCTTGCATCATGCGCGAAAAATTACCCAGCCCTACAAACTTCATTTGATCGTTAAAACCAGAAAAATCATATAAGCTATAGTAGAAAGACCAAGCAGCAGGAAACAAAAAGAATATGCCATATAAAAGAACCGCAGGGAGGAGGAAAAATAAAACAATCCATCTTTTCTTCTTCATATCTACCTCCCCCCTTTACGCAAAGGTATAATTAGTTAGTAAAAATTACTTTCTCTTCCAGTATTCAGCAGTACCACTAACCAGCTTGGCCACAAATTGCTCGGGAGTAATAACACCTACAAACATATCATTATGAGGGTCCCTAATTACTTTAGTCCAAAGCTCGGCATTGGAACTGGCAAGACCATCGCCTTCGCCAAAAACAATTTTAGCTGTATCGGCAGCAGCCTGGGCACCACGCAAACTAGCAGGCCAGTTTATTCCTTTGCGGGTAACCCCCACCCCCCCTTTTTCTGACATTTCGCTTTGGTTTTCTTTTGTCATAATAAACTTAAGAAACTTTAGAGTTTCTTTAGGATAAGGGGCATCTTTGAGTACCATAAAAGAGAGCATAAAAGCCATTAAATCGCTGGATTTGCCAACAGATCCGGATATCTCGGGAAAGGTAAAACCGCTCCAGGGAAAATCAGGACCAAGCTTGTTTGCCAATTCGGTAGGTAGCCAAGAGCCAACAAGTTCCATTGCAGCTTTCCCTTTCGCAAGTTGCTCTTGCCCGGCAGGCCACTTATTTCCTTTTGCTGCTGCTGGAATATAACCTTTTATCCAAAGCTCTCTTTCCAGCCTGGCTGCCCTAAGTACTGCAGGGTCCTTCCACATTTGGCCAGTCTTATCGTTGGCTGCCTTGGTCATCCAACCTACACCTTTAAGCCTAGCCAACAAATATGTAAAGTACACTGCATTGTAGGATTGTATATCTCCTTCTATTGCCAGAGGAAATTTACCTGCCATTTTTAGGGCTTCACTTAATGAAAGAAATTCATCCCAGGTTTTAGGTGCTTTTAATTTTAATTTGTCAAATAACGACTGATCAAAAAAGAATTGAGCTGTATTATACACATAGGGGTATAAATAGGTTTTACCACCCAGATCAAACATGCGGAGCACACCAGGAGAGAATTGCGATTCCACCAGTCCCTGCCCATCATAGGCTGGTTCTTTTAAAAAATCATTCAGTGCATAGCCCTGACCAGCAATCATTAACCCACCTGCAACCTGATCGGCATCCTGATCCATAAAATCTACTTTGGTACCTGCCTGCAAGGCGTTGCGTAAGAGAGTTTGGTTTTGTCTTCCATTCCAGGTAGCCTTGATTGTTATACCAGGATTAGCAGCCTGAAAGTTTTTAATCCAAGTCTGAATAACCCGAGCCTGTGGCTCGCCTACATTCCACATGGACCAGTAATTTAGAACAGTGCCCTGAGCAATAGCAGAGCCAATACACAGTACGAAAATACTTGCCAATAAAAAACCTCTTTTCTTCATCTTTCCTCCCAATTAAAAAATAGAAATTAGGATATGTTAATTAACTTTATCCTATTAAGATGGCAACGCCATCTTATATTAAGCAATAATGTCAAGTTATCTAGCAACTAAATCTGCAAAGGCTTTTTTCGTAGACTCTACAAGTTGGTCCCATACTAGATCCATGGTTCTAATAAGTGCTATCTGTGTCCTGCATCGGTACAGATTATGCGTAGGATGGCTTATTCTATAGTATAAATCGCCTTCCAAGTAGTCTGTTAAAAATCGGATAGCCATAAGCTGAGTTATGATTCGGGCTCCCCAGGGCAATAGTTGTTGCTCTGCAACTGTAAGAAAACTCTTACCATCGGGCTGCAAGGTTCCCAAAGCATAGCCTCTGCATAATGAGTAATACATAGGAAGAAGTATTTTCATGTTCATAGAATCGGGGTCATCTTCGGCAGTTGAAGCAGCAGCAGTTCTAACAAGGTCTCCAAAGTCATAGGCACTGCAACCAGGCATAACCAGATCTAAATCTACCAGGCAAATAGTTTCTTTGGTTCTAGTGTCTATAAGCAAATTGGATGCTTTGGTATCATTGTGGCAAGTTCTTATTGGCACCTCTCTTTGCTCCATAGCACATACTAGGCGATCAAATCCTTTGTGGTTCTGTACTATAAACTCTATTTCTGGCTTTGCATCTTTTGCCCTGTCTTTTGCGTCTTCTGTCAATGCCCTAATGAAGTTTGCATATCGGGTACGTGCATTATGAAAATCGGGTATGCTTTCAGAAAGAGCCGGGGGAGGTATATTTGACACTAATTGCTGAAAAACACCTACTGCCTTGCCCAGAGTTTCTGCTTCCTGAGTGGTGCTAACCTGCTCCTGACTTTGGCTACCTGCAATAAACAAATAGCAACGCCAAAAACTAATTTTTGTATTGGATATAGTCTTGTAAAGAGGTTGTCCACCTTTTGTTGGCACTATCGTAAGGGTTCTGCTGCTTAAGTTCTTTGTCAGAAAAGGGTTTATGCCAGTGCTTGCTGCCAGCTGGGAACGGATATGACAACTTACCCTTTGGATATTGCTCATAAGTACATCTGGGTCCTTAAACACATTTGTATTTATTCTTTGCAAAAGATAGGATAGCTGTACCCCCGCCTGATTTATATACAGCTTAAAGCTATCATGAATATGACCCTTACCAAAGCGGGTGATTTTGCAAAAATCTCCGTACAATGCAAAATTACTGGCTGCCTGCTTAGCTTCTGATAGCAACTGATCATCCTTCATGCATCTTCTCCCCATAGTTGCGATAAAAACCCTTCGCTGTGGCGATGAAAACCCTTCGCTGTGGCGATGAAAACCCTTCGCTGTGGCGATGAAAACCCTTCGCTAACATTATTGCTCCTGCTTTTTTATACTCCTCCCCATAAGGGTGTAGGGTATAATCCTGATTGGCAAAGTTGTGCAATTCTAGTCATTGCTGTTTCTTTGTCCTGTTGGTAGGTAATGCCAAACCACGCATCGCGGGTTGGAAGAACAGTAAATGTTGCCTGGTTGTTAAGTAAAATTTTCATAACTAAATGAGGAAGCCCAAACTCTATTTCTTTTTCGTTGCCATGCTGTCTGGCAAAGTCTAAAAAGTAATGCAAAGCCATATCAAAAACACGAGGAAAAAATCCAAAAAGATTCATGGATACTGTTTGCGTTGGCGCAAGTGATACTTCTGCACCTGCCGCATTTTGTGAGTAAAAGGCATTACCCCGCTGCACTATGGCAGGGTGTTCTATAATTTCCTGTAGATAATTTGTAGCACTAATTGTGCACACACCGCGGGATACAGAACCGTATTTGCTCGTTGTGTTTTGAAGTTGATACCCGGCAAGACAACAACTGAGTTTTTCTAATTCTGATGTATTCTGTTGCAAAAAATCATGAACCAAGGCAAGAGAATTCCTGCCGTAGTAATCATCTGCATTCACCACTGCAAAAGGTTCATGTATGGCAGGTTGGGCACAAAGCAGGGCATGGGCAGTACCCCAGGGTTTGACACGACCAGCTGCCCAACCTCTCTTGGAGGCGGGCAAGTGGCTATCCAATTCCTGGTGTACAATCCGCCATTTTATATTTTTGGGTAAGCGGGCAATTACAAGTTCTTTGAATTCTTTTTCTATTGCGGGTCGTATAAGAAATACAAAGTTATTAAAGCCAACCGCAAGGGCATCATATATGGAATACTCGAAGGTAGTTTCTCCTTTGGGTCCAACAGGATCTATTTGCTTTATCCCACCATACCGAGATCCCATACCGGCTGCTAGAATTAGGAGAGTAATTTCTTGCATACATAAATTATATATACAAGAAAAGAAAAGTCAACCATTGCAATTTTCATTTTTTGCAGTATAATATTATGTACCATTTGGGAATTGGTACCACATACTTTGGTTAATTATTAAAGGGGTGATGTACGTAGAAGTACCCAATATTTTCTGCAAATCCGTCTACAATTGTAGACGGGAAAATAGGAGATGTAATGAAAAATTTTTTGCTTGTGTCTGCAATTATGGTTATTACTCTAATTTCCTGTGAACTTTCGCCACCGCAAATTTCTAATTCAATAGTAGGAAGTTGGAAATCGGCTAATTACAACACGCCATCTGACATTTCCTTTATCGAAGAAGGAAGATCCGGGGCAGGTGTATTTAAAATAAATAAAGTAGGAATTCCCATGATTACTGATATTTTTCCCGACACTTCTTTAGGGGTTAATTTTGCATATGAAATTACCCACACTACAAAAGATGGTGGTAATGGAAACATTTGGGACCCAGTGGCTTCAGTTACTATAGAATACCCTTTTATTTACGAGATTATTGCAAATAATTACATTGCTATTACCTGGTACTCTCCTAGCGGGGGCATTTCCACTACCAGCACTCGTACTACCTATTGGAAACAATAAATAGGGGTTCAAACTGCAATTGTATGATTTCTTTCTAATTATCCTAGTGAGGATTCATGCATATATTGTTATTTCTAGCTATAGACAATTGTTCCATTTTATTTAAGTGGAATTACTCTTAATGAGTATTATAATGTGGTATATGGCTTGCAATAATCACATCGTTCTGCTAAAAATTATAGCAGATAATTTTAGATTTTACGTATTTTATAAAGGAGCTTAATATGCAAAAGAAAAAAATTACCTTTCGTGTGGGTTTAGCTATTCTTGCAGGTCTTGTAGTTATACTTTTATCTTCCTGCCCATTTTTGTCGCAGGCAGAGGTAAGGCTAGAAAATCTTTCTTCCGAAATACTAGATAGCTTTACTTTTGGTGATGCCAGTGCCAGCTATATGGTGAATGGCGCAGTTTCGGGATATAAAATCATCTCTGCGGGTTCTTATACACCTAAAGTAACTTTCCTTCTCACCGGTGGGGAAACTGGTACTAGTGTTTTTAATGTAAAGGCAGGTAGAAAGTATAGAATAACCTACAACGAATCTGGTTTTTTTGGCACTTATTTCACTTATGTAGAAGAGTAGCATATACCAGGGTTTACCTTCTTGCGCTAATAAAATATCACTTTACCAATTCTATAATTGTTGGTATTGCAGTCTGTTAAAATAATTGGCAATTTTTTTTCATATTTTCTTTGCAAAAACACCGTTATGAAAAAAGAATTTTTCCTTTTCCGACTGCTTTAGTCTTCGTAGCTGTCGTTTCTGGGGTAGTACTATCTTTTTGCTTTTTCACTACACTACCAATGTGGATTATCCGTACCCTTCAACCAGGGTACGGCTGAAAAATGGTACTTTTATCTCAAAGTGGTAGTACCCTTAATGGGTATTGCAAAAGTGGTGTATATGGCTTGCAATAATCACATCGTTCTGCTAAAAATTATAGCAGATAATTTTAGATTTTACGTATTTTATAAAGGAGCTTAATATGCAAAAGAAAAAAATTACCTTTCGTGTGGGTTTAGCTATTATTGCAGGTCTTGTAGTTATACTTTTTTCTTCCTGCCCAATTTTATCTCAGGCACAGGTAAGACTAGAAAATCTTTCTTCCAGCTATCTAGATAGCTTTACTTTTGGTGATGCCACTGAAAGCTTAATGCTGACGGGCGAAGTTTCGGGATATAAAACTATCTCTGCGGGTTCTTATACACCTAAAGTAGTTTTCTCTTCCAGTAGTGGTGGGGAAACTGGTACTAGTGTTTTTCATGTAACGGCAGGTAAAAAGTATAAAATAACCTACGACGGGATTTATCCTATCACTTTTTTTAGTTATGTAGAAGAATAGCCTTTACCAGGCTTATTTTCTTTGCAAGAACACCGTTATGAAAAAAGAATTTTTCCTTTTCCGACTGCTTTAGTCTTCGTAGCTGTCGTTTCTGGGTTAGTACTATCTTTTTGCTTTTTCACTACCAATGCGGACTCTCAAAATCCTACAACTCTAGTATGACTGGAAAATGGTACTTTTACCTCAAAGTGGTATTATCCTTAATGGGTATTGCAAAGTGGTGTATATGGCTTGCAATAATCACATCCTTCTGTAATAAATTAAGTAGTTAATTTTAGATTTTACGTATTTTATATAGGAGTTTACTATGCAAAAGAAAAAAATTACCTTCCGTGCAGGTTTAGCTATTATAGCAGGTCTTGTAGTTATACTTTTATCTTCCTGCCCATTTTTATCACAGGCACAGGTAAGGCTAGAAAATCTTTCTTCCGAAAGATTAGAAAGTTTTACTTTTGGTGACGCCAGTGCCAGCTATATGGAGACGGGCGAAGTTTCGGGATATAAAACTATCTCTGCGGGTTCTTATACACCTAAAATAGTTTTCCATAGGGGCGGTGAGGCAACTGGTGATAGTGTTTTTAATGTAACGGCGGGTAGAAAGTATAGAATAACCTACAACGATTTTCTAGGCAGTTATTTCAGCTATGTAGAAGAGTAGCCTTTACCAGGCTTACTTCCTTGTGCAACTACAATATCACTTTACCAATTCTATAATTGTGGTATTGTAGTCTGTTAAAATAGTTGGAAATTTTTTTCCATATTTTCTTTGCAAGAACACCGTTTATGAAAAAAGAATTTTTCCTTTTCCGACTGCTTTAGTCTTCGTAGCTGTCGTTTCTGGGTTAGTACTATCTTCTTGTTTTTTTCACTACCAATGCGGACTCTCAAAATCCTACAACTCTAGTACGACTGAAAAATGGTACTTTTACCTCAAAGTGGTATTATCTTTAATGGGTATTGCAAAGTGGTGTATATGGCTTGCAATAATCACATCCTTCTGTAATAAATTAAGTAGTTAATTTTAGATTTTAAATATTGTTTTAAAGGAGTTTACTATGCAAAAGAAAAAAATTACCTTCCGTGCAGGTTTAGCTATTATAGCAGGTCTTGTAGTTATACTTCTTTCTTCATGCCCATTTTTATCCCAAGCAGAAGTAAGGCTAGAAAATCTTTCTTACAAAACACTAGAGAGCTTTACTTTTGGTAATGCCAATTCCAGCTATTTGCTTATTGGCGAAGTTTCGGGATATAAAACTATCTCTGCGGGTTCTTATACACCTAAAGTAGCTTTCATTCTTGGTGGTGGGGAAACTGGTACTAGTGTTTTTAATGTAACGGCGGGTAGAAAGTATAGAATAACCTACAACGAATCTGGTAATCGCACTTATTTCAGTTATGTAGAAGAGTAGCCTTTACCAGGCTTACTTCCTTGTGCAACTACAATATCACTTTACCAATTCTATAATTGTGGTATTGTAGTCTGTTAAAATAGTTGGAAATTTTTTTCCATATTTTCTTTGCAAGGAACACTGTCATGTAAAAAGAATTTTGCCTTTTCCAACTACCTAGTTTTCTTAGCTGTAGTTTCTGGGGTAGAACTATCTTTTTGCTTTTTCACTACACTACCAATGTGGATTATCCGTACCCTGCAACTCAGGGTACGGCTGAAAAATGGTACTTTTATCTCACCAAGCAATGTTTTCTTTTGGTAGTGCAAATCGTGGTTTCCTCGGGTTCGGGCCAAGTTTCTATGTATCAAACCCCATCCCTGTAGGTTCTTATAAACCCCCATAACTCTCTTAGATGGCATCGGATATAGTGGCACTGGCTATTTTGAGGTAAGGCAAGACCGAAGATATAAAATAGCATTATGTAAGTAGCGCACAAAATTCGTATTTTTCTTGCATCAAAGAATAAACTAATTGGTTGTAGGTTTTTGCTAGATCTGCACTTGACTTATATAAATAAACGAATCTAGAAATCTTTGCATTAGCACAAAAGAACCTCCTTCGGCTAACTCGGGCAGGTCATTGTTGCTATGCAAAAAATTCCAGGTTGCAGGCTTCCCACCGTTTTGCAAAATGAAATACTCTGTTTCAGGCAGCAGGCTTACTGTAAGTGCCGAAACTCCACCAAGACTAAGCCCTAAATCATCTGACCAAGGTAGACGGCAATAAGCAGGGCTTGTCAGGGAAGCATTCTTGGTGGCTAGAAAAGCCATTTGTACCAGACGAGTATGCCCTTTTTGTAAAAGCCCCAGTTCTACATGCTGGGGGGGAATAGTGGTATCTTTGTCTGGTACAGCTACAGCCCCTGGTAGCCTGCGCCGCGAGGGCTGCTGGAGCTGCTGCCCTGGGCTGTATAGTCGCCTAGGTCGCCTGCGATACAGATCCAGTGGAGACGATGATAATAAGAGAGTATTCCCCCTGCCTGTAATGTCCAATACAAGAAAAGAAAAAGGTTCTTCCCCTACTCTGCTTTCCTGCAAATACTTTGCTAACCCAAAAGAACCCTGTTGCTTGCCTGAACGAAGGGGAGAATACTCCTCGTGATCGGTGAATATTATCCAGAAAGCGGTTCCTTTATAATTAGCATGCCGACGAGCCAGATATATTAACTGAAGACAAGCGCATGAATTATCTAAAGTACCTGGAAAATTACCTCTATAATCATAATGTGCAATAAAACCAAAGGTTGGTCTGCCTTTGCCAAGAACAACAAGCAAGTGGGCAGAATCATCTATTTCCAGTTCTTTTGCATGTATTTCTTGCTTTGAAAGCATGCTTTGCAAATACTGCAAACGATTGCACCCAGGCTGTAGAAATCCCAGGGCTTCTTCATCGAAAAACATGGGCAACTGTAGCCTTTGTTTATAATTATGGTAAGAGGCACCTCAATAACAAAACAGTGTGTAATATGTACCAGCTAGAGCTGCGAAGCTGTGCCCACTGCGAAGCTGTGCCCACTGCGAAGCCGTGCCCACTGCGAAGCCGTGCCCACTGCGAAGCCGTGCCCACTGCGAAGCCGTGCCCACTGCGAAGCTGTGCCCACTGCGAAGCTGTGCCCACTGCGAAGCTGTGCCCACTGCGAAGCTGTGCCCACTGCGAAGCCCTGCCCACTGCGAAGCTGTGCCCACTGCGAAGCTGTGCCCACTGCGAAGCTGTGCCCACTGCGAAGCTGTGCCCACTGCGAAGCCGTGCCCACTGCGAGGCATACCGACTACTTTCCAACTTTTACAATTAGAAATATCCTATTACCTATGATATTAGAAATACCTACTGTGGGAAACAGCCAAAAGCTGCAATTTTTACAAACCTACCAGATAAAATTGTCTACTAGGCTACGAAGCCACGCTCATTCTATCAATTAGCCAAGCTACAAGAGATGCCTACAATTCAATTTGATTCACAACTTCTTCTTCATCCTACCCCTATCAGTTTGCGAAACCTAACAATCCCCATTCCAACCCATCTGGTTGCCTACCGTGTTAATAATGAAATTTGCCCGGCAGATACTATAGTAGAGGTAAACTCTAGGGTAAGTGCTATTACAATAGACAGCGTGGAAGGGGCGGCAGCCTATCGCCATTCTTTGTGCTTTTTGCTGGGTCTAATTTCTAAAAGACTGTACCCTACACGTCCTTTATTTATAGGCATGTCCTTTAGCATGGGTTTTTACCACTATTATGAAGATGGCGAAGAAATAAGTCTAGATATGATCACTACAATTGATACTGCAATGCGAGAGTTGGTTACTGCCAATAAACCTATTTTTGTAAAAAAAATTTCTTGGACAGATGCCTATGAATACTTCAAAAAAGTAGGTCAGAAAAACACCTTAGTACTTCTTGCTCACCTTAACAACCCTATCATACTTGTAAATGAATGCGAAGAATATAGGGATTTACACATTGAAACATTAGTACCCGCTACTGGTATTCTACAGACTTTTGATATTATTAGCTATCAAAAAGGTTTATTGCTGCGTTACCCGCACCGCGAAAACCCCAATGCACTTTCTCCTTTTCAACCTAGCCCCCAACTCTATTCTATTTCGCAGGAGACAAGAAAAAATGCCAAGGTTTTAGGAATATCCTGTGTAGGGGAGTTAAATGCAATTAATTCCAGGAAAAAAATTAAAGAACATATACTTATTTCTGAGACTTTACAAACAAGAGCCTTGGCTGCAATAGCTCACAAGATACTGGAAAGCACAAAAAAAATAGTGTTACTTGCAGGACCTTCCAGCTCGGGTAAAACGACAACAATTAAAAAGCTCTGTATTGAATTGCGTGTGCTGGGTTTTGAGCCCCTAGCTATTTCGTTGGACGACTACTTTGTTGAGCGTGTTAATAACCCTAAAGATAGCCAGGGCAACTACGATTTTGAATGTCTGGAAGCAATAGATAGAGCCTTTCTTGGCCAACAAATAGAATCTTTATTGCAAGGGCAGGAAATAGAGCTACCTGGCTTTGATTTTATTACAGGTCTGCGATCAAAATCAGGCAAGTTAATCCGTTTAGGTGCAAAAACCATAGTCCTGTTAGAGGGAATACACGGGTTGAATCCACAAATAGTGCCCTGTTTAACTTCGGATGACTCTTACCGCATCTTTGTTAGTGCTCTATGCCAACTAAATATAGATAATCTGCATCGCATTAGTACAACCGATATTCGCTTGCTCAGAAGAATTGTACGGGATTATAACTTTCGTGGACATCTAGCTTTGGATAGCCTAAATAGGTGGCCGTCTGTAAACCTTGGGGAAAAAAAATATATTTTTCCTCATCAGCACCAAGCTCATGTTGCCTTTAACTCTGTACTAGACTACGAAATCGGGATAATTAAGGTGCTTGCAGAGCCTCTATTACGACAGGTAAGCCCCGATTACCACGAATTTGCCAAGGCTCGTACGCTGTTACGTTTTTTAGAGCTATTTTTGCCCATACCATCCAGCTATGTTCCTGGAGATAGCATTCTAAGGGAATTCATAGGAGATAGTGTTTTTAAGTATTGAATAAAGCAACTGCATCTATTACTATATCCCATAAGTATTATAAATTTTCATTTGAATAATTAAGTTAGGAGTGACGCTATGAAAAAAAGTTTTCTTTTTCTTGCAGTTCTTTTCATTCTGGGTGCAATTTTATTTGCTCAGGTTAAGGGGCCTATTGTTGATAAAATACTATTTAATGCAAGGATCCAAGAAGATATTGGGCTAAAAGATGTTGCCGAATCCAAATCTGATTTGTGGAACTACGGTTCTCCCGGATCTGTTTTCAAGGCACTACCTGATAGCGTTAAGTCCAAATTAGATGTGTATGCTGTTTCCGGAGTGAATACTGTTTCCTTACTTTTTAATTCGTATCCCGATAAAGCACCCTATACCGTCGTAGAAAAAGAGACTGGTGCTACAAAATTTAATCCATTTGCAATTCGGGAAATACGTTTTGCGCTAAATTTTTTAATAAACAGAAAGCAAATAATTGATGAAATAATGGTAGGGGCAGGAGAGCCTTGGTATACTCCTGTTATCCCAGGGCAGCCAAATAGTGCCCGTTTTGGACTTCTTGCAAGCAAAATTGGTTTTTCTGCTACAGGTAACGAAGCAAAGGCCATTGCCGACATACAAGCTGCGTTTACTTCTGCATCCAACTTACCCGAAAACAAAGGCAAATTACGAAAAGTGGGTAATTTTTGGAACTACAACAATAAAGTCATCACAATAAAATTTTTGATTCGTATAGATGATCCTGCCCTACGGTTGCCTATGGGTCGGTACATTGCAAATCAAATAGAAAAGGCCGGTATAAAAGTAGAACGGCTTGAGTACGATAGAGCTAAGGCTCGTGAATATTGGGGTAGAAGCAATCCCAAGGATTATTCATGGAACCTCTACACAGAAGGTTGGGGTGGCGGACAAACCTATGCCTTTTGGGATAGCGCAGTTTCCCAGTACTATGCGCCATGGAAGGCTAATATGGCAGGTCAGGGAATTGGTGGTTTTTGGCAGGTAAGCAGCCCTGAAATAGACTCCCTTACTCAAGATGCAGTCAATGGCAGAATCTTCAATGAAACCGAATACTGGGATAAACTGCTAAAGGCTACCGAGCTTGGTATGCAAGAGGCGCACAGGATTTTCCTCGCATCTCAGATTACCTATCTGGCAGCTAATAAGGATAGATTTAACAATAGGATGATATATGGCTTTGGTGATGGTTTAAATAAATGGTCTATGTACACAGCCGATGTAAAACCAGAAAAAGATGGCCAAAAGGTTTTACGAATGACTTCGTATTCTGCTCGTGGTACACTTTTTATGTCAGATTGGGATCCTTTGGGTACATCAGGATTTAGTGATGTGTATTCTTCTATTATCATAAAGCAATCTTCTGATATGGAATTTGAAGCCAACCCGGTAACCGGGATACTAATGCCATTGCGGGCCCTTCCCAGCCAAATAAAAACAGACATTGCAAAGAATACTGCTGGCCAAATAACAGGCAATATTGTAGTTCCAAAAAATGCTGTTCTTTGGAATGCTCGCACGAGAAAGTGGGAATCGGGCATTAACTATGTAGATGTTAAGGGCGATGGCTCTACGTACGACTACCAAAAGGTATCTAAAAACTCTGCTTTTTCTACTGCCACTTTTAGTTTTAAATTTGGTAAGTGGCACTCTGGCAGACCTATAGATATAAACGACTATCGCTATGCTCATGCCATTGTCTATGACCTATCTGTAAAGAAAGGAGATGACGATAAGGTGTACGAAGAAGGCTATGCCACCTCCCTTAATCCAAGTCTTCAAAAATCAAAGGGATGGGTTTTTAATTCCAATAACACAATCACTACCTATGGTGATGTAAACTTTCCCATGAGTCAGACTGATCTGGCAGCTCAGCTTTCGCCTACCCTTATGGTTCAGGGTTCTAATTATGGTGCTATTGTATCCTGGGAAATATTAGAAGCAGTTAAAAGCCTTGTATCTGAAGGAAGTAAATCGGGCACCGCCTACTCTTATAACGGTAGTGCCGATATTACCCAGGTAAGTCTTATAAGCCAGAAATTTGTTGATGATCTTATAGCCAAATTGCAAGAATTAGCCGATGCTAAACTGGTCCCTGATGCACTAAAAGGTTTTGTGAGTCCTAATCAAGCTGCTGCTAATTATATGCAAGTCTTAGACTTTGTAAAGAAAAAGGGGCATGGGTATAATTCGAATGGCGGTTTTATTATTGATAACTATGATCCTGCAAATAATACGGGAGTACTTTTGGCAAACCGTGATCCCTCATACCCCTACGAAAGGGGATACTGGGCAAAGCAACTAGCCACCAGTTTTGCAAGAATAGACGGTATCAAGGTTGACACCTATAAAAAAGGCAGCGATCTTACAGTAAGTGCCCTTATCAGTGAGGTTTCTTATCCTGCAGGTACTTCCAAGCCAGCAGCCAAAGCAAAGGTGAAAGTTACCCTTGTAATTCCAGAAGAGGCTTCTTTTACAGCTACATCCAGCAGTCCTGGTAATTTTTCGGTACTTATTCCTGCAAGTAAATTAGCCGGAGTAAAACCAGGTAGCTATACAATTATTGTCCAAGCATCACTAGATAAAGATGCAACAGTAAGCTCGGCAAATGTCCTGATTTTTTAAGAAGCTGTACCGTTAGGATTTGTATTGTATCCAACCTTGTTACAAGCAACTTGAATTGGTAGCGAATGTACTACTATGTACAAATGAGTATTAAGAAATAATACAATACCGTATTATTTTTGGCGTGTTATGTCATATTTGAATGTATTCCTGGAGTAGCAATGTATTGGAAGTTTGTACTTAAGCGCGCTACCTACGGCATTGCAATGTATATAATAATGGTTTTCATCTATTCAACATTATTTAACAGTGTGGCTGATAAAACTGTTAGAGGCAGAATAGACGAAGAGTTGGTTCGAGAAATTCATCAGTTGCGTAATATAACTTCTGAGCAAATAGTTATAATAACAGAACAAAGACGTGCATTAAAATATAAGCAATACCATCTTGATCAGCCTATAGTAAGTCGTATTTTTTGGCGCGCTATGAGTACGCTTACTTTTCAGTTTGGCCTTTCTACATTTATCAAAGCCTCTAACGGGGATCGCCTGGTAATAAACATAATTGGCGAAGTTTTGCCAAGGACTTTAATACTTTTTGGTTCAGTCTTTATTCTGGTAGTGATTTTGGGAATCAGTTTAGGCTTGTATACCGCAAGAAAACCCAATGGCTTTTTAGATCGCTTTACATCAATTTTTACAATGATCTCTAATGGGCTTCCTGCTTGGTGGCTTGGTATGATTGCGCTTATGACCTTTGCATATACAATACCCATTTTCCCCTCTGGAGGTATGCAATCCAATCCTGTTCCATCCGGTTTTCTTGCAGTATTAGATTTTTTATGGCACCTTTCACTCCCTCTACTTACACTAACCATTTTAGGACTTTGGGGTTTGGCTTTTTTATCACGAAACATTTTCTTATCCAGCCTGCAAGAAGATTATATTATGGCAGCAAGAGCTCGAGGCATTTCAGAACGAAGGGTACTGTTTAGTCATAGTCTTCGCTCTTCCATGCCTGCTATACTCACACTTACTATTCTTGGTCTTGTAGGAACTGTATCGGGCAATATAATAGTTGAAGGTATCTTTGGCTGGCCTGGCATTGGAAATCTGTACTTTGTTGCTGTAGAGCAAAACGATGTGCCTGTACTTATGGCATCCCTGTCTATACAGACCGTATTAAATATGGGGGCTTTTATTCTGCTGGATGTTTTATATGGCATTTTAGATCCTCGTATTAAAACAGGAGCCTTGACATGACAACTGCTGACTTTGGCAGTAAATTCTCTGAATTTTGGAAGGAGTTTGTAAAATCAAAAATAGGCTTGGCAGGTCTTATAATATTGTTGATTTTTGTTGTGCTAAGTTTTATTGGTTCCCTTTTTGTTCCATTTCCTGGTGCAACTACAAGATGGCGTGATATACAATTTTGGCAAGATAACCCACAAGCTGCACCACCAGTGTGGACCAATTGGTTTACTAGCAAGAAAGGAGTTGTTTCTTCTTTGCTTACTGCCAAATCAGAAGAATCTACGCAAGAAGGGATTAAATTAGTAACTTTTAATTTTTCCTATGCATACAACTCTGATCTACCACCAAAGGATCTTGTGATTCGCTTTCGTGGCAGTGGACAGGTGCCCCTTCTACTAAGTATGAAAAGACCCGATGGCAGTCTTGCAGAACTGTATCGCGAGCAGTTTGACCTTGCCACAAACAGTCTTAGCAGAATTTCGGTAGCACGAAACTGCGTACCGGGTACCATTAGTTTTATTAGGGATCGCAACCCAAACTTTGGCTCTACTTTGGATCCGGGGCTTGTAAATCCCATGTCTTTACTTTTTTCAAATTCAGACTTGCTTGCTAATGGCTACACAAGCCTTAAAGGCAATTACACTTTTATACTAACCGGCCTGCTGCTAACAGAAAACTCCATGCTACAAGAAGCAAATGTAGTGGTAGCAGGCCATGTATCGGGTATTTTAGGAACCGACCTTTCAAAACGGGATATTTTTACCGGTGTAATAATTGGAATACGATGGGCACTTATTCTGGGTATTCTTTGCTCTTTAATTACAGTTATTATTGGTGTTAGTTTTGGCATTATTGCCGCAGTCTTTGGTGGCATTGTGGATTGGTTTCTTAGCCGTCTGTATGAAATTGTCTATCTTATGCCTATCCTACCCTTTCTTATTGTTACATCTGCTATTTTTAAGCCTTCTATTTGGACATTGATTTTAATGATTTGTATTTTTTTCTGGGCAGGTGTATTTAAACCAGTGTACAGCATGGCAATTCAGATTAAAGAAGAAGCCTATATCGAAGCATCCAGAGCCTTAGGTTCTTCTACTTGGCGCATAATTTTTAAACATATTTTCCCCATACTACTACCCTATAGCTTTGCATCAATGGCACTAAGTATTCCTGGGATTATTGTCTACGAGGCTAGTATTAGCCTGCTAGGTTTAGGTGATGCCACCAAGGTTACCTGGGGGCAAATCCTGCACGATGCCCTGCGCAATGGTGCAGTTATCAATCAACTCTGGTGGTGGGTGGTACCACCTGGTCTTACAATTGCCCTATTAGGTGCCAGTTTTGCCTTTCTTGGAACCGCCCTAGATAAAATTTTGCATCCCAAGTTGAAAGTACGATGAACCAGCCACTACTCCAAGTGAAGGATTTGAGACTTTACTACTTTACTAGCAAAGGTGTTGTAAAAGCACTAGAGGGTGTATCCTTCGATCTTATGCCAGGGGAAACTCTAGGTCTCGTAGGTGAATCTGGTTGTGGCAAGACAACTACCGGTCTTGCTCTGATTAATATGCCAACGCAGCCCGGCAAAATAGTACAAGGTTCGATAAAGATAGATGGTACTGAAATAGTAGGTATGAGCGAGCAGGATTTACGCAAAGAAATTCGCTGGAGCAAGATATCTATGGTGTTTCAAGGTGCAATGAATTGCCTAACACCAGTTTACACAGTGGGTAAACTATTAATGGAAACGTACACCAGCCACAGCAAACCTGGACTTGCTACCTCAAAATCTGGCGCAGCAGAAACCCAAATAAAAAAGTATATTAAACTTGTGGGACTGCCTGAGTCTGTGTTTCAACGTTTCCCCCATGAGCTTTCTGGTGGTATGAAGCAAAGAGTTGTAATTGCCATGGCTCTTTTCCTAGAGCCAAAATTAATTATCCTGGATGAGCCTACCACTGCCTTGGATGTGATAGTGCAGGCACAAATATTAAATTTACTAAAAAGTTTAAAAAAAGAATTGGGTCTTTCCTATATTTTTATTACTCATGATCTTGCCACCGAAGCCGAAGTGGCAGACAGAATTATGATAATGTATGCAGGCAAAATGGCAGAACTTAGCACTAACGAATGTATCTTTGCACAAAAAGAGCAAGGAACCGATAGTGCAAACGTAGGACCCCTGCATCCTTATACACAAAAATTACTTGAATCAACACCCCGTCTGCATAAAAGAGTTAGTGAATTAGCCTTTATTCCCGGTGCACCACCTAATTTAATCAATCCACCAAAGGGCTGTGCTTTTGCGCCGCGTTGCATTTTTGCAAAGAATAAGTGCAGACAAGAAGAACCCACACCCCAGGCTATACCAGGCCAACCTGGGCATCTTGTGGCTTGTTGGAAGGCTGTGAAGGATACAGGATATGCCGAATCATAATAAAGTAAAAAACCCTAACTTGTCGCTTACAAGACATACCAGTCTTAATGCAGCAAACGATACAGTTATATTAGAGGCATTGGGGTTAAAAAAAGTGTTCACTGCCCATAAAGGCAAGGGAGTAATTCATGCAGTGGATGGCATACATTTTCAACTACTCAAAGGGGAAATTCTTGGATTAGTAGGCGAGTCAGGGTGTGGCAAGACTACAACCGGTCGTTTGCTTATGAAGCTGCTGGAGCCTACAGGGGGCAATCTTATCATCAATGGCAAAGATTGCACTACACTTGCAAAAACCGAGTGGCTGGAATATAAGCACCTTATTCAGATGATTTTTCAAGACCCTTATGGATCGATGAATCCACACTATAAAATTAAGAATGTAATGGAAGAGCCCTTACTTATTCATAAAATTGGGGCTACTCAAGCAGAACGTAATCAAATAATAGAAGAAGCTCTTGCAAAAGTAAAATTATTCCCACCTGGTGATTATATGGATAGATACCCCCACATGCTCTCTGGAGGTCAAAGACAAAGAGTAGTAATTGCCCGAACACTTACATTAAAGCCCAAAATTATCGTAGCAGATGAGCCTGTATCTATGATTGACCTATCCACCCGGGCCGAAATTTTGCATTTAGTGCGCTCTATACAGCAAGAGTTGGGTTTATCTATTGTGTATATTACCCATGATATTTCTACTGCAAGGTATTTTACCAATAGAATTGCAGTAATGTACCTAGGAAAAATTATAGAGATTGGCAATCAGGATGATGTTATAGACACTCCTGCCCATCCCTACACCAGAGCACTAATTGACGCAGTTTGCGAACCCCTTAGTGGTAGAGTTAATACTATTCGCAAACTCCAATTAAGCGGGGAAATACCGTCAGCATCCAATGTACCAAGTGGGTGCCGCTTTCATCCCAGATGTCCTTTTGCCAATGAACAATGCAGGCAGGATCCAGAACCAGAACTGCGTTTATATGAAAGAAACCACTACCATGCATGCCTACGCTTTGGCGAGTTTTAGCACTCCATATAGCACTAAAATACTAGAAAAAGAACAACCTTTACTGCTATGATACAGTATTGTGAACAAAAAAAAGTTTATACCTATTGGTTTTAAATTAATTGGCATAGTATCAGGGTTAATAATTGTAAGCCTTGTTGGTATGACCTTATGGACCACCCTGCAATTCACCAGCGATGTACGACGTAGTGTTCAGTTAACTACCTTAGACAAGGCTGACTTAATTGCTCAAAATATTGACAAGGACCTAAATAACCTGCAAAGTCAGGTGCTGCTCTTTATGGATCTTTTGGTACAACCTAACTTGCCCGACCAAGCTCTTACAAAACTGTACAACAACCGTCCCGAAATAATCAGCATTTGGACCCTATCCAGACCTGCAGCAGAAATACAGGTACATACCCGGTATATTAATCAGCAAGCTATACAAAGTAGCTCTGCAAAAATACCTCAAGCACAGGCTATACTTGATAGATTCGCAGTAGATTTTAATCGTGCCTTTTCAGACGAAAGTATCCTAGAGAATATGTCTTTGGAGTACGAATACCCCATCCTTGCTCTTATTTTTCCTTACAAACAGCAAGGGGTAGGCAATCTGGTAATAATGATAAATTTTTCTTCTGCCATTCTGGCAAACAGCCTGAAGTCCAAAGAGCTATTTACCAGTCTTCTTGTCAACACCAAAGGATACCTAATTGCCCACGCGGATCCCAAGCAAGCCGAAAACCGCCCCCTACTAAGTAGCAACCCCATTATTGCAAAGGCTATGCAAAGCCCTGTACTACAGGAGCAAATTCGGTTTGTAAACAATAAAGGCAACTATGAGCTAGGAGCGTACAAGAAAATTTTGGAGGGCCAATTAATTGTTGCAACAACGGTTACCGAAAGTGAAGCCCTACAGCAAATTGGAAAAATTCAAAAAACAAATATTATAATCAGCGCAATAGTATTGTGGGTGGCTATTATGCTTCTCTTTTTTTATTCTAAAACTATTACCAATCCGCTTATACGTTTGGTAAAGAGCGTAACCCGAATTCGTGAAGGAGACTTTCTAATACAGATACCCCCCACTGCCAACGATGAAATTGGAAGGTTAAGCCTGGCAGTAAAGGATATGGGACAGGGTCTTTTAGAAAGGGAAAAAATAAAAACAGCTTTTGGCAAGTTTGTTAATAAAGAAATTGCCGAAAAAGCCTTAAAGGGTGAAATTGGGCTTGGAGGTGAACAACTAGAGGCCGCCATTTCTTTTACCGACATCCGAAACTTTACTTCTATTTCAGAAAAATTATCCCCACATGCTGTAGTTGAATTTCTAAACGACTATCTGGCTCGCATGGTAGAATGTGTTAATGTACATCACGGTAATGTAGACAAGTTCATTGGCGATGCAATTATGGCTACCTGGGGTATACCCATACCCAATGCAAAGGCTACCCTATGGAGCATAGAAAGTGCCTTGTGCATGCGCAAAGCTCTTCTTGCATATAATGCAGAAAGGCAGGCAAAAGGTTTGCCCCCACTGTATATTGGCACAGGAATAAATACAGGCAATATTATTGCAGGTCAAATAGGCTCTTCAGAAAAAATGGAATACACATGCATAGGGGATACTGTAAATCTTGCATCTCGTATAGAAAGTTTAACAAAATATTTTGAGACAGATATTTTAATTAGCGAACATTCACAAATTTTTGTTTCAGATACCTTTTTGCTGCAACCTATGGAGAGGATAGCAGTGCGGGGGAAGGAAGACCTGCAATTAGTCTTTGCTGTACTAGGCAGGAAGGATGATCCAGCCTGCCCCGGTAATTTGGAAAGCCTGCGAAACCTACTGGGATACAACAAAGACACAGTTATTGCAGGTTCTAATAATGCCTAACAAAGAGAAGTATTTTTTTAGTTATGATAAACTATTTATTCTTATTATAAGCCTGCTATTTTGGGGTCTTGCTGCATATTTTTACATACTGGTACAAAACGAAGCTGATCCAACCACAGGCAAAGCCATAGGTAGTATTAGTTACAAAATAAATTACACCGAAAGGAAATTTAACGGCTATACTATTTGGAACAATATTAATAAATATGATCCTGTATACGATATGGATACAATAAAAACTTCTGCCAATTCTACAATTATAATCACACTGGACGGCAATACGCAAATAAAAGTTGGGCCTGATAGCATTATTGTTGTTTCAGTTCAAAAACAAAAAACTAGGGTGCAGGTAGGGTCAGGTACTTTGGCACTTTCAAAAGGCCGTGGTACCAATACAATAGATATTACCACCGCCCAAGGTGTCGTGCAGGTAAAGGATGGTAATCTAAGCCTTGACAAAACAGGGGTAATTACAAAAGAAGGCAACATCACCTATACAAAAGCAGGAGTACAGCAACAGCTAGTTGCAAATCCAATTCATCTTGACTATCCCAAAGTAGGGGACATATTTATTACTGCCACTACAAATAAAAACATCAAGTTTTCCTGGTCTGCCGAAGAAGATACCAATAGCCAACTTATTCTAGCATCAGATGCCGAATTTACAAAAACTGTAGCTACCATATCCAATGCACGCAGTTCCAGTTCTACTGAAGCAGAATTGCAGCCCGGACAATACTACTGGAAGCTGCTTAATGCTACAGGGCAGGAATCTGCTACCAGTTGGTTTAGCATTCAAAGCGAGAAAACTCCTGAAGGCAGAGTACCTGTAAACGAGGCACAGTATTCATATGTAAGTACCAATGCAATAATTAATTTTTCCTGGGCAACGCTGCCCACCGCAAATAACTACAAATTAGATATTTATAATAGCGCTGGCAAAGCACTCTCTCTTCAAACTACTTTAAGCACCATTTCTGTGAATGAGCTGGCAGAAGGTAATTATAGGTGGACTGTTACCGCAATCTGTGGTCCTGGGAATGACGAGATACGAGGGCAGGAACGTACATTTAGCATAAAAAGACTAGTTGCACTGCAAGCTCCCCAAATTGCAAACCCCAAGAATAAAACTCTATTTAGTCAATCTGACCTTCAAAAAGGTATATACCTAGCTGCATGGAAGGAGGTAGGAGGTACGCAGGATTATCAGGCTATAATTACCACAGATATACAAGGAAAAAACGCGATATTTACTACTACAGTGCACGCCAACGTACTTCGACTGTATGAAAATCTTGATTTAGGCAAGTACTACCTCTTTGTAATTGCACGCACCGGAGATGTGCGCTCTGCCCGATCTAATATCCTCCCCTTCGAAATTATAGAAATACGTGATCTAAAACTTCTGACACCAACAGCAGGCCAGCAAATCCTATCTAATACCAAGGACATTACATTGCAATGGCAAGATGCAAATAAAGGAAGTCGGTACAAAGTAACACTTGCTACCAATACCAACCAAGCCTCTCTTTCAGGGCGAATCCTTTTAGAAAAAGAAACTACTATTCCTACACTATCCTACCAATTATCAGGGTACCGTGGTAATGTATTCTGGCAAGCTCGTTTGCTTTCGGACAGTGGAGAAGTTATTAGCTCATCAGAAATAGGAGTTTTTCGAATAGGAATACTCGATCAACCTATTCTGCTTTCTCCCGAAGAAGCAGTAGATGCCTTTATAAAACAAAATATTATTTTTTCCTGGCAAAAAGTTCCTTATGCCAGTTCATATAGCGTAGAAGTGTATTTAATAGAAAACAGAACAAAAACCCTAGCACTAGAGTGGGAAGGAAAGGAGACTCTTCGTGAGTTTAGCCTAGCTAGGCTTCAGATTGGCTCTTATAACTGGACTATTGTTGCCAAAAGCTATGATGGTGATAATCTAATTGCCTATAGTGAAAAGCGCAATGGTTCTTTTAAGATTTTTCAATCTCAAAAACTTAAAGCTCCCAAAATCAAGACTCTAGGCACTTCAAACCAATGATTCCCAAAAGGATATACCTGCTTATTTTTCTAGCATTGTTTCATGCAATGCTCCTCTTTTCTTTGGATGAAAAAGACTTTCCTATAAGCTGGGAAAATGTTGCTGGAGCCACAAGTTATGAAGTAAAAATTCAGGATAGTCGCAGAAATACAGTATTTACAAAAAAAGTAAAAAATACTTCACTAACAGTACGGCTATATCCTGACCAATACTACCTTAATATTAGCACCTTAGGTAGTTTTGAAACAAAAGAAAGTAGCACCGACTGGGTGGGTTTTATAGTCGAAGCCAATACTCCTCCTCGTTTTATTAGCCTACAAAAAGATTCAGAAGATACAAGCGAGGCCACCTGGAACCTAGAAGGTGAAGACCTAGCCGGTAATCTGATAGTGCAATTGCAGGATAAAAAAGGCACTGTGCATACTCTGAATGCAGAAAACAAAAACAGAAAAAATTGGCGACTGCAACTACCCGCTCTCCTTACTAGTGGTTTTTATACCCTAACACTCACCAATCCCAGAACATCTACTTCAAGTACCGAATTTGTAATTAAAAACAATCCTCCCCTACCTCTACAGATCAGCCTAGCTTCGCAAACTCCACCCGAACTCTATTCAGTGACGCCTGCCTTCTGGTACGATCAGGATAAGCCATCTCGGTTGACAATACACGGTTCTGCCCTACCTTATGATGCAGTTATCTGGCTTCGCAAAACAAATTCTGAGCAAGGCGAAAAATATAATCGCATTGAACTATCTATCATTTCAGGTGATGAAAACACCATTCAAACCACAATGAATTTACTGCTGGAAAGCGGGTATTGGGAATTGATATTGGACAGTCCTTCAATAAAAACCCCAATTAGCATAGGTGGTATTGTAATAAAAGAAAGACCCTACTACACGCCCCAACTGGTTGTAGGTGTGGATTTTTTACCATGGAACACACAGTCGCAATCCAACGAAGTTAGCCCCGCTCTTTTCTCTGCAACCCATGTTAGTATTGGCGTTACTGTCTTTTTTATCAGACAAAGAAAACCCCTGGATTTAGGAAGTATTGGGGGAAATTTTAATTTTGCAGGCTATGCTGCTATAGAGGGTTTTTACATTCCACTGTCTGTATTGTATCCCAACAACCCAAACAGTACCTACAATGCTGGTATGAACATCTCGGCACTAATACAATACCAGTTAAGCCCTTTAATTCTTCTATTTACTCATTTAGGATTAGGCTTTGGTTATAGTGCTTTAGATCAACCAGGTAATAATAACGATAAAAATGGCTGGGATTTTTATTTTAAGGAAGAAGCGGGTATTGAATTTGCGATCTCCCATCTTTTTAGTATTAGAGCTCTGGCTAGTCTACGGCAGTATCCTGCTTCTAAGGTGCCACTAAGCCTGGTTGGTGCAGGCTTGCAATTTGTTTTTTTGCTATGAGGGTATCTGATTGATTATAAAACTATATCTAATTAGAAGAAGTATGATAATCACATGTACGGTTATCCTGGCTTTAGGACTTGTATCCTGCAAGTCTACCATCTTCGATTTCCTACATACCTACAATGTAATCTATGATGGCAACGGCAACGATGATGGCAGTGTTCCTATAGATGCAAAACGATATTTTTCTAACCAGGATATTCATGCAGCGCACAATAGTGGCAGACTTGTAAAAACCAACTATAAATTTTTGTATTGGAATACAAAAAATGACGGTTTGGGAAATAACTATTATCCAGGCGACAAGCTAGTTATGGGCAAAGAATCCATGGTGCTTTATGCTATTTGGGGCTCTGCTATTTATGCAATTACCTACGATGGTAATGGTAATACTTCGGGCACCCCTCCACTCGACCCTATACTGTACGGTCAGGGAGAAGAAACAATAATTCAAACCAACTCGCAACTTCTTGCTAATGATGGCTATTTATTTGGAGGCTGGAATACAAAGGCGGATGGTACAGGAACTGCCTGGTCTGAAGGAAGCAGGTATATTGTAACAGGAAACATAACCCTCTATGCCCGTTGGTATCCTATTATAGAAAGAGTAAGCGGCACCGCAGAAAATCAGGGCAATTCGGGTGATGGGGGTATAGCCTCTGCTGCTTTGTTAACAACACCTCTTGGTATTGCATTTGATAGTCAAAACAATATCTACATTGCAGATAGTGGAAATGATAAAATACGAAAAATAGATTCTAGTACAGGAATCATTACAACGATTGCAGGTACGGGTACTAGAGGGTTTTTAGGCGATGGAGGTCTTGCCACTGCGGCACAATTTAATAACCCCCATGCATTGATTGTAAATAGTCAAGGTAATGTGTATGTTGCAGATACAGATAATGGTCGAATAAGACTTGTTGTTCCTGGGGGCAATATAAGTACAATCGCTGGTGATGGGGGTATAACGTATACAGACAATGTCCAAGCTACTGCATCATCTCTCAAAAATCCTGTTAGTTTGGCATTGAATAGTACGGGAGAACTTTTCCTTAGCGATAATGCCAATCATATAATCCGTAAAATATCTAGCTCAGGTGTAATTACTCGAGTGGCAGGCAAATTAGCGGATAATGGTTTTTCAGGGGATGGTGGCCTTGCAACAGACGCCAAGCTAAACTTTCCTTTTGGGATTGCATTTGATGCTTCAGATAATTTGTATATTGCTGATCAGGATAATCACCGTATACGTGTTATAAAAAATGGAGAAATACACACAGTTGCAGGGGGTGGTACTGGGGGTGATGGCATTGACCCTACAATGTCAAATATGATTAAGCCTTTAGACATTACAATTGACTCGCAGGGCAATCTTTTGATTGCCGATTCAGGGGCATATCGTATTAGAAAGGTACTTCAGCCAGGAACGGTTAATGGTAAAATTCTTACCATAGCGGGTACAGGAGACTATGGCTATTCGGGTGATATGGGACCTGCCCCTTTGGCTCGTATGTCCTTGGTGTATAGGCTAGGTGTGGATAAAAATGATACTCTTTATTTTACTGATACTACTAATAGCGTGATAAGAAAAATAAAAAAATATTAAGTTACACAGGTCTACCTATTTTTTGCAAAAGGAATTGTTAATATGTCAAGAAAAATTGCTTTAATAACCGGCATTACCGGACAGGATGGATCCTATCTTGCAGAGTTTTTATTGGAAAAAGGCTATGAAGTACATGGTATAAAACGAAGGGCTTCTCTTTTTAATACTCAAAGAATAGATCATATATATCAATCTTTATTCAGCCCAAAACATGACTTCATCCTGCACTATGGGGATTTATCGGATACTTCCAATCTAACCAGAATCATTAATCAAACTAAGCCTGACGAAATTTACAACCTTGCTGCTCAATCCCATGTTGCAGTTAGTTTCGAATCCCCCGAATATACCGCAGATATAGATGGTCTTGGCTGCCTTAGATTGCTGGAGGCAATCAGACTATTGGGAATGGAAAAAAAAGTTAGATTTTATCAGGCATCTACTTCAGAACTTTTTGGATTGGTAAAAGAAAGCCCCCAGAACGAAGAGACCCCCTTTTATCCAAGATCGCCCTACGCAGTATCCAAACTTTTTGCCTATTGGATTACGGTGAATTACCGTGAATCATATGGTATGTTTGCCTGTAATGGAATACTTTTTAACCATGAATCTCCCCGCAGGGGTGAAACTTTTGTTACAAGAAAAATTACAATGGCGATATGCCGAATAGCCTTAGGATTGGAAAACTGTCTTTATGTAGGTAATTTGGATGCATTGCGGGATTGGGGTCATGCCAAGGATTTTGTTCGCATGCAGTGGCTTATGCTACAACAACCAACTCCTTCCGACTTTGTAATAGCTACGGGCAAACAATATACAGTAAGACAGTTTATACAATGGGCGGCAGAAGACCTGGGAATGATTTTGCGATTCGAAGGCAAAGGGATAGAAGAAGTAGGCATAGTCGATAGTATTTTTCAGCCAAAAGTAAAAAATCTGCCAATCAAGTTTATAAAAGATAGACCTAGCCTTGGATCGGTAATTGTAAAAGTAGACAGCCGGTATTTCAGACCTGCAGAGGTAGATACTCTTTTAGGAGACTCTAAAAAAGCACAAAGAATATTAGGCTGGATACCTGAAATAGGTGCCCGAGAAATCTGCACAGAAATGGTATGCGCAGATCTTGCATTAGCTAAAAATCAGTTGCTTTTGCAAAATACTACTCTTCTACAATAAAGTTAGTAAAATGGAACAAAATAGCAAAATTTTTATTGCAGGTGGGGGGGGGATGGTTGGCAGTGCCCTTATTCGACGACTACATGTGGAAAACTTTACCCAATTAATTAGTCCTTCACGGCAAAGCTTGGATTTAGCAGATGCAAAAGCCGTAGATTCTTTTTTTGCTACTACAAAACCCGATTATGTTTTCCAAGCAGCAGCTTTGGTAGGAGGTATAGAAGCCAACAATACCTATCGCTACGATTTTATTTACAATAATCTTATAATTAGTACCAATGTAATAGAAGCCTCGCGCAAGTATGGAGTGAAAAAACTGCTCAATTTAGGATCGTCATGTATTTACCCCAGAATGTGTGCACAGCCAATTTCAGAAACTGCCCTACTTAGCGGGGAGCTTGAACCCACCAATGAGCCTTATGCAATGGCCAAGCTGGCAAGTATTAAACTTTGCCAGGCCTCCAATGCACAGTATGGAACTAATTTTATTTCTGCTATGCCAACTAATTTGTATGGACTAGGGGATAATTATCACCCTGAAAATTCCCATGTCCTGCCTGCCCTGATTCGCCGTTTCTATACTGCAAAGATGGCAGGGGACAGTAGTATTACTTTATGGGGCAGTGGCAATGCACGGCGAGAATTTCTTTTTGCTGATGATCTGGCAGATGCTTGCTTGTTTTTACTGCGTAATTTTTCGGGTCAGGATGGCCGTTCCAAAGCCAGTCTGGGGGTTATAAATGTTGGGTACGGCGAAGATCTATCCATTTATGATATAGCAATAAAAATACAAAACCTAATAGGGTATAAAGGCAAAGTACTTTGGGACAAGAGTAAACCCGATGGCACACCTCGCAAACTTTTAGATTGCAGCCTACTTGCAAGCCTGGGTTGGAAAGCTACTACAAGCCTTGATAGTGGTTTGCAGGTAGTATTGGCCGATTATATTGCACGGCAAAAAGTGCAAACCTAAGGCTATGCGCATAAATTGGTTCTTCTATATTTTTTTTTCAGTATTATCAATAATATTGGCAACATGTACAACAAAGTCAAAAGTATTCACTGAAAAAGGTCTTAAAATTGTGGCCTTAGACGAAGCATTTGTACATATCCAGCCTGAACTTGCCATCCTATTGCAAAAAAAATGGAGCCTGCTTGCCTTTCCTTTTGATATACTCAAGCCTCGACCCCTGATAATTCCAGTTACTTCATCTACCGGCCCAGCCAGACTTATGGATTTTATTAGAAAATTGCAATCACCTGCTGTTATAATTACCAGTCCATTAGTAGTAGCTACTTTACTTCAGGGAGGCGTATGGAAGGGACAACCTCCCCTTATTGTTACAAGCTGGACATCCAAGCAAACAGAGGGGCTTTATGGTTTTAGAGAAGACCTTAGCACTGCATATGCACAGTTGGGTGGTGCTTTGGCAACTTATCTTAAAGAAGCAATAGCCGAAGGGCAAAATATAAAAGGTGCTGCAATTATTTTTTCAGAATCCCCTTCAAGAGATAGACAAGTACTTGCAGCATTTACAGATGCTTTTGCAAAGGAAGGCAGTTCACTTTCACTCATTGTGAAAATACTGCAATCTGATCAGAATAGTGATTCAAATACGATTCGCTCCATCGATGAAACTCTGGTTGAAGGTACAAACTTAATCTTTTTGGCAGGGGTTACAATTAGCCAGGAGATGATTCAAAAGATACAGCAGCAAAATGTGGGACTTGGTTCCGAGGTAACCGAAGCGGCTCTACCTGCCCCTTTTCTTTTTGGGGTTGGCCCTGATTACACTAGAATAATAGATCGGATACAAAAAAAGAGCTCTGAATTGCTCCAAGCTGCTATAAAAAAGGGGGCTAAGGGCACTACCGATGTCCCAAATATTGCTAGTACTGTTCCTCCTCCTATAGAGAATATAGCCAGTCGGGTATTAGCTGCTAAAAAAACCCCAAAATTCAGTCTAAAAACTAAAGATCTGGCATATTTTATTCATAGCTACATCAAAAAATCTTCAAACAATAAATAAGGTTTACACTAAATTAAAAGTATGCTACTATTATTTCCAATAAAGATTTTATTTTATAGCTTTTGGCAATGATAATTTTACTAGTATTAAAGAGGGTTTTTTGTTTTCAAAAGGTTTAGTGGCAACTCCCTGTATGGTGAATTGATTGCCCTTGCAATTTCCTTTTAAAATTGCAGATTTATATGAGTAACTTCTAAAACAGCATTTTTAGAAGTCCTCTTAAGGAGTTTCTACGCATGAAACAACGTATTTCCGCTTTTGTTTTGCTCTATTTTTTGGTATTTTCTAGTCAGTTTATTCTAAAAGCAGATGAAAATGTCTTGGCTATCGAGTCCATCCTCTTACAAGATTTTAGTAAACCCGATGCTCAAAAATGGAAGCTAGTTGGTAGCCGATTTTCCAGCAAAGACTTTCCTCAGCTTGGTGTTATGAGTGCTGGTCCTAATCAGATTCTAGTTAATCTTTCCCCCGAAGCAGCTCAAGAAGCCAAATCTCTTGGAGTTGCCTTATTGTTTGATCGCAAGGAATACAATTGGATAGACATGATACCAGACAATGACGAACAAAGTTTACCAATACCTGGTATTGTAAAAAGTCTGGACCTATGGGTTTGGTCTGCCAACTTCGATTACTACATTGAATTATTTGTTCGTGATCACCGGGGTATAGTACACATACTACCCATGGGCAATTTAAGTTTTTCAGGCTGGCGCAACCTTTCCGTGCAAATACCTGCAAGAATACCACAATCCAATAAATTTCTGTCTTCCGACACCCAACTTAGGCTTGTCAAATTTCGCATTTGGACCAGACCTAACGAGGCAGTTACCCTACCCCCTGGTACAAACAAGGAACCAATTGATAGGG
Source organism: Unio pictorum (assembly GCA_030141615.1). Taxonomy (NCBI): domain Eukaryota; kingdom Metazoa; phylum Mollusca; class Bivalvia; order Unionida; family Unionidae; genus Unio; species Unio pictorum. The sequence continues at coordinate 283,986 of JARLTB010000382.1, read as the reverse complement.
CTGTAAAATTTTATTTTTATAACTTAAAAGTTAATACCGATATATTCAAAAGCTATGTAGATGGAGACAATCTGGGCAAACCCGACATTTACCGAAAAGCCTTTAGTAGTTCTGGTTCTGATCAGAATCAATAAAAAATGGAGACTCGAATGAAAAAATACCTAATAATTATCTGTATGCTTTTTATCGGCACCTTTGCATTCACGCAGAATCAAGCAAATAATACTGCCACGGAGGACAAGAATCAAAACGATGGGCAGATGTCTGAAGATGCTGCACAGCAAAAATTAGTAGAAGTAGATATAGATCAGTTTGAAGAAGGTGGTACTTGGACTGCGCTGATATCCTCCGATGAAGGGGTAACCAAATTGCGATTATTTCCTGGGCAACCAACCGGGAGCAAGGAAGAAAAAGCACCTAGTCCACGCGATGCCAAAGAAAGGGCTACCAGATCTGATACACCTGCCAAAGAATCCACTTCAACTACAAATTCCAGTACTACAAATACAGATACTGCCAATCAAAATAATCAGGCAGAAAATAAGGAAAAACTAAAATTGGTGGCGGGTGTTAGAACAGACTTTTTCAGACGTGGATATAACAATCTGTATATTAATGCAATAAAACCTATTGCTATTGAAGGAATAACCAAATCTGTCTCTGTCTGGGCTGCAGGTAGGAATTTTAATCACACCCTTTGGCTTGTTATTCAGGATACACAAGGCAGAAGATTTGAAGTTCCCTTTGGCAAGTTAAATTTTACAGGATGGAAAAAACTCACTACATCCATTCCACCTGCTAATCCAGGTGGTAGTTCTGGTATTATTCAGCGAGACCGACATTATACCGATAGGCTAGGAATTAAAATTGTTGGCTTGCGAGTAGAGTTGGATCCAGTAGAAAGCTGGGGTACCTACTTTTTATACCTTGACGATATGAGGGCGGTTACCGATGTCTTCGCCATCGATAATCCTGATCCCGATGACATTCCGGATACTTGGTGAAGCTAGAGAATTCACTACTTTTATTGCCCGAAAACAGACAAAAAACATCTCCTTACTATGGCTTTTTAAGAAAGGTTTTATTTTTTAAAGACCTTACAGATGAGCATATTTCTCTTATTGCTTCGGTTTGTACAGAAAGAGTTTATAAAAAAACCGCTGTAATATTCAAAGAAGACACAATAGGTGAGTATTTCTTCATTATTCTTAAAGGTCAGGTGCAAGTTTGGAAAAACTACACAAGCGCCAAACCTACATTCCTTGCAGCTCATGGTCCAGGTGGTTTTTTTGGTGAGTTATCATTAATAGATGAACTTCCCCGTAGTGCCACTGTAATTGCCTATTCTGATACACGGGTACTTACTCTTTCCCGCAAGAATTTTCGCAATCTTATTAGAGAGTATTCACCAATAGCACTCTCTGTACTGGCTAGTATTTCAAAGGTTATAAGAAGGTCCAATGATGCTTTTGTTTCTGCTTTACAAAAAAGAAATCTTGAATTAGAAAAAGCAAATAGCGAGCTGGCCAAAGGGAATATACAAAGGCTTCAAATAGAAAGACTTTCTACCCTTGGCAAATTTTCTTCTTTTATACTTCACGATATTAGGAACCCCCTGTCTACACTATCTGGCCAATTGCATTTGGCGAATCAACGAGTAGATAATCCTGTAAAACTTCGCTCTCATTTAGATCAGTGCATAAAAGAAGTAGAAAGATTAGACAAGCTTGCCAAAGAATATTTAGACTATTCCAGAGGTAGCTTACAATTAGAATTGGAAGCTACCTGTGTCCAGGAGTTATTCAAAGATTTAGAAGATGCTCTTATAGACCGCATACCCCCAGAAAGAATTCGAATCGTTCGTAAAGTGCGTATTCCAGAAAAAATAATGCTAGACAAGGAAAGAATTTTCAGGGCTCTTTATAACATCGCTGAAAATAGTAGGAAGGCAATGGCCAGTACTGGAGGCACCCTTAGTCTTATTGCATTTTCAGGGCGACTTGAACAAAAAGTTAATTATAAAAAATACTGTTTTCTGGAGGTTGCCGATACTGGCGAAGGTATGAGTGAGGATAATCTGGTTCATGTTTTTGAGCCTTTTTATTCTGCCTTTTCGGTAGGCGGGACAGGGCTAGGCATGCTTATTGTAAAAAATATAGTTGATGCACATGGTGGCAAAATTGCTATCGAATCTAAATTGGGTTGGGGAACAAAAGTTACAATTGCGCTTCCTTGTAAAAATTAAAAATATTATTCAAATTAGCGTTAATATTTTTTACTAATTCATCCAGTTTTTGCATTCGAATTGTGGCTGCCAGAGCATAGGTTATTTCTATATCCAGTGGGCTGCTTTTTCTTCCTTTTGCAGGTGCAGAACCCGAAGGAAACAAATAAGGGGTATCTGTTTCTAAAAGGATCTTGTCCTTTGGTATAATAGAGCAGGCATGACGTATCTCTTCTGCTTTTGGGTACGTTAAGTTGCCTGCAAAAGAAATCCAACAACCAAGATCCAGGAAAGCCTTGGCTTCTTCTGTACCATAGCTAAAACAATGCATGATTATTTTTACACCTGAATAATTCCTGCCCACTCTGGCTTCTTTTAAACAATCCAAGGTATCTTTAGCAGCATTTCGGCTGTGCACTATCAAGGGCAACTCCAAGCTACGGGCTAGTCGTATCTGCCCAAGAAAAAGCTCTTTTTGCTCTTGTGGGCTTCCTTCCTTATGAAAGTAATCCAAACCACATTCCCCTATTGCCTGCAGCCCTAGGTTTCTATTCCTTGAGTTTTGTATCGATTTTTCTAAATTACGCACACTGGCAGCTGCGTTTTGCACATAAGGTGCAGATGGCCAAAGTCCTGCTGTTAGAGCAATAAAATTAGGCATGGGACTAGTATCCTTGCGGACAGATGCCCATACACTGGAATATAATGCATGTCGCTGTGCCAGATCTTCCAGTTCTGTACCAATGTCAACGAGTACTGCCTTGTCTTGCTGTTGGCTATTATGTGCAGCGTAGCTTTTGAATATCGCTTGCAGCTTTTCGTTACCCTCCATAGTGGCTAACTGCGCAAGATGAACATGGCTATCGCTAAGAATCATCTGGATTCTTCTTTTGCAGTTATGCTAAGGCTCTTGCCCTGTCTGTCTATTCTTATAGTGCTATTAGGCAGGATTCGTGACGAGAGTATTTCTGTTGCTATTGGATTTTCTACAAGAGCCTGTATAGATCTTTTAAGCGGTCTTGCCCCATAGTGTGCGTCGTAACCATCTTCGGCCAGGAAAACCTTAGCTTCGGGGCTTACTTTCAAAGCCATGCCTCTAGATTCCAAACGAAGAGCAAGTCTTTGCAGTTGCAGATCTACAATTTTAATTATACTTTCCTTACTTATTCTGTCAAAAATAATAATCTCGTCTATTCGGTTTAAAAATTCTGGCTTAAAAGAGGCACGCAATATATCTTGCAAAGAACTACGTACTTCATTCATGTCCTTGGCAGCTAGTATTATATCCGATCCTATATTACTTGTCATAATTATTATTGCATTTTTAAAGTCTACCAATCTTCCCTGCCCATCGCTTAACCTGCCTTCATCTAGTAATTGTAACAAAACATTATATACATCAGGATGCGCTTTTTCCATTTCATCAAGGAGGACAATGGAATAAGGACGACGGCGAACCGCCTCGGTAAGCTGCCCCCCTTCTTCGTAGCCTACATAGCCGGGTGGTGCGCCAATTAGTCTGCTAACGGTATGCTTTTCTCCATATTCGCTCATATCCACTCTTGTTAATGATTTTTCACTATTAAATAAAAATTCTGCCAAAGCTTTTGCCAACTCTGTTTTTCCAACACCGGTGGGTCCTATAAACAAGAAAGAAGCTAAGGGTTTGTTTGGGTCGGCAAGGTTGGCTTTGCTTCTTCTAATGGCATTTGCAACTGCTGCTACCGCATCGCTTTGACCTATCACCCGTTTAGCCAGTAATTCCTCCAAGTCAACGTATTTTTGCATTTCTGACGACATCATTTTGCTGACAGGAATGCCTGTCCACTGAGAGACTATATTGGCAATGTCCTCTTCCGAAACTTCCTCTCGTAGCAACCTTGCATCACCATCTACTTTCGTGTTTTCCTTGCCTAATTTTTCTAGCCTTTTAGAGAGTTCTAGGAGCTTGCCATATTTTATTTCTGCAGCCTTTGCTAGATTTCCATCTCTTTCCCAAGCTTCTCCTTCTATTTTCAAAGCTTCTATCTGAGCTTTGATTGCCCTAATTTCTTCGATTCGTGTTTTTTCTTTTGTCCACTGACTTTTCATTACTTCGCGCTCTGCTTCTAATTGCTGCATTTCTTCCTCTAATTTTGCCAATCGTTCTAAAGAGGTGGTGGAACTTTCTTTTTTTAAGGCTTGTCTCTCTATACCCATCTGCAATAGTTTGCGCTCAATTTTATCCAGCTCTGTGGGCTGACTTTCAATTTCAATTTTTATTTTGCTTGCAGCCTCGTCTACCAGATCTATGGCTTTATCGGGCAAGAATCTATGCGTAATATAACGATGCGATAAGTTTGCCGCTGCAATGAGTGCTTCGTCCATAATCCGTACACCATGATGAACCTCATATCGCTCTTGTAAGCCACGCAGTATAGCTATTGTCTCTATTACTGAGGGTTCTCCACAAAATACGGGCTGAAAGCGCCGCTCTAGAGCTGGATCCTTTTCTATATGCTTTCTGTATTCGTCCAGTGTGGTAGCACCAATAGCACGCAATTCTCCTCTTGATAAAGCGGGTTTTAATATATTAGAAGCATCCATAGAGCCTTCAGCAGCCCCTGCCCCAACTAGTGTATGTAGCTCATCAATAAATAAGAGAATTTTCCCTTGAGATTTTATCAGTTCGTCAATCACAGCTTTTAATCGCTCTTCAAATTCACCTCGGAATTTAGAGCCAGCTACCAGTGCTGCCAGATCTAATGCTAGAAGCCTTTTGTTTTGCAAAGAATCGGGCACATCTCGGGCAATTATTCGGCGGGCAAGCCCTTCAACAACCGCAGTTTTACCAACACCTGGTTCCCCAATTAAAACAGGATTGTTTTTTGTGCGCCGCGATAGCACCTGCATGACTCTACGAATTTCTTCATCCCTGCCTATAACCGGGTCTAGTTTTTCGCTTTTAGCAAGCTTTGTTAAATCTCTGCAATATCTATCCAAAGCCCGATATTTTTCCTCGGCATGTGCGTCTACAACTCTGGACTGACCGCGTATATCTTTTAGTGGCACTAGGATGGCAGAGCGGTCGGGCAATTGATATACAGACTGGGCAACAATTCCCAATAACAAATGCTCTACCGCAATTAGTTCATCATTCAGGGTCTTGGCTTCGGCTTGTGCTGCCTTAAGGCTTGCCTGGGCTTGAGAAGAAAAAGTTAATGCTAACCCGTCTCCAAAAACTTTGGGGAAGCTATCCAAATCTTTTTTAATTCGCACATTAAGATTGATAACATTGCAGCCCGCCTGGCTAAGCAAGCTCTCTACTAACCCATCTTTGTGGTGTATCAAACTAAATAAAAGATGAGCTATTTCTACTTGGCCATGACGCAGTCTGGTAGCTTCTTTCTGCGCTGCCTCTAATACTGCGCTTGCTTGTAGTGTAAGGTTTTCTGGTTCCATCCTATGCTCCTTAGTATTCCCTCTTTATTAAAAGGTAATAATTGCAGCACTAAAATTCAAGAGTGTATTGTAAAAATACTTCCGCCATCACCAGAGAAATTAAACACCAAAGACACAAAAGTATTAAATAAGTAAAATTTTTATAGCAGCAAAGTACACTAATAAGGTATTGCAGATTAACATAGATAACTAAATTCATTTACTATCATCTTCTTTTGCTATACTTTTTTTGTATTTCATAGTGCTAATTAGAGCAGGACTTATTGAAATAAGAATAATTATTACAACAACAATGCTAAAATTATTTTTTACAAAAGTTGTGGAGCCAAGGGCAAAGCCTAACCAAAGAAATAAAGAAACCCATACTACACCACCTATTATATTAACTAATACAAAACGTAGGTAATTCATCTTGCCAATACCTGCTACAAAAGGCGCAAATGTTCTAATAATAGGAACAAACCTAGCAGCAAAAATTGCATAGCTTCCATATCTTTTGTAAAAGGTATGAGCTTTTTCTACATGTGCAACAGAAAAAAGTTTGGACTTTTTTGACGCAAAAATACGCGGTCCTAACCGGTACCCTATGGCATAATTTACAGTATCACCTAGTACCGCTGCCAATATTAGCAGTCCCCAAAGCAAAAGAGGATGCAAACTGGTAGATGCACTTAGTGCACCTAGAGCAAACAGAAGAGAATCACCCGGTAAAAAGGGTGTTATTACTAAGCCTGTTTCACAAAAAATAATTGTAAAAGCAATTGCATAGGTTAGACTGCCGTACTCCCTAAAAAATAAATCTAAAAAGCGATTGGTATGAAATATTATTTCTAATAGCTGTTCCACCAAGCCTCCCTTGTACATTTACCATTGTATCTATAAACTGCACAAAATGGAATCACATAAAGTAATTGTATTACATGGCTTTGCCGGTCAGGAAATTCACGAAGTTATCCGTGTAATTAAAGAATTGCCTTTTGCCAAAGATACGGCTTTTGCCGCTACCACAAAGACCAACATGACTTGGAAACTGGGATACCTGGTTGAACATGTTTCCCAAGAGCATGGTGAATTTAAAACCCTTACAAGCCAATACCTACAAGAACAAGCCACCAAATTTTCCAATTCTAAGGAGCCACAGTAGGCAATGTAGAGCCTCCTGCATATTGGTATTAAAATCTAACGTAAAACTATGCCAAAATCATGGAAATCCAGACTAAAGAATCGCCTTACCAAAGTGAATTGGTTACAACCTTATTTTGGCACCCACATACAAGATTCTGCAGTTGCGGGTATGAATAATAACCAAAACCCACTACCCTTTGCTGCCACTTGGGAATTTCTTTCTCGCTCTACACCAAATGCCAGGGGAGTGTATGACCTAAAAGACCCCATCCTGGCTCAGGTTATTCCTCAAATTTCCGAACTAGAGCAAGGTAGTAATGAGTTGTCTGATCCATTATACGAATGCGAACAAAGCCTTTCCCCACGAATAATACAACACTACCCATCTCGAATTCTTATCAGGGTGATAGGGCAATGTGCATTGTACTGTCGTTTTTGCTACAGACGAAATCTATTGCAGCAAGAAAAAAATTTTTTATCTTCAGCCGAATTAGAAAAAATAGGAAATGTACTTAGTTCCCATACGGGTATTCGAGAAGTACTTGTGTCGGGTGGGGATCCTCTTTTTTGCTCTAATAGCCAGTTACAAAAACTATTTGCAATAATACGTATTAATAGCCCACAGGCACTTATTCGGGTATGCACAAGAATTCCTATAGTGCTACCTTCGCGTATGGATAAATCACTTATAAAATTATTACAAAAGTATAAACCACTTAGGTTAATCCTGCATATTAACCATCCGCAAGAACTGGATGCACAAGTACAAAAAACATTACAAATTCTGGCAAATGAGGGTTTGGGTCTTAGGTCCCAAACAGTACTACTACAGGGTATTAATAATCGGCCTAATATATTAATAAAACTTTTTTCCTGGTTGCCAAGACTGGGAGTGGATCCTTACTACTTGTTTCAATGCGATAGAGCTATTGGTAACAAATCTTTTAGAACCCCTTTTTCAGAATCTTTACAACTATACGATACACTTCGTCAAGAGCTTTCAGGCTTAGAGCTGCCTCGCTTTGCTCTGGATTTGCCTGGGGGCAAAGTGTTTCTTCCCGATGCAATAATAAAAAGGCAAGAAAAGTTTTGGTTGCTACGAAAGAGAGATGGGCAGGTATACCCCTATCCCGAATCAGACTAGCCGGGTTACAGCACTCCAAGGATCTCTTCTGATTATAGTTTTCTGTCTGTCATTGCCGCAGGATATAATACATATAGGGCAATTAACAAATTCTTCTATAAACGCGATATAGTCTTTGGCTTGGTTTGGAAGAGCATCATAATCTTTAATATCACTTGTTGGACATTGCCAACCAGGAAAGGATTTTAATACAGGTTTTGCCACTGCAAGATCCTGAATTGAGGCAGGAAATTCAGATATAACTCTACCCTCTACCGAATATGCAATGCAAACCTTAAATGATTCCAGACTATCGTATACATCTAGGTGGGTCATAACCAAGCTATCTATAGAATTGCATTCTATTACATAACACAAGGCAAGCAGATCTAAATAACCACACCTTCTGGGTCTACCTGTTGTAACTCCATACTCTCTGCCTTTTTCTCTTATAAATGCATCCAGACTAGCCTGCTTTGGCAATACAAATTCAGAAGGAAAAGGGCCATTACCGACCCTAGTCGAATACGCCTTAAAAACACCTACTATCGAGTCTATATCTTTTGGACCAATACCACCTTGTGCTGCTGCTCCAGCAGCTCCGGAAATACCAGAAGAAACATAGGGGTAGGTACCAGTATCTATATCTAGTAATGCACCTTGTGCTCCCTCAAATAAGTTATTAAATGTTTTCTTCTCTCGTAAAAAAGATACGAGGTTAATAGAGAGATTGCTAAGCTTTTCACGCCAGGGTTCAAGCCATTCTTTATCAGTGGGCGAAAGCTCGCTTAAGAACCCGTCATGTGCCAAATCAGCAATGCGAATGCCTACGCGCATAGCCTTATTGGCGTATGCTATGCCTATGCCACGACCAGTAGTTCCCAGGGGTTTTTTTCTTTCAGAATCCAGTTGCTTGTCTTTTGTTTTATAGCTGGGTAATACAATATGCGCCCTATCAGATACATAAAGCCTACCTCGCCAATCAACCCCAGCAAGCGATAGTTCTTGCAATTCCTTAAACAATGCTTCGGGGTCTATTACCATACCTGTGCCTAAAAGTGCTATTTTATCAGGGTACAAAATACCAGATGGCACCAGATGTAAGGCGAATTCTTCTTTACCAATAACTAGCCTATGGCCAGAATTGGCACCTCCCGAAAATCTAATAATACAGTGGGCCTTTGCTGCCAAAAAATCCACTACCTTCCCCTTCCCTTCATCACCCCATTGGGCACCAATAACTACTACATTCATATTTGCAACTCCTGTTTTATCTTCCTCAACTGCTCTGTATAAAAGCTAGCTATCCTTGCAGTTTTACTGGCTGCAAGACCACTATAATACTGTGGTTTAGAAAAAAAATCCCTGGCACTTATATTTTTTCCGTCAATAGTTATAGACTTTAGTTTGTCAAGCATACCTGAATTTTGCAAGGCTAGGCGTAAATCAATCCCTTTCTCTTTTGCATCCTGGCAAAGCAGCCGAATTTTTTCGTGTGCATCTCTTTCCTCTGCATTTTCTGCACTTCGGGAAATAAGAATATAGGCAGCTTCTGCCAAAAGATAGGTATTAGATTCCAAATTCTCCTGCATTTTAGCTGTGTTCACTTGCAAGTGCCTAATAATATCCCTCATTCTAGCTGCGGCAGCCACAAAACCTGCCAGGTAATCTGCAATAAACCTTGTACTGGCAGAATTGGTTAGATCGCGCTGATGCTCAGATATTTGATCCATAAAAAAGCTGGTTGTTCGTGGACAAAAAGCCTTCCACAAACTTTTCACATGTTCGCTATTCCAAGGGTTTTGTTTGTGCGGCATAGTGGAAGAACCTACTTGTAAATCAGAACTGTTTTCCTTAACTTCGTCTATTTCACTTCGCTGCAACTGTCGCAGATCATCTGCTAAATTAGCTATTATTCCAAAACTTATGTTTATTTCTAATAATAATCGCAACACTGGTTCTGGCTCTACAATTTGAGACGAATATGAGGCAGGATATAAACCCAAACCAAAAAGAAATTCTTTTTCAAACTCTTCGGCATCGGGATATAGTAGCGACAAGCCATTGTAACATCCCACTGCACCTGATAGTTTTCCCGGTAGTAAAGGATATAGCTTGCAAAGTTGTAGCAGTGAAGATCCTAGTCGGCTTACATATTCTGCCATCGCAAAGCCAAAGGTTATGGGCAAAGCATGCTGACCATGTGTCCGTCCTACCTGATACGTAGAGGCTTCTGTGGCACTTAGGGTGCACAAATTCCCTACCAATTCTATTAGGAGTGGTACTATTATACTTTTCATAACTTTTTGCAAAGCAAGAGACCGGGCAGTTTCGATTATGTCGTAACTAGTGGCACCTACATGCACCAAGTGTGCCAAAGAAGGTTCCACCTTCCGCTGCAACACCCGTACCAATGCCCTGATAAAGTGCCTGGTTTTACCTTCCTCTTCGTATACTTCTTGCGGAGTAATTTGTTGTACTATTGTAGCTAAAGTTCTTTCTAAACCAGCACTATCCAAACTTTGGTACCTGGCATGGCAAAGCAAAAGTCTAGCCTCTACCTGAGCATACAGTTTTAGCATACCTTCTTCTGATAGTAATTCTGATAGAGCTGTAAAAAGTTCATTATTCGCTAGCCAGTATCGATGATCTAGCGGTGATATATTCTGAAAAATATTTCTTTCGTACATATTCATGCCTTATGTATATTTTTTCTTGGTTGTAAAAGAATCTCGATTGCTTCTTCCAAATCAGAGCGACAGGGGCAGAGTTTGCCAAGATAACTCCGTGCCTCCTTTCTAATTTCAGTATGCAGCTCGTAATCACTTGCGCTGGACTCCAGGATTAGGGGCTGCAGATAAAGCTGAAGGTAGGAAGACAGCAAAAAAGCTGGTTGTTTGCATTCAGGATCAGAGCGAATGTGAGTATCCAGTTGTTGTAGCAGCAACAAAAAGTGCTTGCAGATTTTGGCAGAACTCTCAATAAAGGTGTTAGCCTCGGGGTGTATGTGGGGTAGAATCCTATAATACCACAACATTTTAAATATTGGACTAGAGAATCCCGAAGCCAGAATTTTTAAGAACTCTTCGGTAAGCCGGGACCTAGATGCTTCTGCCAGAAGATAGGCTTCTTTTTTAAGTAGAACTTTTAGTTTCCTTGGTATGGCAAATCCTGTAATTGCAGCATACTTAACACAGCGAATCATGCGAACAGGGTCTTCAATGAAAAGCCTATCCAAATTAATTGGGGAACGAAGTATTTTATTTTTTATATCTTCATATCCTCCAACATAATCTATTATTTTCCCGCTAAAAATCTCAAAGTAAAGTGCGTTGATAGTAAAATCTCTTCTGTACGCATCTTCTTCTATCGTCCCATATTCATTGCCAACACTCCCAGAGCTGCCCGATCTAAAAGTAGAAACTTCATACACTCTCTTCTTTCCATATACATGAACAAGCATAAAGCGCCTGCCAATTATGCGGGAGTTTTTAAATATTCGCCTTATTTTGGACGGAGATGCATTGGTGGCTATATCGAAGTCTTTGGGTTCTCGTCCTAGAAGTAAATCCCGAACAGCACCACCTACAAGATACACCTCATAGTTATTCTGTTGTAATTTATCCAGGATTTTTAATACTTCTGGCTCGATTTTATTTGGAGATACGCCATGCTCTTTTTGGGAATAAACATAAGCTTCTATTTTTGCCTTGCCATTCACCGACTTATATCGAATAAGCAATCAACCATCCTCGCATTCCCAGTCCTTAAAGATTGTAATGCTTTAAGTAATAAGGTGCAAGTACAAAAAAATGGTAGAAAACTGGCTAGTAGGGCTAAAGTTTTTATTATGGAGAACCGATAATTGTGGCAATAGAGTGCAGAGTATTCTGGCTCCAATATATATTTTGAGCTGTCTTCTTATTATTTCGGCAGTTTCAGTAAGAAGTAAAGTAAAAAATAAAAAACAGCACAAGGAGAATGGATAATGATCATCAATCACAATCTTAGTTCAATGTTTGCAGATAGAGTTCTGCGAACTACCAATTTTGCCTTAGGCAAAAACATGGAAAAACTATCTTCAGGACTAGCCATTAACCGGGCAGGGGATGATGCCTCGGGTTTGGCTGTCTCAGAAAAAATGCGAAGTCAGATAAGAGGGCTACAGCAAGCCTCCAGAAATGCTTTGGATGGTATCTCTTTTATTCAAACTACAGAAGGTTATCTACAGGAAAGCCAGGATGTACTTCAAAGGCTTAGGCAGTTAGGGGTGCAAGCAGCCAACGGCATTTATACAAATGAAGATAGAATGCAAATTCAGGTAGAAGTTTCCCAGCTTATTGATGAGATTGATAGAATTGCAAGTCATGCCCAATTTAACGGAATGACCCTCTTTACGGGTCGTTTTGCACCGGATAGCACCCAAAATGCGGCGACGGCTTCTATGTGGTTTCATATAGGTGCAAATATGGACCAGCGCAGGAGGGTGTACATAGGCACAATGACATCGAGTGCCCTTGGCATACGAAATCCTACTGATGGAACTTTCCTTTCGTATGAAACTCCAAGTGGTGCCAATCTTGCCATTGGTAGCTTGGATGAAGCACTTAAAAAAATTAGCAAACAACGAGCCGACTTAGGTGCATACCAAAATCGACTAGAGCATACCGTTCGTGGGTTAGATGTAGGTGCCGAAAACTTGCAAGCTGCCGAAAGTAGAATTCGCGACAGCGACATAGCCCGAGAAATGGTTGATTACACAAAAAATCGTATCTTAACTCAAAGCGGGACAGCTATGCTGGCCCAAGCAAATCAAAGAAGCCAGGGAGTATTGCAACTCCTGCAATAATCTGGTATTATCTGGGTTAGCTTCCTAGGGCTTTTCCCTTAGGCAAGCTTGCCCAGATCTTTGACAAACACCCTCGTACACGCCTACAAAAAAAGACCTCAACAGAAGGAAGCCTTTTCTTGTAGCTCCAGGGGCTAAAGTGGCGCGATGATCAAGCTTTTGTCCCCCAGTGCGTACAAGAATACCCAGGGCAGGGATAGTCCTGGGAAAATCTGCAAGGAGGGTCATAATGATCATCAATAATAATTTAAGCGCGTTATATGCCAGCCGCACAATTGGTAATGTTAATAATGATATTGGCAAAAATATCGAAAAACTAAGCTCGGGTCTGCGAATAAACAGGGCGGGCGATGACGCTTCCGGTTTGGCAGTTTCAGAAAAGCTAAGAAGCCAAATCAGGGGTCTAAATCAGGCAAATAAGAACATTGAAAATGGGATATCATTTATTCAAACAACCGAAGGCTACCTTCAAGGTACCCAGGATGTGCTTAACCGAATGCGAGAGTTGGCGGTACAAAGTGCCAACGGCATTTACACTACCGAAGACAGAATGCAAATTCAGGTTGAAGTTTCTCAACTTGTTGACGAAATAAATCGCATTGCAACCCATGCTCAATACAATGGTATGAATTTGCTTACTGGACGTTTTGCAACTGGTGCTGCAGAGAAAATGCAGTTTCAAGTTGGTGCCAATATGGATCAAAACAAAGTGGTCTTTATTGGTACTATGACCGCGGCAGCGCTTGGCATTGCTGGTGCACAAGGTACTAACGATAGCCTTACAATGGCCACCCCTGATGCTGCAAATCTTGCAATTGGAAGCCTGGATGAGGCTCTAAAAAGGGTTTCAAAGCAACGAGCCGATTTGGGTGCATATCAAAATCGTTTTGAACTGGCTGCAAAAAGTGTGTCTGTAGCATCTGAAAACATGCAAGCAGCCGAAAGCAGAATCAGAGATGCTAATATGGCTACTGAAATGGTTGCCTACACACGAAATCAGATTCTTAACCGCAGCAGCACTGCAATGTTAGCACAGGCAAATACAAGGTCTCAGAATATTATTGGCCTACTAGGCTAAGAAAGAATTACTGGTACCGAGAGACTTCTGGATGTCTTCTCTTGGCACCTTTTGGTATAGGCAGGGCTCGCGCCCCCTGCCTTTTGCCATTCTCATAAGCCCTATAATAATTGCAGCCTCTTCCTTTCAGTGTCGATAATCTGATAGTCTACTATTATGTAGACAGCTTTTTGTACGAGGGGATTATGTCAGATTTTGCAATTCCGGGCACTGGTACAGATAAATATGGCACTAAGAATCTCATCGAAGGTCTGATGAAGATTGAAAGAGTTCCACGCAATCGTACCGAAACGAAAATAAAGCAGCTTCAAGAACAAAAATCAACTTGGCAAGATTTGTCCCAAAAATTAGCAATTCTTCGGCAAAGCTCACAAGCTCTTTATTCATTTAAAAACCCTTTCAACGAAAAAATTGCTAAATCTTCAGACGAGAATACCCTTACCGCAACAACCACAAGAGAAGCAGGACAAGGCACAACACAAATTACAGTGCGCCAACTTGCCAGTGCAGATCGCTACCTGTCTAAAGAACTGCCTCAAAATTTGCAAATCCCCAAAGGAAATTATAGTTTTGTAGTTGGTACAAAAGAAATAGCCCTGCAATTTCAAGGTGGTAGCGCAAAGGATTTTGTTAGTGCCATAAATCGTAAGGGTGCAGACTATATAAAAGCCCAGCTTATATCAGTAAGTCCAAGCACGCAGTCATTAGTACTGGAATCATTAAAAACAGGGCTTGAAAACAAATTGCAATTTACAGGGGATAGCCAAAAATTGCTTACCGATATAGGGATGATAGAAGCAGTGCACTCCACCGAACAAGTCTTAAAACCTGGTATGCTGGAAAAGTGGGAAAACCCGATTCTCCCTGGCACACTAGGTACAGAAACGGGTGTTCTTCGTCTTCAGGCAGGTGGAGAAATTAAAATACCTCTGTCTCCCCCACTTGCTCCAGAAAATAGAATTTTAGAACTATCGTATCGCCTTATTAAACTACCCGAAGTCCCCGCCCCCACCCTAGCTCCTGGCCCAAGTCTTGGCCCTGTTGGCACAGCGCAATTTGAAGGGCTTACCATTCAAGGCGAGCCTTCGCAAAGCGGTTTGCCAGAATGGATACCCCCTCCCCCTCCCCCAAAAATCGAAGACAAAACAATCGCATATATTCTGAATAATAGTACAATTGCTCTTGCCCCGCTTCAGGATGGAGAGGGTACCCTTTCACTAGATCTTGATACCTTAAAAAATGGTAACATACATGCTCTTGCCTTTCGAATGAAGGATACTACAAGAATTTTTGAGTTTATTGGTGCCCGTATTTACAACCCCAAAGAGGTAAGCGGTTATAAGCCTCTTCAGCCTGTATCTGTTGCACAAGATGCCAAGCTAACCTTAGATGGCATATCCATAAACAGGGCAAGCAACAGTATTCCCGACCTTTTACCCGGAGTAACCCTTCATCTTAAATCCATTAGTGAAAAGCCCATTAGCCTTACAGTAGAACCCAACATGGAAGGGGTGAAAGATGGAATAATCACTTTTGTTGGTAATTATAATAAGTTAATGGGTATGATTAATATATTGACAAGAAAAGACGAAAAAATGATTGCTGAAAATGCCTATCTTAACGAAGAAGAAAGAAAAGTTGCAAAAAACCGCCTTGGCACCATGGCAGGCGATTCCACTCTTAACATATTAAAAGATTCTCTAAGCCGTGCTATGTCAGGTACCTATACAACCAAAGATGGCAAGGATCTAGTACTATTAAGCCAATTAGGAATATCCACCGATGCCCGCAAACCAGGTAGTGGACAAGCAGTAGACGCCACTAAATTACGGGGATATTTAGAGATAGACGATGAGGTATTAGGCAAGTCCTTAGAAAAACACTTTGAAGCTGCAAAACAACTTTTTGGTTATGACTCCAATCAAGACCTGATAATAGATAGCGGGGTTGCATATTCTGTCGAATCTATTGTTAAACCATATAGTGAAACCGCAGGTATAATCGCCCTTAAGACACTTAGCATAGACAATCAACTGAAGCAGGATTCCAAAACACTGGAAGAAATGGACAAGAGTTTATCAGTTAAAGAAAATCAATTAAAATTAAAATTTGGCAATATGGAATCAGCTCTTAATAGAATGCGAAGCAGTTCCGATTCTATAAATAATTTTTCTAAACAAAACCAGGAATAGGAATGTGTAGTTGCGTGTAATAGTTAATGACAAAGAACTTAATCTTTCTCAAAAATCTAGTACAAGAGTGGGCGATTTCCTTGCGCATACAGCAGCCATTCTGGAACAAGGAGGAGACCTTATTGTTTACCTTAGCCTGGATGGGGTGCAGCAGGGCGAAAAAGACATTGACTTGCTTGCATCTGCGACTATGGAGAAGGATTGTCTTTTAGAAATAAAAACAAAAAGAAAATCTTTGATAAAGGCAAAAACAGTAGAAACCTGCATCGAAGTGCTGTACTTACTGGATCAGTTTTTTACTGATGGCACAAACTACCAGGTTACACCAAACGAATCCCTAGTGCAGCAAATTAGCACTTTCCGGCAAAGTTTTCTTAACCTGCAAGAAGCTTTGGGTAACCACTTTCCACCTGTCCTGCTGGCGCAGATTAGTCACATTTGCAAGCTTCTGTCATCCGACAGTATTGATAAGAGTGCTGGACAGGAAATAGCACACTTGGCAAAAAAAGCACTTACCTTTTCGTATGAAATACTTTCTGAAATATCTACCCCACAGGAAGAAATGAGAAAAACAGCAAAACTCTTTTCTGAAAAGGAAAGTGAATTAAGCGACTTACCTGTCTTGCTTCAAACAGGAAAGGAAGAACTAGCCATTCAAAATCTCTTATGGTTTATCGATCTTTTTGACAAGACCAGGCGGTTATTGCAAGAATTGCAAAACAGTGGGATAAAAATTAGCCAGATTACTATTGATGGTGTTGCCCTACCCGAATTTTATTCGAAGGTCAATGCCATGCTTGCAGAACTAGGAAAGGCTATTGAACTAAAAGATGTAGTGCGTCTTGGTGATCTAACCGAATACGAAATCCTACCAAAAATGAAAGCTTTTTATTCTGAAATAGTTACTTTTCTCGTATAAAATGAAGCGGTTTTTTTTAGCAAACGCCTTGTCTACAAGGCAGCTTGGCGAAAAAATTGGTCGTCTTGCTCCTTCCCCTTCTTTATTGTGTCTGTATGGTGGTTTGGGATTGGGAAAAACCTGCCTTGTGCAGGGTATAGCCAGAGGTCTTGAAATACACGATCTTGTACAAAGCCCCAGCTTTGTTATTTGCGCAAACTACAAAGGCAGGCAAAGACTTCACCACATAGATGCATACAGGCTTAGGTCTATTTCTGAATTTTTGGATATTGGTGGTAGAGAATGGTTGGACGATGATCAAGCCTTTTGTGTTATCGAGTGGTGTGAAAATATTAAAGAACTTTTTCCAACAAATACAGCTCGTGCTACCTTTTCGCTTGCTAACCCCGATGACCCAGACGGGGGACGATACTTGGATTTTTTTTGGCCAACCTTAGAGGAAGTAGTAGCATGAATTTTTTAGCCATAGATAGCACTACGACTTGCCTCTCGGTTGCACTGCGAGCAAACAACTACTGGTTTGAAGCTAGTGTAGATGCGGGCTTTGCGCAGCATGAAAGAATTACCGATCTAATAGACTTTTGTTTTGACAAGGCAAATATATCTACAGGTATAACCAAATCGGATATAGATTTTGTGGCATACGCAAAGGGGCCTGGCTCTTTTACAGCACTTCGCATTGGTTATTCCTGCACCAGGGGTATATGTACTGCTTTGAACAAACCCTGCATAGGAATCCCCAGTCTGGATGTATATGCGAATGGTTTTGAGTATTTTCCGGGTTTGGTAGTTCCTTTAATTTATTCAAGAAAGAATAGGCAGTATTGTGCCTTATATAAGGGTGGGTGCAGATTGTCCTCCTGGAAGGAATTATCCTGCCAGGAAATAGTACAAGAATGCTCGGGTAACACTTTAGTTTTATTTACCGGCCCAGATGTTGCACATATAGAGGCATTTCTTCCTCCTACAGGTAGTGAAGGGAGGTTTTTTCTAGACTCTACTATACAACCGGCTGCCCGTTCCTTAGCCCATCTTGCCGAAAAAATGGTAATTTCTAATAGCACCACAGTACCATCCATACCTATTCAATCCCAAGACGACGACATAATTTATTTGCGTAATGGCCTTGACTAACTACAGTTCCTGTCCTAGAAAAGATTATTGTAAATCTTTAACTAGCCCGCCCCTTTCAACGCCTTGACAACATTAGACAATATATGGTAAAGATATATAGATTGTATCTATACGTTATACGGCATTATGAATGCAATGAAAGCAACACTTTCCCGCTTCCCCTATTCAGGCTAAAAATTCACGAAATAAAGAGAAGGGAGATTTGTAACAATTATGTCAGTTTGGTCACGTAATTTTATAATTTTGCTACTTTTAAAATCACCATCATTTTGTAAGTAATTCTACTCCAAGTCATTAACATCTATTTTCCTATCACCTGCTTTATCTTTTGTTAATGTAAATATCTTTCCATTTAGTTATTGAAGTAGGGCAACCTTGATTGCAGAAACAACCGGTACGCATTCCTCGCACGCGGTCTATTGGAAACTGTCTTTATATACCGTAACCCTTGTCTTTAATAATCGCTCATTGTGGTGTAGATAGCTACTCCGTTCGCCAGACATCGTTTTTATTATAACCATCATAACCTCCAATAACCCAGATCTTGCCATTAAATACCACAGAGGTATGACCTCTACGAGCACTAAAGGCAGCCGATGTTGTTTCTTCTTTCCAGGTTTTGCCATCAGCAGAAAACCAGACATCATTTTTGTAAAAAACAACTTCACCCCCAATCACCCAGAGCTTGCTATTAAATACCACGGAGGTATGATTTCGGCGAGCACTAAAGGCAGCCGAAGTTGTTTCTTCTTTCCAGGTTTTGCCATCAGGTGAAGACCAGACATCGTTTTTGTAAGAAGAATATTCAGCACCACCAATCACCCAGAGTTTGCTATCGAATACCACAGAGGTATGACCGAAACGAGCACTAAACCCCGCCGAATCAGTTTCTTCTTTCCAGGTTTTGCCATCAGCCGAAGACCAGACATCATTTTTGCGGGTAGATCCATCATAACCCCCAATCACCCAGAGCTTGCTATTAAATACCACAGAGGTATGGCCAAAACGAGCACTAAAGGCAGCAGAAGGGGTTTCATCCGTCCAGGTTTTGCCATCAACTGAAGACCAGACATCATTTTTGCTGTTAGAACCATCAAAACCCCCAACCACCCAGATCTTGCTATTAAATACCACAGAGGTATGACCGCTACGAACACTAAAGGCAGCCGAATCGGTTTCTTCCGTCCAGGTTTTGCCATCAGCCGAAGACCAGACATCATTTTTGCGGGTAGATCCATCATAACCCCCAATCACCCAGAGCTTGTTATTAAATTCCACAGAGGTATGATTTTGACGAGCACTAAACACTGCTAGAGCGGTTTCATCGGTCCAGGTTTTGCCATCAGCAGAAGACCAGACATCGTTTTTGTAAGTGACACTATCATAACCCCCAATCACCCAGAGCTTGCTATTAAATACCACAGAGGTACGACCGAAACGAGCACTAAACCCCGCCGAAGTCTTCTCTTCCGTCCAGGTTTTGCCATCAGCCGAAGACCAAACATCATTTTTGCTAGCACCATCATAACCCCCAATCACCCAGAGTTTGCTATTAAATACCACAGAAGTATGACCATTACGAGCACTAAACCCAGCAGAAGCGGTTTCTTCCGTCCAGGTTTTGCCATCAGCCGAAGACCAGACATCGTTTTTGCGCGTACCAGAATTATCAAGACCCCCAATCACCCAGAGCTTGTTATTAAATTCCACAGAGGTATGGCTATTACGACCACTAAACCCAGCCGAAGTCTTCTCCTCCGTCCAGGTTTTGCCATCAGCCGAAGACCAGACATCGTTTTTGCGAGTACCAGAATTTTCAACACCCCCAATCACCCAGAGCTTGTTATCGAATACCACAGAGGTATGGTGACTACGACCACTAAACCCCGCCGAAGTCTTCTCCTCCGTCCAGGTTTTGCCATCAGCCGAAGACCAGACATCGTTTTTCCGACCAGAACTATCAAAACCCCCAATCACCCAGAGCTTGTTATTAAATACCACAGAGGTATGGTTACTACGACCACTAAACCCAGCCGAATCGATCTCTTGCGTCCAGGTTTTGCCATCAGATGAAGACCAGACATCGTTTTTGGTGTTAGAACCATCACGACCCCCAATCAGCCAGAGCTTGCCATTAAATACAACAGAGGTATGATAATAACGCTCACTAAACACAATCTTTTCTTGGCTAAAAGTAAGTACTTTAGTTTGTGGCGGTGTTGCGGCAGGAGTTGGGCAAGAGATGAGCAATAGAGCCACACCTATGGTGGATAAACAAATAAACCTTACAAGAAGAAAGCCATTTATTCTGGGTATAGCTTTTTTCCCACGAATACCACCTGTTTTTATTTGCGTACTTTGTTTTTGAGAAAGAATTTTTTGGTTGTTACTCATAGTTTTTTGAACCTCCATTGTGCCGGTACAGTGAATTTTTTTGCAGATTACATTATATAGGCAGCAATTACTTTTGTCCATGTAGGATACAGTTTGAAATGAAAAAAAACTAAAGAAGAAAACACCTTATGCTTCTGGTAAAAATTAGTTTACAAAACAATGTATGAGAAACAAAATGTAGTACAAAATTGCAACACATTTGTTTATTCTATTGTCAAGAGAAAAATATATAAATAATTCTGCACACTGCAATTTGGTAGTGTAGGCAAGTTCTTGACATAGAAACAATAATGCAAAAAGACAAATAAAATCTTAGCTTTGCAAGTATGTACCTGCACAATATTTTGATTGTGAATAAAAATGAAGTCTCTTTGCTTGCAAAAGAATTTGTCCTGCATTAGGGCAGGCAAAGTTGCAATGAAAATATCAGAGAAAAAACGCGAGGCATTCTACGGCACAAGGCAAGGGCACGGATTATTTGCAGAAACAACCTGTAGGGTTTTCTTGCACGCGGTCTATAGGAAACTGTCCTTATATACCGTAACCCTTGTCTTTAATAATCGCTCATTGTGGTGTAGATAGCTACTCCGTTCTCCAGACATCGTTTTTATTATAACCATCATAACCTCCAATAACCCAGATCTTGCCATTAAATACCACAGAGGTATGACCTCTACGAGCACTAAAGGCAGCCGATGTTGTTTCTTCTTTCCAGGTTTTGCCATCAGGTGAAGACCAGACATCATTTTTGTAAAAAACATCTTCACCCCCAATCACCCAGAGCTTGCCATTAAATACCACAGAGGTATGATTTCGACGAGCACTAAAGGCAGCCGAAGTTGTTTCTTCTTTCCAGGTTTTGCCATCAGCAGAAGACCAGACATCGTTTTTGTAAGAAGAATATTCAGCACCACCAATCACCCAGAGTTTGCTATCGAATACCACAGAGGTATAATTGATACGTGCACTAAACCCCGCCGAAGCGGTTTCTTTCGTCCAAGTCTTACCATCATCCGAAGACCAGACATCGTTTTTGTTATTACCATCATCACCCCCAATCACCCAGAGCTTGCTATTAAATACCACAGAGGTATGACCGCGGCGAGCACTAAAGGCAGCCGATGTTGTTTCTACCATCCAGTTTTTGCCATCAGATGAAGACCAGATATCGTTTTTGAGGTTAGAACCATCAGTACCCCCAATTACCCAGAGCTTGCTATTAAATACCACAGAGGTATGACCGCTACGAACACTAAAGGCAGCCGAAGCTGTTTCATCGGTCCAGGTTTTGCCATCAGCCGAAGACCAGAAATCATTTTTGCGGGTAGATCCATCAGAACCCCCAATCACCCAGAGCTTGTTATTAAATTCCACAGAGGTATGATTTTGACGAGCACTAAACACTGCTAGAGCGGTTTCATTGGTCCAGGTTTTGCCATCAGGTGAAGACCAGACATCAGTATTATCAGATCCAGCAATCACCCAGAGCTTGTTATTAAATACCACAGAGGTATGACCCCAACGAGCACTAAAGCCCGCCGAAGTTGTTTCTTGTGCCCAGGTTTTGCCATCAGCAGAAGACCAGACATCGTTTTTGTAAGCGACACTATCCGTACCCCCAATCACCCAGAGTTTGCTATTAAATACCACAGAGGTATGGCTATTACGACCACTAAACCCCGCCGAAGTCTTCTCCTCCGTCCAGGTTTTGCCATCAGCCGAAGACCAGACATCGTTTTTGCGAGTACCAGAATTATCAAGACCCCCAATCACCCAGAGTTTGTTATCAAATACCACAGAGGTATGACCGAAACGAGCACTAAACCCCGCCGAAGTCTTCTCTTCCGTCCAGGTTTTGCCATCAGCCGAAGACCAGACATCGTTTTTGTAAACATTCTCATAACCCCCAATCACCCAGAGCTTGTTATTAAATACCACAGAGGTATGGCTAAAGCGAGCACTAAACTCCGCCGAATCTTTTTCTTCTGTCCAGTTTTTGCCATCAGATGAAGACCAGATATCGTTTTTGAGGTCAGAACCATCAGTACCCCCAATCACCCAGAGCTTGTTATTAAATACCACAGAGGTATGATTTCGGCGAGCACTAAAGGCAGCCGAAGTTGTTTCTTCTTTCCAGGTTTTGCCATCAGCCGAAGACCAGACATCGTTTTTGGGAGTACCAGAATTATCACTACCACCAATCACCCAGAGCTTGCCATTAAATACCACAGAGGTATGATAAAAACGCTCACTAAACACAATCTTTTCTTGGCTAAAAGTAAGTACTTTTGTTTGTGGTGGTGCTGCGGCAGGAGTTGGGCAAGAGATGAGCAATAGAAAGGGAACAATGCCAGACAAACCAAGAAGCCCTACAAGAAGAAAGCCAGTAATTCTAGGTATAGCTTTTTGCACACGAATACCGCCTGCTTCTATTTGCATACTTTGTTTTTGAGAAAGAATTTTTTGTTTGTTACTCATAGTTTTTTGAACCTCCATTGTGCCGGTACAGTGAATTTTTTTGCAGATTACATTATATAGGCAGCAATTACTTTTGTCCAGGTAGGATACAGTTTGAAATGCAAAAAAACTAAAGAAGAAAACACCTTATGCTTCTGGTAAAAATTAGTTTACAAAACAATGTATGAGAAACAAAATGTAGTACAAAATTGCAACACATTTGTTTATTCTATTGTCAAGAGAAAAATATATAAATAATTCTGCACACTGCAATTTGGTAGTGTAGGCAAGTTCTTGACATAGAAACAATAATGCAAAGAGACAAATAAAATCTTAGCTTTGCAAGTATGTACCTGCACAATATTTTGATTGTGAATAAAAATGAAGTCTCTTTGCTTGCAAAAGAATTTGTCCTGCATTAGGGCAGGTAAAGTTGCAATGAAAATATCAGAGAAAAAACGCGAGGCATTCTAAGGCAAGGGCACGGATTATTTGCAGGAACAACCTGTAGGGTTTTCTTGCACGCGGTCTATAGGAAACTGTCCTTATATACCGTAACCCTTGTCTTTAATAATCGCTCATTATGGTGTAGATAGCTACTCCGTTCTCCAAACATCGTTTTTGTAAGCACCATCAACACCCCCAATCACCCAGAGTTTGTTATTAAATACCACAGAGGTATGACCATTACGAGCACTAAAGGCAACCAAAGTCTTCTCTTCTGTCCAGGTTTTGCCATCAGGTGAAGACCAAACATCGCTTTTGCTAGCACCATCCAAACCCCCAAACACCCAGAGCTTGCTATCAAATACCACAGAAGTATGACCGAAACGAGCACTAAACCCCGCCGAAGCTGCTTCTTCCGTCCAGGTTTTGCCATCAGCCGAAGACCAGACATCGTTATTGTAAGCACCATCATACCCCCCAATTACCCAGAGCTTGCTTTTAAATACCACAGAGGTATGGCTATTACGACCATTAAACCCCGCCGAAGCGGTTTCTTTCGTCCAAGTCTTACCATCATCCGAAGACCAGACATCATTTTTGTTATTACCATCATCACCCCCAATCACCCAGAGCTTGCTATTAAATACCACAGAGGTATGATTTCGGCGAGCACTAAACCCCGCCGAAGCGGTCTCTACTGTCCAGTTTTTGCCATCAGATGAAGACCAGACATCATTTTTGTTAGAACCATCATTACCCCCAATCACCCAGAGCTTGCTATTAAATACCACAGAGGTATGGCTAGAGCGAGCACTAAATGCAGCTGAAGGTGTTTCTTCAGTCCAGGTTCTGCCATCAGCCGAAGACCAGACATCATTTTTGTTTGAACCATCAAAACCCCCAATCACCCAGAGTTTGCTATCAAATACTACAGAGGAATGAATAAACCTAGCACTAAACACAGCTGAAGCGGTTTCATCGGTCCAGGTTTGGCCATTAGCAGAAGACCAGACATCATTTTTGTAGCCAGAATTATCACGACCCCCAATCACCCAGAGCTTGCTATTAAATACCACAGAGGTATGATTATTACGAGCACTAAAGCCCGCCGAAGCTGTTTCTTCCGACCAGGTTATCCCATCCGATGAAGACCAAACATCTTTTTTGCGGTTATTACCGTCATCACCCCCAATCACCCAGAGCTTGCTATTAAATACCTCAGAGGTATGACCAGTACGAGCAATAAAGGCAGCAGAAGTTTTTTCTGCTTTCCAGGTTTTGCCATCAGCAGAAGACCAGACATCGTTTTTGGTGTTAGAACCATCAAAACCCCCAATCACCCAGAGCTTGTTATTAAATACCACAGAGGTATGACCATTACGAACACTAAATCCTGCCGAAGGTGTTTCTTCCGTCCAGTTTTTGCCGTCCGATGAAGACCAGACATCATTTTTGTAGCCAGTACCATCAAAACCCCCAATCACCCAGAGCTTGCTATTAAATACCACAGAGGTATGGCTAGAGCGAGCACTAAATCCCGCCGAAGGTGTTTCTTCCATCCAGGTTTTGCCATCAGCCGAAGACCAGACATCGTTTTTGGTTGCATCATCAAAACCCCCAATCACCCAGAGCTTGTTATTAAATATCACCGAAGTATGATTTTGACGAGCACTAAATGCAGCAGAAGGTGTTTCTTCCGTCCAGGTTCTGCCATCAGATGAAGACCAGACATCGTTTTTGGGGTTATTACCATCATAACCACCAATCACCCAGAGCTTGCCATTAAATATAACAGAGGCATGATAAAAACGCGCACTGAACGCAATTATCTCTTGGCTAAAGGTAAGTACTTTTGTTTGTGGTGGTGGTGGTGGTGGTGCTGAGGTAGGAGTTGGGCAAGAGATGAGCAATAGAAAGGGAACAATGCCAGACAAACCAAGAAGCCCTACAAGAAGAAAGCCAGTAATTCTAGGTATAGCTTTTTGCCCACGAATACCGCCTGCTTCTATTTGCATACTTTGTTTTTGAGAAAGAATTTTTTGTTTGTTACTCATAGTTTTTTGAACCTCCATTTGGTGGGTATAGTGAATTTTATTATTAGCAGATTACATTATATAGGCAGCAATTACTTTTGTCCAGTTAGGATACAGTTTGAAATGAAAAAAAACTAAAGAAGAAAACACCCTATGCTTCTGGTAAAAATTAGTTTACAAAACAATGTATGAGAAACAAAATGTAGTACAAAATTGTAACACATTTATTTATTCTATTGTCAAGAGAAAAATATCTAAATAATTCTGCACACTGCAATTTGGTAGTGTAGGCAAGTTCTTGACATAGAAACAATAATGCAAAAAGACAAATAAAATCTTAGCTTTGCAAGTATGTACCTGCACAATATTTTGATTGTGAATAAAAATGAAGTCTCTTTGCTTGCAAAAGAATTTGTCCTGCATTAGGGCAGGTAAAGTTGCAATGAAAATATCAGAGAAAAAATACGAGACTTTCTATGGCACAGGGGAACGAATTATTTGCAGTAAACTCCTGTACATTTTCCTTGCACGCGGTCTATAGGAAACTGTCCTTATATACCGTAACCCTTGTCTTTAATAATCGCTCATTGTGGTGTAGATAGCTACTCCGTTCTCCAGACATCGTTTTTGTAAGCACCATCATAACCCCCAATCACCCAGAGCTTGTTATCGAATACCATAGAGGTATGGCTACTCCGAGCACTAAAGGCAGCCGAAGCGATCTCTTCCGTCCAGGTTCTGCCATCAGCCGAAGACCAGACATCGTTTTTGTTAGAACCACCACTACCCCCAATCACCCAAAGTTTGTTATTAAATACCACAGAGGTATGGCTATTCCGAGCTCTAAAGGCAGCCGAAGTTGTTTCTTCTTTCCAGGTTTTTCCATCAGCAGAAGACCAGACATCGTTTTTGTTAGCACCACTTTCAAAACCCCCAATCACCCAGAGTTTGCTATCGAATACAACAGAGGTATGACCCCAACGAGCACTAAACCCCGCCGAAGCAGTTTCTTCCGTCCAGGTATTGCCATCAGCCGATGACCAGACATCGTTTTTGCGGGTAATGCCATCAGTACCACCAATCACCCAGAGCTTGCTATTAAATACCACAGAGGTATGGCTATTCCGAGCACTAAAGGCAGCCGAAACCTTTTCATCCGTCCAGGTTCTGCCATCAGATGAAGACCAGACATCGTTTTTGTTAGAACCATCACTACCCCCAATCACCCAAAGTTTGTTATTAAATACCACAGAGGTATGATATCTACGAGCACTAAACCCTGCCGAAGGTGTTTCTTCAGTCCAGGTTCTGCCATCAGCCGTAGACCAGACATCATTTTTGCGAGTACCATCATAACCCCCAATCACCCAGAGCTTGCTATTAAATACCACAGACGTATGATAAGAACGAGCACTAAACACTGCTAGAGCGGTTTCATCGGTCCAGGTTTGGCCATTAGCAGAAGACCAGACATCATTTTTGTAGCCAGAATTATCACGACCCCCAATCACCCAGAGTTTGTTAGCAAATTCCACAGAGGTATGATTATTACGAGCACTAAAGCCCGCCGAAGCTGTTTCTTCCGACCAGGTTTTGCCGTCCGATGAAGACCAAACATCTTTTTTGCGGTTATTACCATCATCACCCCCAATCACCCAGAGCTTGCTATTAAATACCACAGAGGTATGACCAGTACGAGCAATAAAGGCAGCCGAAGTAGTTGCTACCGTCCAGGTTTTGCCATCCGATGAAGACCAGAAATCGTTTTTGGTGTTAGAACCATCAAAACCCCCAATCACCCAGATCTTGCTATTATATACCACAGAGGTATGACCATTACGGGCACTAAATCCTGCCGAAGGTGTTTCTTCCGTCCAGTTTTTGCCGTCCGATGAAGACCAGACATCATTTTTGTAGCCAATACCATCATAACCCCCAATCACCCAGAGCTTGTTATTAAATACCACAGAGGTATGGCTAGAGCGAGCACTAAATCCCGCCGAAGGTGTTTCTTCCATCCAGGTTTTGCCATCAGCCGAAGACCAGACATCGTTTTTGGTTGCATCATCAAAACCCCCAATCACCCAGAGCTTGTTATTAAATATCACCGAAGTATGATTTTGACGAGCACTAAATGCAGCAGAAGGTGTTTCTTCCGTCCAGGTTCTGCCATCAGATGAAGACCAGACATCGTTTTTGATGTTAGAACCATCACTACCCCCAATCACCCAGATCTTGTTATTAAATACCACAGAGGTATGAAAATAACGCTCACTGAACGCAATTTTCTCTTGGCTAAAGGTAAGTACTTTTGTTTGTGGTGGTGCTGCGGCAGGAGTTGGGCAAGAGATGAGCAATAGAAAGGGAACAATGACAGACAAACCAAGAAGCCCAACAAGAAGAAAGCCAGTAATCCTAGGTATAGCTTTTTGCCCACGAATACCGCCTGTTTTTATTTGCGTACTTTGTTTTTGAGAAAGAAATTTTTTGATGTTACTCATAGTTTTTTGAACCTCCATTTGGTGGGTATAGTGAATTTTATTATTAGCAGATTACATTTTATAGGCAGCAATTACTTTTGTCCAGTTAGGATAAAATTTGAAATGCAAAAAATTTAGTAAAATTGCTCCATTCAGGATCATCACTGGACAGCAAACCTGTCTTGCCACGAAAAACAGTAAGAATAATACTCTACATAGGTTTTGATTTCATTTTCAATATCCTGATACTAGGTATAAAACTCAGCGTTTTGCACAGCTTTTGCTTTTGATAAATTACCATTTGCCATTTTTGTGTTTTTTATTTTTCTTCTAAACAGTTTTATATTACAAGTTCTTAATAAAAGCGCGCCGTCTTTTATGCAATACCCTTTCAAAAACCTGAAACACATTCTGCACCTGAACATTAGTTTCTAACTGAACATTTGTTTCGGCTAGCAGAATCCCTGCATCAATAGCATCTTTGGTAACAGCGTTCATAATTACTGCAACAACACCACGAGACTGCCATTCGGGACGCACAGCAACCAAATAAAAGTCTACTATGTTGGGATTTTTTATGGCTTTAAGAAAATGATACCACCCAAAAGGCAAAAGCCGACCTTTCGCCTTTTGGGCAGCCATAGAAAGACTGGACATTGCGATTCCAAATCCCACCAACTGATCCTTCTCATCTAGTAGTAATTTAGCAAAACGAGGGTCTACAAAGGCAAGATAGTTATCTATGTAAAAATCTACCTGCTTCGGAGAAAGGGGTACCGTACCATACAAATGCGAGTATGTTTCATCTATAAGATGAAATATTTGTTTGCCAAATCTTGTTTTTAGTTCTGATTTTTTCTTCCACTCATACAGGCGAACACCTGTTCGTTTTTGAATTAATTCTGTAACGCGCAATACTTTATCGGGCACACTTTTTGGGCAGGTAAGAAGAAATTCTACCCAATCAATATCCTTCGTATAACCCAAGCTCTCTAGCATAGCGGGGTAATATGCAGGATTGTAATGAGTGGCATAGGTGCCTACCCTATCAAAACCTTCTATTAACATCCCTTCCTTGTCTAAATCGGTAAAACCAAGGGGGCCATGTAGTGCTTCCATACCCTTACTTTTTGCCCAGGTTTCTACTGTAGAGAGGAGAGCAGAAGCTATCTGAATATCTTCTTCAAATTCAATCCAACCAAAGCGTGCTCTTTTCTTACCCCATTTTTGGATATAGCGATTATTTATTATGCCCGCAATTCTGCCTTGCAACTTGCCATCTTTGTAGGCAAGCCAATACTCTGCCTCGCAGTACTCGAAGGCAGGATTCTTGTCCTTGCGTAGAGTTTTTAATTCATCAATATCTAGGGGGGGTACCCAGCAGCGAAGCCCCTCAGGTTTGCGGCTAGGATTATCTAAATAGAGGGAAAAGGGCATGCGGATAAACTGTTTTAATTGGCGGGTATTTTGTACACGGCGAATTTCTATGGCCATAGTACCTCCATAAACAATAAGAAAAAATATTAGCGAGAGAGGGGATTGAACCGGGTTCCTTTACCGGCCAACTCCTCTAGAGGGATAAAAATATTAGCGAGAGAGGGGATTGAACCGGGTTCCTTTACCGGCCAACTCCTCTGCGGGATAAAAATATTAGCGAGAGAGGGGATTGAACCGGGTTCCTTTACCGGCCAACTCCTCTGCGGGATAAAAATATTAGCGAGAGAGGGGATTGAACCCACGACCGAGCGGATATGAGCCGCTTGCTCTACCAACTGAGCTATCTCGCCAAAGAAATTTTATTTTCATACAGGAAATCTTGCAAACCTATTTACAATATACCTTTTTCTAATCTTTTTGTGAACCCACTGCCATTTCTTAGCCGCTATGACAATACATTTATTAAAAAATGCTTTTGTTTTAAGAAACTCATACCTTGCATCCGGCAACCTAGTGGGAGTAGGAAGAATCAACTACACTCAAAAGAAATATTCAGTCGCGAGTTGTAGCTAGTTTCATAATCCAATCGGCGAACTCAACATTATAGTATTAATTGCTACCAAACTTGTTCGCCCTTGCTTCCAGAGCAGAGTAAATTTAGCATGCTTGATAAACCAGAGCCCACACGATATTTTGTGCCGTTTCTAGGTAAAAGTATTTGATATTGCCCAGTTACTGAACTTTATAGCAGAGCACCAGAATTTTTAGATCGGAATTTAGTCTATCCTAGCTACATAAATTAGAATACCTTATGCTTGTAAGGCTTTATCTAAATCTTCCTGTAAGCTCTGCGGATTTTCTAAACCTATATGGACTCGAATAAGCCCAACTCGTTCTTCCCGCAATTTGCCATCATTGTCCTGGGACGACTTGGATAAAGCTGCAGGAAAAACAAGGCTTTCATAACCGCCCCAGCTTACCGCCATCTTAAAAATAGAAAGTGCGTGAACAAAGGCTTTAACCGCTGGTATGCTTTTTTCTTTTAGACTAAATGAAAGTAAACCCGAACCACCGCTCATCTGCTTTTTTGCTAATTCATATTGAGGGAAAGAGGGCAACAAAGGGTAAAGAACCTTGTCAATTGCTGGATGCGATTCCAAAAAACTGCATATCTGTAAAGTAGTTGCATAATGCACGGGTAGTCGGGTATGCAAGGTTCTTAAACCCCGCAGTACAAGCCAAGCTGCAAAGGGGTCGGGTGTTAGCCCTAGTTGCAATACTTCCTTTTGATATATTCGCCAAATATCAGATGCAGTGCCAACAATAACTCCGCCAATTACATCGCTATGACCAGAAATATATTTAGATACTGAATGAATCACAAGGTCAATTCCTTGACGCAAAGGATTCTGATACAAGGGTGTAGCCCAGGTATTGTCTATTATTGTTTTTATTTTATACGACTTTGCCAGGTTGGCTATTTGTGTAATATTTTGTAACTTAAATGTAAATGTGGTTGGGCTTTCTAGGTAGATTAATTTTGTCTCTTTTTTAATCGCAGCTTCAATTTCCTTAACATCTCTTCCATCTACGAAGGTAGAGGTAATGCCAAAGCGCGCAAGATACTCCTTTATTAGAGACTTGGTCCAGGAATAACATTCGTCTACTGCAATTATATGATCCCCTGAACGAAGAAAAGCTAACATAGCAGCACTTATTGCACTAACCCCTGCCGAAACCAGTTTTGCACTTTCAGCACCCTCTAATGCCGCAATCTTTTTTTCTACAAGGCTGTACTGTAGGGTTATTCCCACGGGTATATAGAAATTGTTCAGAATCGTTATGCAGAGCTTTTTCAAAATCATCGTATGTAGCAAATGAAAAATTAGAACCCTGAAAAATAGGCGGTACTATAGTATTGTAAGGTTGAGATTCTTCCCCAAACCCTGTAAGTATATTATCTGGATATAGTTCTTCCATACATATCCCCGTTGCCAATATTCATGTTCACTGCATTGTAAGTCTATGGGATTATTGCAATACTTGCAAGCAGAAAAGGCACAATGCAATAGCAAATATTATCAAGTTGTTCTACACTTAGTACTGTGCTAGAAACCTCACAGTCATTTTCTGTATTTTATTATTTTAAGAAAAATATTGGCACATTTTTACTACTCTTCTTTGCCATGTTGTTACTTACTGTTTCCAACTAGTTAATCCCTCATTCTACGGGAAATAATTGACAAAAGCATTCCCAATAAAAATACAAACTCGATGCTCCTTCTAGGAATAGCTTTTTCCGGTCTTATTCTAATTTCTAGTTTTATCAGTTATTTTACAAACATTGCAGTTGGTAAACTGGGGCTTACTATAACCACTGCAATCAAGTTGAGAGTATTTAATCACCTGCTTGGTTTGCCTATGGCTTTTTTGATTCCCATCCTGTGGGTGATCTTATATCCCGAACCGAGAGCGATTGTGAAAAAATACGCGAATTCTTTTCAAAAATTGCAATTCAACTTATTATTAGCTTTCTTTTTTTATCAGGAGTAGTAATTGTATTGTTTATTTTAGAACCAGCTATGGCTACCTATTTTGCCATCGGAGTACCCTTTGTTATTGCTCTTTTAGTTTTGCTATATCAAAAAATTCTTAGAATTTACTCCTTATCACGAAAATACTGGGCACAAATTACTGCAAGTATTTTGGAAGCCATTCAGGCAAAGGAACTAATAAAATCTTTTTATCGCTTTTCCTGGGCAAAAAAAAGAATGGATTTTCCTGCTAGTCTACGAAGAAAAAACGAAACAAAATTAGTCCTGTACGAATATGGCATCCTAGAAGGTTTGTCCTTTATTTTTGGACCACTCTTTATGGTTCTTGCTATCCTGCTTATTGCACCAAAAATAGTTCAAGGTCAGGTAAGCATGGGTACCTTGCTTGTTGTAATTGAATATGGCAGAAGACTCTATACACCAATAACTAACATAGCAGAGAATATTCGTGGACTTCAGCAAGCACGCGCAGCACTGGGCGAATAGCTGAAGTTCTGAACACCCCTTCAGAAGCAGCACTTTCGCATTCTTTAATGCCAAAATTTCTACCACTTTTTTCTGCAAGGATAGATTTTGAAGCCGTGTGGTTTGCATACAAGGATGAGGAATGGGTACTGCGCGATGTTAGTTTTACTATCCATAAGAATACAAATGTAGCGCTTGTTGGTTCTTCTGGTGCGGGCAAAACTAGTTGCATTGCCCTTCTTTGCGGTTTTTATACCCCCACAAAAGGTAGAATATTAATCGATGGTACACCCTTGCAAGAAATAGATATGCCCTCCTGGAGGAAAAAGATAGGTTTGGTATTGCAGGATTCCTATCTATTTCCAGGCTCTATACTAGAAAATGTACGTATTTGGGACGAGACATTAAGTGAAGAAACAGTACATAAAGCATTGCTACAGGTGGCTTTCCCCAGTAATAAAACCAGCATTAAGGAAAGTGGCAGTGATATATCTGTAGGAGAAAAGCAATTGCTCTCTTTAGCAAGGGCACTAGTAGTAAAACCAGAACTAATTATTATGGACGAAGCCACTTCCAGTATAGACAACAAAACTGAAGAAAAAATAAAAAAAATATGGATGCATTACTGGGCAGTAGTACAACCTTAATTATCGCACATCGATTATCATCGGTGCTAAGTTGCAATGAAATCATCTATCTCGAAGGTGGCAGAATTATTGCAAGAGGTCCTCACCTTGAATTATTGCATAAGAATGAAGACTACCGCAGGCTTGTACAGCTGCAACTTACCTCCCCCATATCACCCCGCGAACAATTATGAAAATGAAAGGGTTTAACTATACTTCCTGGATTTGGGAGCACCTGCGTCAAAGAAAATCACTTGTCGCTGCTCTTATAATTGTTACTATTCTATCTAGCGTTATTAGCATAATATTTCCTTACTTAATAAAAATAATATTTGATTCTTTACAAAAAATAGTTTCTAACTCGCAACCTGCCATTGATCCATACAAAGAGATATATAAGATTGCCTTGCTTGCTCTTGGTGTTGGTGTAGTAGGATTTTTTCTTTCTTTTTCTCCTGCCTTACGGGGAGCAACAAATATTGTAATCGACTACCTACTAAGAAAAAAATACTTTGCTCTAGTACTGGAAAAGGACAGCAGTTTTTTCAGCTCCTTTCGTACAGGAGATATAATAACCCGTTTGACTGATGATATAAATTATGATTCATTAAAATTAAGCTGGTTTCTTTGCTCGGGGATATTCCGAGCCATGGAATCTTCTTGCAAGATATTGTTCATTATCATTGCTATGTTGCTTATTAACTGGAAACTAACCCTGTACTGTCTTATACCCCTACCTTTTTTTATACTTATCTTTATTTTGGCTCAGGATAAAATATTCAGTAGTTTTAAACAAAATCAAAAATCCATTTCTGATATTAATGCAGAGCTTGAGCAAAGCTTTTCTGGTGCCCGACTAATAAAAGCCTACAATAAGGAAGAGAGTTATAGCAGATTTTTTTTGCAAGCTCTTAACAGGAGATTTGCATCAGAAATAAAGTTGGTAAAATTAAATAGCCTACTAGAAAATTTGTATTCATACATCGACCAGTTTATGATAATAGCGGTAGTGGTTATTGGCGGCTTTATGACTCTCTATGCACAAATTACTCTGGGTACTTTCCTGGCTTTTTATAGCTATCTATCACTGCTTATTTTTCCCTTTTTAGACTTACCAACATTTTTTATCTCTGGTAAACATGCTTTAGTAAACATAGACCGCCTGGAGGAGCTTGCTACCTTTGCAAACAGTACCCCAGATCCTATTGACGGTGCAAATAAATATCCTTCTTCAGCATCCATATTTCTTGAAGGAATACAATCTGTAGAAGTACAAAAACTATGTTTTAATTACCCTGACCAAAAGTTACTGCTTTATGAACTTTCTTTTATTGCACAAAGAGGGGATAGAATTGCCCTTATGGGGCCGGTTGCAAGTGGTAAATCTACCCTTATTAAAATTATAGCGGGTCTTTTACCCCTTAGTGATGATGCACTATTAATAAATGGACACAAAAGAAAAGATATAGATCCCCTTTCTCTTTCTAACCAAATCGGCTATGTACCACAGGAAACGATTTTGTTTTCAGGTAGTATACGAGAAAATATAGCACTGGGAGTTTCATCTAACGATGAAACAGACCCCTTCATAAAAAATGAAGACTTGCATAAAGTAATTACTATAGCGCAAATACAGGATAAAATACTCGGTCTTTCGCAAGGTGCAGACAGTCTTTTGCAATCAAGAGGGACTAATCTTTCAGGTGGTGAAAAGCAAAGGGTTAGTATTGCAAGAGCCTTGGCACGCAATCCTAGTCTTTTGCTCCTGGATGATATAAGCTCTAACCTGGATGCAAAAAATGAAATGCAACTCCTAGATTCCTTACGCAAATTGTCAAGTAAGACAATTTGTATTTTTGTTTCGCATAGAATAGCTATTTTACAATATGTTCATAAAGTGTTATTTATAGGAAAGAATGGCAAGGCAGATTTTGGTGAAGTTTCAGAACTAGTAGCCCGAAATTCTGATTTTGCCAGTTTTGTATCCGGATAAATCAGGGGTATAAGTATGTATCTATTACTACCAGCTATTCAACGTTACAGTTGGGGTAGCTTGCAAGGAATTCAAAAGGCACTGAACATTGCTGATTCAAATATAATTGCCGAACTCTGGTTTGGGGCGCATCCCAAAGCTTCTTCTCTGGTTCGTACCATGGGTACCAGGGAAAACCCCCAATCCTTACATAAATTAATTACAGAAAATCCTGCTTTTTTTTTGGGAGATAAAATAGAGACAGACAAAAAGAAAGCACCTATCCTACCCTTTCTACTAAAGGCCCTATCTGCTGATAAACCACTCTCTATACAGGTACATCCGAATAAGCAAAATGCCCATCAAGGTTATGAAAGAGAAAACAGACTGGGTATACCTCTAAACAGCGATATAAGAAATTACAAAGACGATAACCACAAACCTGAACAGATTATCGCCCTCTCACAGTTCCAAATCCTTTTAGGCATTAGACCTTATCAGGAAATAGCCCGTTTTTTATCTGTTCTACAACATACAATTAAGAATAAAGCTTTGGATGAATTTATTACTCGTCAAAACACAAGCTCATTCACAAAATTTGTAGAGCAATGGTGTACTATAACTTTTTCTCCTGCTATGAATATTTCTATAAGGCATACAATAGTCCATAGTGGTGCTCACATTAACAGGACTGTCTTTTCTGTCTGCTTAAAACTACTAGACCTCTATCCTAGCAGTTCCTGGGCTTTGGGGCCTCTTATCCTGAATTATACAATTCTACAACCAGGTGAATCAGTTGCAATACAACCCGGTATCATTCATGCTCATATTAACGGCACCTGCCTGGAAGTGATGGCTGCATCTGACAATGTAATTCGGGGAGGATTAACACAAAAACATATAGATGTACAGGAGTTTATTAATGTATCAGCACTGGAACCTTCTTTACCCACAGTGCTTCGTCCTATAAAAATGCAGCACGCTATAGAATGCTTTCCACCCCTTACCAAAGATGCATGCGTCTTTGTAATAAAAGACTTCAATACCACTCGCAAATTCTGTATGCAGGGTCCAGAAATAGTTCTTTGTGGCAGCGGTGCCGGTGTTTTATGGGCAGGTACAAAAAAACTTAGATTACATCAGGGTCAGGCAGCATTTCTGCCTGCAAATTGTAAAGCCTGGAATATTGACCTATTGCAAACACCAGAACCAGCGATCTTTTACAGAGTTAAGGAAGGAAATAGTCATGACTATCTGGGTAGATGCAGATAGCATTCAAAAAGAAATACGTCTACTTCTTTGCAAGAGAATTTCTGCCGAAAATAAAATAGCTTTGCTTAATGGTAAAGAGCCTCGGTTTAAGCTGGTTTTTGTGGCTGTTTTAAAACCCGCAAATATAGAACCCTCTACCTTTATTCCCGCTGCTTCGCAAGACATGCGATTGTTGCAACAGAATGTGCTCACTAGTGATGAAATTATATTTCGTACTTCAGAAGTAGGCGATATCGCAGTTACACGAGATAGGGGTTTAGCTGCCCGACTTTCTCGTAAAGGAATTGTGGTACTTAATGATAGAGGTATTCTAAGCACTGATTTGGTAGCAGGTGAAAAGGATTCTATTGGCCAGTTTCTAAAGGCTCTTCGTCAACAGAATCTTTTACCTCCATCTCCCAGGACTAGAATATGGGGTAGACAAGAGTTTAAAAATTTTGCGGATTCACTAGATAAAGTGCTATCACGGATAAATAATAGGAAACAGGATGAATAAATTTTTATTATCTAATTCTAAAATTGGGATTGTATGTATTTTTTCCTTTCTTGTTTTTGCATCAATCATAGCTCAGGAAAACAAAATTTTAGCTCCTGATCATATTATGCGCGAACATAAATTAAAAAATGGGCTGTTGGTTTTTGTATACAAAGATACAGAGGCTACACAAATTAGTGTTCAACTGGCTTTTAAGGCAGGTTCAATCTCGCAAACTGCCAGAACTGCGGGTCTTTTTCATCTGTATGAACAACTACTTTTTAGAGATACGGTTTCGCCTTCTGGTACCGATATTACCGAGCTAGGATTGCGAAATGGTCTTGCCAAACTGCAGGCTACAGGCTTGAACGGTGGCACGGGTATAGACCGTACACGGATCTGGTTTGACATAGCACCTGCAAACTTTTCAGATGCCTTGCGTTTTCTGGGGCAAAAACTTACTACGGGGTTATCCGGTTTGGACAAGGAAAATTTAAAGGATGAACAAAATATAGTTGTACAGGAATTGGGAGATATATTGGCAAATCCTGAAACTGTGTATAATGCAGGTGTTAATCGACGGCTTTTTAGCAAGTATCCCTGGCGGCTTGATCCAGCTGGTTCGCCTTCTCAAATAAATCAGGCCACCGTAGCCACTTTACAAAAAATAGGTCTTGATTGGTTTGTGCCAAATAATGCTGCCCTATTTATTGCTGGCAATGTAGAGGCAGAAGAAGTATTTGCAGTTAGTGAAGAAGCATTTACTAACTGGAAGGAAAATAAAAAAATATCGTCTGTAACTCTTTCACCTAATCCACGACCTCCATTTTCCAGGCCTACTTGGGTATTCTACTCTGATCCCATTGTGCCCAAGGGTTTTGCCAAAGTGGATTTGCATTATAGGGCTCCTGATCTAGCCTTCGATGCTGATCGCAGCTATGCAGCGGATCTTTTAGTATCACTTTTAAGTGATCCAATAGGCAAGTTTGTGAAAGCTCTACACAATTCTGGATCTGGAGGAACCCAATCGATCAGTATAAATTACCAGGCAAGGCGCGCTGATAGTTTGCTCACTTTATCTACTGTTATTGAAGCATCTAATTCTATAGTTGAGAAGATAAGAGATTTTAAGGAAAAAACCAGGGGAGTAGAACTAACCAAGATATTCTCTAATCCTGATTATTTTTCTCTACCTGCCTATGAACTTGCAAAAAACAGAATACTCTCGCAGTATAGACTGGCTACAGACACTACAG
Organism: Unio pictorum; assembly: GCA_030141615.1. Classification (NCBI taxonomy): domain Eukaryota; kingdom Metazoa; phylum Mollusca; class Bivalvia; order Unionida; family Unionidae; genus Unio; species Unio pictorum. The sequence goes on along the minus strand of JARLTB010000382.1, from coordinate 246,032 downwards.
AAAACTTTCTGGACTTGCTGTCAAATAGCTGGGCTTCGGCAGATATTTCCTATTTTATGCTATATCCTTCCAAAATTCATAACACGGGATACAAGGAAATTGCTTCTTTAATAAAAACCTACATACTGCAAAACCTAGAACTAATAACCTTAAGGATTCACCCTGATGATTTAATTACAAATAAGTTACAATTAGAAGAAGCGGGCTTTACAGAAATACACAGCAACAATGCCTTCTGGTGGCAACTACAATGATACAAAAACCTGGCAACTTGTGTCTAATCATTTTATGTCTTCTTGTGCTGCTTTGTATTTCTTGTGCAAGTATAGATAGATACCAAGCCACGCTTTCAGCTCCTGGCCAGAACGGCAAATATTCTACTCTACGGTACACTGCCCCCAACTGGCCAGACAGACAAATTAATAGTTTGGGCTTTAGCACCCATCTCCTTCCACAATCCAACCCCATAAGTATTAAAAATGTACCCAAACAATCCGGAGCAGTAGCTAGAATTTTTATTAAAAGAAATCACAGCCTGACAAAAAAAGAAGAAGCCGGATTGGACGCACTTTCTTTTTATGCTGCCAGCCAAGCTTACAAAAATGAAAAAAATGAAACAATTATGCTTTCCAGCCTCCTATACAATGCTGGGGCGTATTTGGAACTGCAAATTGATAATTTTGATGAAATCTCCTTAGAGCTTATTTCTCCAAAAGAGGAATTACCTACAATATTAGGTGCTATACTCCTTGCTTTGCACCAACCATTATTCCTTGACGAAAGTATAGTTTCTGCGCTACAGCTATTAAAATTTATGGAAGCTAGCAAATCTTTAGATATAGTAGCCAGGACAAGTTCTGAATATAGATCCCATTTTTATCCTAATCATCCATATGGGATTTCTCCTTGGGGTAGCCAAGAAACGTTGGAAAGTTTTAGTAAAGAAATGGTGATTAATTACTGGAATAAGAGCAGACCTTGGATTATGATAGCTTTGGTATGGGATGGCGATAATAAATATTTAAAAGATGAATTAACAAAAAGTTTGTCCTCTCTACCAGAGGAAAGAAAACCTATAGTTGGTACTCCCCCTCCTCCCCTACCTTTTTCCATCCTGAGTAGTGTATCCAATTATTACCAAGCCTGGGATGAGCTAAAGGGTTCTTCGGTACTGCGAACAGAATTCCTTTCACCACCCTCATCCAGTCCAGACTTTCCACCATTCCTTATATGCCTTAGTATGTTGGAAGAAATGTTGCAAAGAGAATTGCGCAGCAAAACAGGACTTACCTACGGGGTGTGGACAAGAGCCTCTTACGCGCTTTCGCCTTCGGCCAGTATCACCTTGTATAAAACATCCCAACCCAAAGTAGCACTGACAGCAGTTGAATCCTCCGTTGCTGTTTTACAATCTGGTAAGACCTACAACCCTCTTCTGGGAAAAACCGATAGCATTGCAGATAGTCTTGAGTTCTATAAAACCCGATTGATTGCGCGAATAAAATCCCAGTCAGCAAATGCTTCGCATCTGGCACTTGCTATGGCTCGGGATATGGCAACAGGAGGAGATGGCTCCTACTTTTTGCACCTTGAAGATCAAATTAACATAGTCAAAACCCCTGATCTAGACTTTGTAATAAGCAACTATTTTACATTTAAGAACATGGCGTGGCTTATAATGGGTGATTCTATACTCTTACAAAGCGGTCAATAATTTTGGGAAGGGTTTTGTACGCAGGTTTATGGTTTTCTTGCTATTAGATAGCGCAGACAACCTGCTAAGTCTTTTCCCACTATTATATCAGAATATCCTGTCTCTTGCAGCAGTTTTGAAAGACTAGAGGCCATAGAGGAATCCATTTCCAGTATAAGTGCCCCCCCCTTTTGCAACCGATGAAAAGACTCTTGTATTATAATATTGCAAATAGACATGCCATCGCTTCCCCCGTCTAAAGCTATTGTAGGTTCGCCCCACTTTCGCGCTAAAGTTTCGCTCTCCTGGGTATTAAGGTAAGGAGGATTGGCAGTTATTATAGAGAAAGTACCAGGCACTGTCTGCAAGACAAAACTTTTATAAAATTGCACCGGAGTATTTTTCTCTTCAGAGAGTTGACATCCCAAGAGCCTGGCGGCATTTTCTTTTGCTACCGCAAGTGCAGACGAAGAAATATCCGAGGCACTGTATTGCCAATTTACTCGAGCCAAAGCCAGGCTAATAATTATGCAGCCCGAACCAGTACAAAGATCGTGTACGATAGGCAGAATGCCCTTACCAAGCATCGCATCTCCTATTTCTAGACACGCCTGCACAAGGTATTCAGTCTCTGGCCTGGGTATGAGACATCGTGAATCTACCACAAAATTATGACCATAGAATTCTTTTTCTCCTACAATGTAGGCGGAGGGGACACCACTTTTTCTTAATTGCAAAAACTGAATAAATTGTTTTTTAATCTGATTTGTCAATATTGTTTGCAAGTTTGCATATACAAGAGATCTTTTTATATTGGTTGCCTTTGCAAGAAGCAAACTAGCCTCAAGATAGGGCTGAGGTAAATCCCTTAAATACTGCTGGCCTTCGTATAAAGCATCCTTTATTGTTACCATTATTTTTCACTACTAGTACCATCTATAAGATGACCATCGGCAAGACGTACATTGGATTCTTGGCAATAATTCTTTAGCCCATCCAATAGCTCATCCAAATCACCATCCATAACAAAATGTAATTTATATAAAGTTAAATCTATTCGATGATCGGTTACCCTATTCTGAGGAAAATTATATGTTCGTATCCTTTCGGATCTATCTCCCGTACCCACCATAGACTTTCTTTCTGCGGCTCGCTCTGCTTGTTGCTTGCTTTGTTCCATATCATAAAGCCGGGAGCGAAGTATACGCATTGCTCGATCTTTGTTTTTATGCTGACTCTTCTCGTCCTGGCAATGTACAACCAAGCCACTTGGCAAGTGGCTTATCCGTACTGCGGAATCTGTTGTATTTACGCTTTGTCCACCAGGCCCAGAGGATCGCATTACATCTATTCTAAGATCCTGCTCTTTTATTTCTATCTCCATTTCTTCTAATTCAGGCAGAACTGCAACGGTAACAGCACTGGTATGAATCCTACCCGAAGCTTCAGTTTCAGGAACACGTTGCACTCTGTGCACACCCGATTCCCATTGTAATGTGTCATATATTGCACCACCGCCAAGAGAAAATATAATTTCGCGAAAACCCCCAAGCTGTGTATTAGAGACTGAAAGAACTTCGATTGTCCATTTTTTTCTTTCTGCATAGCGAAGGTACATCCGATACAGGTCAGAAGCAAAAATGGCTGCTTCCTCACCACCGGTACCTGCACGAATTTCTACTATGGCATTTTTATTAGCCATGGGATTTTTTGGCCGCAGAAGGTCTTCTATCTTCTTTTCAAGCAATTGGCAATTTGTTTGTAACGATTGCAATTCATCACGGGCATATTTACCCAATTCTTCATCAGCAAGTGATTTGTCTGCAAGCATCTCTTGTATTAGAACTATTTCTTTGCTTATTTTTTTGTATTTATCCAGTGCCTCTGAAAGAGCCAGTAGCTTGGATCTTTCACGCATTGCATCACGCAAACGAGGTACATTTTTAGATATAGCCGGATCAGCGAGTTCTTTTTCCAGCGCAGCAAGTTTTTCGGTATAGGTACTAAGGTCTTCTAACAATTTAGTCTTTTTCTGAAAATTTGGGACAAGTATAGATAACCAATTCCATGTTATCGGCACTTTCTGTACTAGCTACATCTTGTACAGCTACATCTTGTACAGCTACTTGAAGCCTGACTTGCAAATTACAGCCTTTATTATAAGTACAAATAGGGCAAGCTCCATTTTCCCTTGGATTTAAATCTAACTTCATATCTGCATACTATACAATATGTATAGATTTGGGCAACTAGTTGCAACTGCACATGAGTGTACTTGTACAATTGTATAAATAAAAAAAACATGCTAGTATACCACTCATGTTGGATTACAGGTTTATACAGGAAAATATTGAATTAGTACAACAGAACATTGCCAATCGCTTTGTCAAAGCAGATGCTAGGCTAGTTACAACCCTGATAGAAAAACGAAACAGTTTGTTGCAATTGGTAGAGGCAGCTAGAAACAAAAGAAGAATTTTGGCTGCTCAGAATATCTTGACAATTGAAACCGAAAAGCAAGCAGTATTGGCAGAAGGAAAAGAGCTTAAAAATGAGATTAGTATACTGGAGACACAGCTTGCTAGCACTGAAGCTGAACTAATAAAAGAAGCAAAAAAAATACCCAATATGGCACATCCAGATTCCCCCATTGGCAGGGAAGAAAAGGATAATGTAGAAGTGGGGCGAGTAGGAAAAGTTCCTTCTTTTTCCTTTACACCCAAGGATCATGTTCAGCTTGGACAACTTCTGGATATTGTAGACTTTGAAACTGCAACCAAAGTTTCGGGGCCAAAGTTTTTCTATCTAAAAAATAAAGCCCTCCTTCTGGAATTATCACTAATACGATATGTTTTAGATATATTACAAAAAAATGGCTATACCCTTTATGGTACACCCGACATTGCTCGAACTGCAATAGTAGAAGGAATTGGTTTTAACCCACGTGGCAAAGAATCTAATGTATACAATCTTGCTGAAGAAGATTCCTGTCTTATAGGAACAGCAGAAATAACCCTTGGCGGGTATTATTCCAATTGTATATTAAACCAGGTTGATCTTCCCATAAAAATGGCTGGGCTTTCTCATTGCTTTAGAAGAGAAGCCGGAGCAGCAGGTCAGTATTCCAAAGGTTTATATCGTGTACACCAATTTACTAAAGTTGAGGCATTCATTCTTTGCCTGCCTGATTCTTCGCCCACCCTGCACCAAGAGCTCTTGCATATAGAAAAAGAAATATTCACTAATTTAGGCATTCCCTTTCGGATTGTAGAAACCTGTACAGGAGATCTTGGGGCACCTGCCTATAGAAAATGGGACTTAGAAGCCTGGATGCCTGGTCGCAATGATTGGGGAGAAATTACTTCTACATCAAATTGTACCGACTATCAATCACGCAGGTTAGCCATTCGCTATAAAGACGAAAAAGGAAAAAATAGTTTTGTGCACATGCTTAATGGGACAGCCATAGCCTGCCCAAGAGCGATTATAGCAATTCTTGAAAACTATCAGCAACAGGACGGATCTGTCATAATACCTGATGCTCTAGTGCCCTATTGTGGTTTTTCAGAAATAAAGGTACATAGTACCTAGTACTTGTAGGAGGACATTATGTTATCAGAGTTTAAAAAATTTGCGATGCGGGGAAATGTAGTAGATCTTGCAGTGGGTATTATTATTGGCGCTGCCTTTGGCAAAATTGTAACTTCATTTGTAAACGATATTATCATGCCCCCCATTGGCATACTGCTGGGAAAAGTTGATTTTTCTAACTTATTTATTAACCTGTCAGGAAAGAATTTCGAATCCATTTCCGAAGCGAAAAGAGCTGGGGCAGCGGTAATTGGATATGGAGTATTTTTAAATACCGTGCTGGATTTTATGATAGTAGCCTTAGCTGTATTTATGCTTGTACGATCCATTAATAAGCTAAAACCTACCGATGCGATAGACCAAAAAACCACCAGAGAATGCCCATTTTGCCTTTCTACAGTATCTAAAAAGGCATGTCGCTGCCCTGCCTGCACTTCTGCCCTGGATATTATACCTTAATAAAACTGCCTTTAGCATTAGCCACTAAAAGACTTTGCTCGTTATACAAGGCGGCTTCGGTAAAAAGTAGTTTGCCTTTTTCGCTTATTATCCTACCTGTAACTGTAACTATTTGATTGGTGGCAAGTGGCTTAATAAATCGAACTTGAAGCTGGGCAGTAAGAGCATTGTAATTGGCACTTATGCATGCATGTGCCATAGATTCATCAAGCAGCATAGAGATAAATCCCCCATGCGTAATAGACTTCCAGCCTGAAAAAAACTCAGGAACATGTAATTTTGTTTCGGCCTTGCCTGCTTCGGGATAGGAAAATTGCAAGTGCAATCCTTGCACATTCTTCTCTCCGCAACAAAAACAATACCCATCTCTTTCTGCATCTACTTCCATATTAAGCAGATTAGCATATAGGATAATTATATGTCTGTAGATAAAAAAGTAGTGCTATTGGGCAAAAATGTAGATGCTTTGGGTACAATTTTACAAAAGGCTGACATCCCTAATGTACAGTTACCTTCCTATACCGCAAAGCAGTTGGCAACCTGGATATATGGCCAACCACTGCCCTTTGCATCCTACACAAATCTGTCAAAGGTTGTACGCTCTTGGTTGGAACAGGAATGTGTTCTTGGTGGTAGACCCCCTATCAAGGTTCAAACTTCACAGGACCAGACAAAAAAATATCTTTTTCCTGCAAGTAGTCAGGCTAAGGGCTATATCGAATCAGCCTACATACCAGATTATAGCTATGGACACAGTCGCTACACTCTTTGTATGTCTACCCAGGTAGGCTGCAAAATGGCTTGTACATTCTGTATGACTGGCAGACAAGGGTTTCAAGAAAACCTTGATTGCGAAGGAATTATTAACCAATTACATTACCTTCCCGAACGAAAGCAGATAAATAACATAGTCTTTATGGGTATGGGTGAAGGTTTGGATAACTTGGATGCTGTGCTATCAAGTATCCAAATACTTACAGCCGACTGGGGTTATGGATACAGTCCCAGAAAAATTACACTGTCAACTATTGGATTGCTACAGCCTCTGCGCAAATTTATAGAAAGCTGCGAATGCAATATAGCCATAAGCCTTCATTCGCCTTTTAGTGCCGAGAGGCAAAGCCTTATGCCAATAGAAGCTTCTCAACCTATTGCCAGGATACTTGCGCTACTAAAATCTCTACTCCTTTCTCCACAAAGAAAAATATTCTTCGAGTATATCCTTTTTGACGGAATTAATGACTCGGATGCACACATTAATGAACTACTGCGTATATTAAATGGGATTAGATGTAAGATAAACCTGATAGCCTTCCATTCAATCCCTGGCAGCAATCTAAAACCTACCCCCTCCTACAGAATGCAGCAGTTTGCCGAAAAGCTAACAAAAAGCGGAATTATGACCACTATCCGCCGATCTCGTGGCCAGGATATTGCTGCTGCCTGCGGTTTGCTGTCTACCAGGGATAGCCAAGGCATTATCCTATAGTCGGAATACATCCACCAGTTTCTTTTCACTTTCTCCTTCTATTACTGCCTCTACCACTATATAATTTTCCAAACCGGAACCACGTAACTTAACTTTAAGTAATTCGTCTAACTGGAAAACTCCAGCCGAATTGATCATCTTTACTTTTATTAGTATTGGCTTTTCATCACCTTCTAGGATTTCGATATGCTCTATAGAAGCCGCAGAAAGTGAATGAATATTAACTACTCCTGTTTGAAAGGGCATTCGGGAGCGTCCTTTTGTCATGTCCAAAGCATCTGCAACCCGTACAATGCCGGCTTCCAAGGTCATGGGTTTGCCTTCGCTTCTATGGGAAATAATCGCATGCAAAATTTCTGATCGTAGAGTAGCGCGAATTCCTGCGGTGTACAATTCTTCCAGCAATCTATCGATAATCGGCATGGCAACAAAAAGACTGAATTGTTCGTGATCTGCCCTTTGAATAGACATACCCATATCATGTAGAAGAGCCGCCAGAACAACAACTACCTCTGCTTCCTCATTACCCAATCCATGATCAGTAACAACACTTGGTATTACCTTGCGATCTATTAACTGCCGTAGCATTTTGAGCGCTATATTAGAAACAATCTGAAAATGTATTGGCCCATGGTCTGTCATGCCTAAACGTTGTATAGCATTTATATTAATTGCCTGCCAAAGTGAATAGACTTCCTCGTCAAGGTTGATATTCTCGATAATATTTTTAAGCTTTGGGTTATGCTTAAGTGGCAGTCTTATCTCTATTCGTTGATTGGGATCTACCTGAAGTATATTAAATTCATCCATAATTATACACTCTAAAACAAGAACACAACACTTTCAAGCACTACTTGCTCACTGCTCTGCTGTCAGTTAGACTTTTGCAATAATATGAAAACTTTTCAGGACTATCTGGCAGCCAAAAGACCACTGATTCAAGACAAGTTGCACTTGCTCCTTACCACCCGTGGCAGTGAATTGGAAGAAAGAATGCGCGGTGGAAAAGACCTAATGTACCGGCTTGTAGATCTTTCACTTCGTGGCAAAAACCACCGTGGTTGTCTTGTCTTTCTTGGATATGACCTAGTGCAACAAAATCCTCTACCATACAATATGCAAACTGCCAATAGCCTTGCAGGTGTAGCTGCTGCAGTAGAAGTTGCGCAATCAGCACTACTTGTACACGATGATATTATGGACAGGGATAGTCTTCGAAGAGGCAGACCCAGCCTTCATGTGCACTATTCCAAAGAGTTTTCACCCAAAGGTGCACCCTTGGGTAGTACAATTTGCGACTATGAGCATTTGGGTAATTCACTGGCTACCTGTGCAGGTGATGCAGGGTTTTTCGAGGCTTTTGCCCTCCTATCCCGCTCTCTTGCCCAGTTGCCACAGGCAACAAAGTTAATACAACTCTGTGCAGAGGAGTTTTCTTCTGTGTGCCTTGCGCAAATGCAAGATGTAATTAATGGGGCTTCTCCCTTGTCTTTACCCAATGCTGCTGATGTAATAAGTGAAGAAAATAGTATTATTACCACCTATCTTTATAAAACTGCCCGTTATAGTTTTTCCCTTCCACTAATGCTGGGAGCAATTCTAGGAGCTGGAGACAAAGTTGTAATAGATGCGCTTTCTGAAATAGGCAATTGCATGGGGCTTGCCTTTCAAATTCGGGATGATGAATTGGGGTTGTTCTCTGACGAAGAGACAACAGGAAAAAGTCAAGGCGGTGATTTGATACAAGGCAAGCATACACTCTTGTGGCTTTATATGCAAGATTACCTAGCTACTAAAAAGGTACAGTTTCCCGATACTTCTTTGGAACAATTTAAGAATCTTGCAGAAACAAAAAAGATAAGAATGCAAGTGCAGGAAAAAGCAGTAGAGTTAAAAAACAAGGCTCTCGATATTATACAGAGTATAGAAAAAAGCACTCTTGCACACTCCAGTTCAATCCTAGTATTAAAAAATATTGCAGAATGGACTATTACAAGAAATTTATAACTAATTAGTATAGGGATTATAAAAATTCTAGTTCTTTAAAAGTCTACAAGTACAACATCAATTTTATGTATAAAATTGTAGTGCTCTCTAATAATTTACTAGGTTCGTAGATATTCTTTTATCTGTAAGAGCTGTATACTTGAAAGTTAGTGCACTAGCAGATATAATCATTTTTATGAAAATAGCAAAATTTGGTGGCACCTCTGTTGGAAGCAAGGAAGCAATTGCAAGAATAATTTCTATTGTATCTGCAAGAAAGCAAAATGTAATTGTAGTCTCGGCACTTTCGGGTGTTACGGATGAATTAGTATTGATTGCCGCAAAAGCAATTGCCAAAGACAAAACCTGGATTACAACATTCGAAAATCTAGGCGATAGGCACAGGCAAATCCTGGCATCCCTAGCAAAAGAAAATATTTTGCAAGATGCAACCACACAACTAGAAAATATAATAATGAGCCTACTAGAAATTTATAAAGGTCTTATAGCACTTGGAGAACTATCGCTTCAGGCTAAAGATCTTGTAATGAGTTTTGGAGAGCAGTTGTCTGCTCTATTAGTTGCCGCTGGGCTTAGACAGGGGGGTATTCATGCAGTGGCACAGGATGCCCGAAGGTTTATTTTTGCCGAAGGTACTTGGGGTAATGGTCGTCCTTTACTAGATAGGACAAAAAAAGCATTGCTAACTGTAGATATTTGTAAAGACAATACTACTCCTGTGGTTACAGGATTTATCGCATCAACTTTGAAGGGGCATACAATTACATTAGGCAGAGGGGGATCAGACTTTACTGCTTCTATTATTGGTGTAGCTTTACAGGCAGACGAAATAGAAATTTGGACTGATGTAGACGGTATTATGAGTGCCGACCCCAGGAAGGTACCCGATGCCTTCAGTTTAGATTCATTAAGTTATGAAGAAGCTTTAGAACTATCCCATTTTGGCGCAAAGGTTATTTTTCCTCCTACCATCCAACCCGCACTGGATTGCAAAATTCCAATTCGGATTTTAAATACTTTTAACACAAGTTTTAAAGGCACTTGCATCTGCGATTATGCCAATCCTTCCCGCTATCCTGTGCGGGGTATTTCTTCCATCCCTCATACTTCTTTAGCTCGTCTTCAGGGTTCTGGTCTTGTAGGGGTTAGCGGTACCGCTATGCGGTTATTTGGGTGTCTGGCAAAAAGAAATATTAATATAATACTCATCTCACAGGCCTCCAGTGAAAGATCTATCTGTTTTTGCATCTCACCCCAAGATGAAAACGAAGCCAAAACTGCAATAGACGAAGAGTTTGCTTACGAAATTAGCCTAGGATTAATCTCTGGTATTATTTTTGAATCCAATAAAGCAATAATTGCTATCGTAGGCGAAAGAATGAAACATACACCGGGTATATCGGGCAGAATATTTCATGCTATGGGTCGTAATGGTGTGAACGTTTTCGCCATAGCTCAGGGATCTAGCGAGCTAAACATTTCTGCAGTTGTAGAAAAGAAATCCGAAGCAAAAGCACTAAATGCAATACACGAAGCTTTCTTTCTAACTGGCACTCGGTCTGTCAATGTTCTTCTTGTTGGTTGTGGTTTGGTGGGAGGTACCCTCATTTCTCAGATACGAAAGCATAGAACAGTTTTATCTGAAAACCATGCTATCCGACTTAATATAGTAGGTATTGCCAACTCTAAAAAAATGATTCTTGATGAAGCAGGTTTGGATCTTGAACACTGGAATGCTATAATAACCGAAAAAGGTGAACCGACAGATTTGCAAATCTTTTTACAAAAAGCATCAGATTTTGCCTTGCCTAATAGCGTCTTCGTAGACTGCACCGCAAGCACGCAGGTACCTCTTCTGTACAAAAAAATACTGACTTCCAACATTGCAATAGTAACGCCCAATAAAAAAGGCAATTCTTCTGATTATAGTACTTATCAGCAATTAATGAATGCATCCTTTGATACAGGAACACCATATCTTTACGAAACTACGGTAGGAGCAGGACTTCCTGTACTTTCTACCCTGCACGATCTACTTGTATCGGGTGATAAAATTATCTGTATTGAGGCTATGGTATCGGGAACCATAGGATATGTAATGTCCAATTATAATGGCAAGGTTAGTTTTGCTCAATTGTTACGAAAAGCAAAGGCACTTGGGTACACCGAACCAGATCCAAGAGATGATCTGTGCGCTGCCGATGTAGCCCGAAAAGCACTTATTCTAGCAAGAGAGTGCGGTAATGCTGTTGAATTTAAGGAAGTGCAGATAGAACCTATTTTGCCAGAATCGTGCTTAAATGCTCCTGATGTAGAAAGCTTTTTTACAATTTTAGAAGCAGAAGAACCTTATTTTCTTAGTATGCTAAAAAAGGCAGAAGGCAAAACCTTGATATATGTTGCCCGAATAGAAGAGAATTTCATCACCTTGAAGCTACAAACTACTTCTCCTGGTGATCCTCTGTATGGTCTTAAAGATTCAGAGAATGCAGTTGCTTTTACTACTGAAAGATACAAGACTATGCCTCTTGTTGTCAGGGGTCCAGGAGCGGGGGCAGAAGTAACCGCTGGTGGCTTATTTGCCGATATTGCAAGAATTGCCAAGTCTCTTGTATAATCTTTTTTGTATTCAAACTTAGCAAAACAGTTATTATCATCTTAAGAGCTGGACATATTATGATAGTTTTTTAACTTATTTTTTGCTGCTATTTTTTATTACAATTGCAGCTAACCTTGCTGTGGGGAAAGACTTAATGTTTTTCTAACTTTAATACATCTAGCTAATTTGTCCTTTGTATGATATGCGACTGTATTTTCTAATTCTAGCGAATCAATAACCCTTGTAGATAAGTTTGCAATGCGCAACAGATTTGCAAAATAGACAATGTTACAAACTATGATTAGTTTACTAATTGGGACACTGGTATCCTACTCATTTTTCAGGCTTCGTTTCAGATTTAAAGAAAAATTACTGTACCTGGTACTTTTTACCTCTTTTGTACCAACTCTTGTTTTTATACATCCCCTGTATGCGATAATTGATACCTAGGTTTACTTGACAAAAATTAACCATTATAATACTTCAACAAAGCCTAGCCAGGGCCTTCTCTATCCTGTTAAAGGCTTCGTCAAGCCTATTAGAACTGGTAGCAAAAGAAATACGAAGGCATTCGTCTGCACCAAAAGCAGAACCAGCTACAACAGCCACTTTTGCCTCTTGTAATAAAAATTCGGCTAGCTGGTCGGTGTCTTTTATTACAAAATGCGAAGTAGAATCTTGCAAACCAAATAACGCAGAACAATTTGGAAAAACATAGAAGGCACCATCGGGAATCATACAAGGTAATGAGTATGCCCCCCCCCCCAGTGAGGCAATTCTTTTAATTACAAGATCTCTTCTGCTGCGAAATGCATCTACCATTTGGTGTACACAAGACACACCGGCATCTAGTGCTATTTTAGCTGCTCGTTGCGCAATGCTGGAGGCGTTGGTTGTCATCTGCCCTTGCAGGCTAATACATGCGTCTACAACTTCCTTAGGACCACCCATATATCCTATGCGCCATCCCGTCATGGCATAGGCTTTAGACACCCCATTAATTGTGATTGTTCGCTCATACATAGAGGAAATAGCCGCCATACTGGGGTGAATTTTGGGCTCGCTTTGATCTTCAGACAAACTACCATATTGGATATGTTCATAGACTTCGTCGCTTATCACCCACACCCCGGGAAAGTCTTGCAATACTACAGCCAAAGCTTCTAATTCAGACTTTGAGTACACAGCACCTGTGGGATTGGAAGGTGAACAAAGTATAAGTGCTTTTGTTTTAGTACTGAGGGCTGCTTGTAATTCCGTAGGCAAAAGTTTATAACCTGCAGAAAACCTGGTGGGTAAAGATAAGGGTATACCACCCGCCAGTTTTACCAACTCTGCATAACTAACCCAATGTGGAGAAGGTATAAGCACCTCGTCTCCTGGATCTATCAATGCTAGTATACTGTTAGCAAGACACTGCTTGGCACCAGCAGAAACGATTACCTGATTCACTTGATACGAAAGTTTATTTTCAGAAGAAAACTTTTTGCAAATGGACTCGCGAAGATCGGTATATCCTGCAACTGGTGTATATGTATTATTCCCCTGATTAATTGCAGCTATGGCACCATCACGAATATGTGACGGAGTAGGAAAATCAGGCTCGCCTACACTTAAATCTATAACATCAATGCCTTGCTCCTTAAGAGATCGTGCTTTAAGATTCATTGCAATTGTGCGAGATGGGAGCAAATTTCGCACTCGTTCTGATAGTGTTTTCATGCAGTATTCCTATGCAGCAGTCAGGCTGCTTCTCGTGCAATCTTATTTGCAGCTTGACTTTTATATTTTAATACAGATATAGTAATATATCTGAATACTATATTAGTAGCAAGCTAGCTTGATAATAAGGGTTTTATTGTCTTTTGGAGTATATATGAATAATTTACGTTTAACCGGGCTTACACATGGTACTCAAAGAAAAATAATAGAAGTAGGAAACCTTAAAATCGGAAATGAATTGGTAGTTATAGCAGGACCTTGTTCTGTGGAATCTGAATCGCAAATGATAAAAACTGCCCTTGCAGTTAAAGAGGCGGGGGCAAAGATGCTTCGCGGCGGGGCTTTTAAGCCACGTACTTCTCCTTATGCTTTCCAGGGTTTAGGGCTAAAAGGACTAAAAATTTTAGCCAAGGCTCGTAACGAAACTGAACTGCCAATAGTAACCGAGGTGGTAGATACCAGAGATGTATCATGGGTGGGTGAGTACGCCGATGTACTGCAAATTGGTGCACGCAATATGCAAAACTTTTCGCTATTGCGCGAGGTAGGAAAATCTGGAAAACCTATACTGCTTAAACGAGGAATGTATTCTACACTGGAAGAATGGCTTAACTGTGCCGAATACATACTGGCAGAAGGTAATGAAAATGTCATGCTCTGTGAAAGAGGCATACGAAGTTTTGAAACGTATACACGCAATACACTTGACTTAAGCATGGTTCCGGCAGTTCGTCAGGAAAGCAAACTCCCCATCTTTGTAGACCCATCGCATGGTACTGGTTTGCTTTTTATGATCGAATCAATGTCTTTAGCGGCGGTGGCAGCAGGTGTTGATGGTTTAGAAATAGAAGTGCATATAGATCCTGCAAATGCCTTGTCCGACAAAGACCAGCAATTATCCCCTCACGCATTTACAAAACTAATGGCTAAACTAAACGAGCTTTATTCCTATATGCAACACTTGCATAACAAAAATACTCCTTTGAGGCAGGACTCTAATAATACAGCAGTGCAAAACCTGTTGCAATCTGCCTATGCAGGACGAGACCCCTTTGCAGATGCGATAGATTAACATGCATCTGATCCAGGAAATAAATAGTGCAAAAAATCATAGGTGCCTCGTATTTTTAGATTCCTGCATGCATCTTAATACTGTAGTACAACCAGAGCAGTGCGTAATGGTTACTGAAGAAAAATTATATTCTGCTTTTGAAAACAGATTACCTGCTTTAAAAACAATTTTTGTACCTTCTGGTGAAGGCGCAAAATGCCTGGCCTCACTGGAAAAACTGTATGAGTATTTTCAGAAGTTAGCAATAGACAGAAATAGTTTTATTCTGGGAATGGGCGGGGGCGCAATATCTGACCTTACAGGTTTTGCTGCTGCCACCTGGATGCGAGGCATACCTTTTGGCTTTATTCCTACTACTCTGCTTGCCATGGTAGACGCTGCAATTGGTGGCAAAAACGGGATAGACTTTGGGGGTACAAAGAATGTTATTGGTACTTTTAGGCAACCTGATTTTATATTAAATGATATAACACTCCTTGACAACCTTCCAGTAGAAGAATTGGAATCGGGTATGGCAGAAGTAATAAAGCATGCAATAATAGCGGGAGGTGAGTACTTTGAGCTTGTATCCCAAATTACTCTTTCTAAATCAAATGGCAAAAAGCTGCAACACGAAGACCTAAAAAAGTTAATAGCAGGATCAATTGCAATTAAATCTACAATTGTACAAGCTGATGAGTTTGAGCTAGGAGAAAGAAAAAAATTAAATCTAGGGCATAGCCTAGGACATGCAATAGAATTGCTATTAGAACTACGGCATGGCCAGGCTGTTGCGACTGGTATAGGCTGCATATTGCAATATACCAACACAATAAGCAACAAAGACAAAGACAAAATAATACATCTACTGCAGGCATGGAATTTGCCCACTACACTTGACGCTGCACTTCAGGCATCTAAGCAATTGACACACACCACTTCCCTACCAAAGCCTGATATAAACAGCTTTCGTAAATCAATAATAACTAATATATTCAGAGACAAAAAAAGAATGGGGGGGGATATAGTATTAGCCCTGCCCAAAGCAATAGGAGAAGTGCACTTGCAAAAGGTAGACTTGCAAGAAGTACGTACTTTTGTAATGAATTTATCATGAATAGTTTTGGTCGCTTTTTTAGAGTACAAATTTTTGGAGAATCACATGGCCACGGCGCGGGTATACTTATAGATGGCTGCCCCCCAGGACTAGCAATACATACAGATATGCTAGAAGTGTATCTTGCAAAACGCCGATCTGGCAATGCAGGTACTACCGAAAGAAGAGAAGCCGATATCCCTGAAATATTTTCGGGTGTGTATAATGGGTATTCCAGTGGGGCTCCTATATTAATTTTATTTAAAAATGAAGATACAAGAAGCGAAGACTATGCAGCTTTTAGAGCTATACCCAGACCAGGACATGCCGACTTTACATCTCGCATCAAATACCGTGGCTTTGCTGACCCTCGTGGGTCGGGTCATTTTTCGGGCAGGATAACAGTAGGGTTAGTTGCAGCAGGCACCATTGCGCGCTTGGTGATTCCTGGCATAGAACTGCATACCACAATTGTACAGGTTGGGGGTAGCCAGGATATACCCACCGCTATTGCTCAGGCAAAAGAAAGCGGAGACAGTGTTGGAGCCTTGATAGAAATTCGCATAAATGGTATTAGTCCTGGCTTAGGAGAGCCTTTTTTTGATTCTTTAGAATCAATCCTATCCCATCTACTATTTTCAGTTCCGGCAGTGCGAGGGGTTGAATTTGGAGATGGCTTCGCTGCCAGTGCGATGCGTGGCAGCCAGCATAATGACCCAATTATAGATATGTCGGGCACAACCTCAAAAAATGGATCTGGTGGCATAAACGGAGGAATTTCTAATGGCAACGAAATTATTGTGCGTGTTGCAGTAAAACCTGCTTCCAGTATTTCATTACCACAGGCAACCTTAGATTTTACCACTGGCAAAATAGCAAACCTTAGTCCAAAAGGCAGGCATGATGTGTGTATTGGCTTACGGGCTGCTGTTGTCTTGGAATCGGCTTGTGCAATCGGCTTAGCTGATCTGGCACTCGCTGCAAAAGTCCTATCACCACAGGAGGAAAAGTGAAATTATCAGATTTACGCGACGACATTGACAGAATAGATCTTCAATTACTATCACTGCTTAACGAAAGGTTTGACAAATCTTTACTCTGCAAGGCTCTAAAACCAAAGGTAGAAAATAAAACCCAAATAACAGACCCGGAAAGAGAAAAAGCAGTACTGGAAAGAATTGTCAGATCTTCACGTTGTCTTCTACAACCCGAAACAGCCAAAGATATCTGGTCTCTTATTATTGATTATTCACGAAAATTGCAGGAATCAGATAGAAAAACTATTGCATTTCAAGGCGAGCACGGAGCAAATAGCGAAGTGGCTGCACACGCATGGGATGGAAACGCTGCTACCATACCAACTAAGGAATTTGAAAATGTATTTGAAGCAGTGAGAAATGGTGTATGTGATTTTGGCATTGTGCCCGTAGAAAACACCCTAGGTGGTGTAGTAGGACCAGTAAATACCATACTTATTTACACCGACCTTACCATTGTAGGAGCAGTTAACTTTGCTGTTTCTCATTGCCTTTTGGTGCTACCGGGTTGCGATTACAGAGAAGTGCACAGAGCCTATTCCCACCCTCAGGCATTGTCACAGTGCCGGAATTTCTTAATTCGTAATAAGTTAGAACCCAGAACCTATTTTGATACGGCGGGGGCAGCCAGAATGATAGCCCAGGATAGAATTCGCGATGGAGCCGCTATTGCAAGCCGCTTAGCCGCCGAACTTTACGACCTAGAAATAATAAAAGACGATATTCAGGATGCGGCAAATAATCGAACCCGCTTCTTTATTATCTCGCGGGAAGAAAATAAAGAAGATGGAGATAAATGCACTGCAGTATTTTTTACCGAAGACAAAGCCGGCTCTCTATTTTCTACTCTGGAGATATTTGCAAAAGCGGGGGTTAATTTAACTAGAATAGAATCAGTGCCCAATACACCTGGTGATTACGCCATCTTAATAGATTTTGAAGGTTCTATCAATAATCCATCAGTTGCAAAAACAATTAAGGCTGTTAAACAGCATACCCGAGACTTTAGAATTCTTGGTTGTTACAAGGAAAGGTTGGCATAGAAATATGAAAATATTAATTCTTGGTATGGGTAAAATGGGGCTTTGGTTGTATCAAAAGTTATCAAATAATAACCAAGTATGGTTTTACGACAATGCCCTAGTATCTGCACCCACTGCCGCTAGCACCCGTATTTACAACTTAAAGGAAGCAAAGGATATTAATCCTGAAATGGTACTAAATTGTGTACCGCTGGGGCTTACTATCGAAGCCTTTACATCAGTATTACCATATGTGAGCTCTTCTTGTTTGTTGTCCGATATTGCTTCTGTAAAAACCAGCCTGGCCGACTACTATCCCCATACTGCCTTGCCCTTTGTTTCTACCCACCCCATGTTTGGCCCCACCCTTGCAGATATGAATAATACATCACAGGAAAGTGCAATAATCATAAAGGAATCATGCGCACAGGGTAAAGATTTTTTTTCTGATCTTTATGTCAGTCTTGGTATACATGTGTACGAATACAGTTTTGAAGAACATGATAGAACCATGGCCTACTCTCTTTCTTTGCCTTTTGTATCTTCTTTGGTTTTTGCTGCATGTATGGTACAACCATCGGTCCCTGGTACTAATTTTAAGAAACACCTATCCATTGCCGAGGGTCTTTTATCTGAAGATGATAGATTGCTTTCAGAAATACTTTTTAATCCTCATACCACACGGCAGTTAGAGCTTGTCAATTCTCAATTAAGCTATCTAAGCCACATTATTAAGCAACACGATAATGAAGAGATGATAAAATATTTAGATAGTGTAAGAAAAAATATTACCCCAAATTTCCAAAAGTAAAATGAAAGGCGAGGTATCGACCCATCTTTACTCACCTGTAGCAAGTGCATCCATATCTGAAAAAAAAGAAGGCCATGATTTAGCTACGCACTCGGAATCTTCTATCTGCATATTCAAACCAGAGGGCAGGCTTAACAAAGCTGCCGCCATTGCAATGCGATGATCCTGATAAGGATTTATAACTACGGTAGTATGATTTGCAAGATCTGCGCTAGTTTTTTTCTTTTTTAGGATAGGAACACCCTGAATTATAAGGCTATTTTCCTGAATGGCAACTGTATAGCCTGCCTTGGATAGAAGTTCGCAAAGTGCCCTTCCCCTGTCAGATTCTTTATTTACAAGCCTATGTGTACCAAAAATACGGCTTGTGCCTTTGCAAGCTGCCGCCAATACTGCCAATGGAGGGAATAAATCGGGGCAATTGCTTGCATCAAATTCAAAACTAGATAACTCTTTTGTTTCTGCCAAAAGACCTTTGTGTGTATTTTTTATGTTAACTCCACAAAGCATAAGAGCTTGTAAGATTGCTTTGTCCGGTTGGGTACTATTCAAGTCCAAACCTTGTACAAAAAGTTCATTGCCACAAGCTGACGAAAATGCGGATGCGACTAGTATAAAGGAAGCACCACTCCAATCTGCCTCGGTTTTAAAATTACAAGCAGTATACTTTTGAGCACCTGGTATGAAAATTTCAGAATAATCATCATGCCTGTGCACCTTAACACCAAAAGCAGCCATGGTTTGAATTGTCATGTCTACATATCCAGAACTAGATAAAGATTTAAGTGAGATAATACTATCCTTTTCTACAAGGGCAAGTGCAATAAGCAAGCCTGACAAAACCTGTGATGTCTGACTGCCATCTACTTGCAAATACCCACCCTGTAGAGGCCCGCACACCTGTACAGGAGCTTTGCCATTGTGCAATTCGCACTTGCATCCTAAATCAAGTAGAGGTGGAGGAATCATTTGCAAATCTCTTTTTGCAAGACTGCCTGTTGCATGCAGCTCTGTTACACCAGGATAAAGCGTAGCAATAGAAGAAAAAAGTCTAATGCACAACCCAGACTCACCACAATTAATTATACGTTTGTCCCAATCTGGGTTGGGCTCTTGGGTTGCTACCTTAGCAGCCACAGAAGGTGTCCCCCCCACACCAGAACTTGTTACAATTAGCTTTTGGCTGATATTTTTTTGTAGTGCGGGTTTTTCTATAGTTGCGCCAAAATTGGTAGTACAAAGAATGGCCGCAATACAGTCGGCAGACAAGCTGGGATTATGAATGGTTGTTACACTTTTTGCTAATAAGGCACAAGCCAGAGCTCTTTGCGTACTTGATTTGGATGCAGGTGCCAAAATTTGCCCTGATAATAAATTATATTTTACTAATTTCGTCATATACTTCGTGTGCAACTTCTACAATAGTTTTGTTTGTGGTAGAAATTAGCAATTCTGCCAAACCAGCATAAGCAGAAAATCGTTTTGCAAACATCATATCTAGCTTTTCTTTCATGGTATAACTGCTTGTACCTTCTTGCAACAAAGGTCTTGACAAATTGTTTGCAGCATTGCTTACGCGGTGTACAATATCTTTTGTGGCAGCATATAACCAAATAGGTATTGTATGTTCTCGTAGCACCCTGGCAGCCATAGGAAGGGTTGGTACCCCCCCTCCTGTTGCAAGTACTGCCGCGCCTTTATTTTGCACTACGCTCTCCAATACTTTTTGCTCTAGTATTCTAAATCCCGCTTCGCCTTCTGTTCTGAATATATCTGCAATTGATTTTTTTGCAGTTTTTTCTACTTCTGTATCGGTATCTATAAAATTACAACCCAAAAGCTGGGCTACCATTTTGCCAATACTTGTTTTTCCCGATCCGGGCATACCTATTAGACTTACCTTCTCTTTAGGAGCTTTATTTTTTATTGAAGTTAAATAAGTAACAATATCATTAGTTATACTTTGGTATTCTTTTATTAATGGTGGCGGGGTATTGAAAAAGCTAAAATAACTGGCAAGACCCTGCGAAGCTAACCATTCTAAACCAGAAATACTTTGCATATTCATACTTTTAGCATGGTTTTCTAACTTTGCAGTTTTATAGTCCAGATCTATTACCAGGGCTTTGCCGCAAAGCCAGTCTTGTGGAGATGGAAGATGATCTGAAGCCAAAGTGGATACTATAAGTTGTGAATTTGCAGCCAGCTTTGATAAATCAGAGATGCTATATACATGACAGGGGAATTCCGATGCAATGCGCCGCGCCCTATCCAGACTGCGGTTTGCCAAAGAAATTGTAGCTCCACTTTTGTGTAAAACAGCAACTACAGTTCTAGCCGCTCCTCCTGCTCCTATAACAAGGGTGGGTACATTCTTCAAGGATAGTCCGCGTGCTATAAGAGGTATAACCAATCCAAGACCATCAAAATTATATGCTGAAAAAGAGTCTTCGCATTGTCTTACAAGGCAATTAAGTGCTAATACTTTTAAAGTTTTATCGTAGTGTGCTTTTTTAAAAAATGTAGTCTGAGTAGGAATAGGAAATATAATTTCAGAAATCATTCCTTGCATAGACAACAGACTTGCCAGGTCTTCTTTATAAGGAGAGGTAATATTCATACCATGCATTTGTAGTTCCTTAAAAACTGAAAAAGCTTCCTTGGCATTTGAAGCCCTGAATCGCAGGTAGGCAACCTGCGTTTGTATTCTTCCTTGTGGATAGTTTGTAAAAAGATAATGAAAGATCTGTGGGCTAAGCGAATGCAAAATGGGTTTGCCCACAACTGCAAATAAGTTACAAGTATTACTCTGTTTAATAAAAGTATAACCTTTACATTATGTATTAACTATCTAGGGCTTCCAGAATTTTTGCACCCATTTCTTTTGTGCCTATAATTTTTTCTTGCTTATTTGCACTTGCAATATCTTGGCACCTATAACCTTGATCCAAAACCCTAGACACTGCTTCTTCTATTTTTCTCCCGGCTTTTGGCATAGCTAAAGAATACTGTAACATGAGTGCTACAGATAAAATAGTTGCAATAGGATTGGCAAGGTTCTTTCCTGCAATATCAGGGGCAGAACCATGTATAGGCTCATACAAGCCAAATATTCTACCCGCTTTTACAGGATCTGTTTCGGGGTATCCCACACTTGCCGAAGGCAACATTCCAATAGAACCAGTAAGCATAGATGCCTCGTCAGAAAGTATATCTCCAAACATATTACTGGTTGCAATCACATCAAATTGCTGGGGTCGACGCACAAGTTGCATTGCACAATTATCTACATACATATAACTTAATTCTATTTCTGGCCAGAAACCTCTTAGCTTCTCTGCCCTTTCCCGCCATAGACGACTGGATTCAAGCACATTAGCTTTATCCACTATGCACAACTTTTTATTGCGCTTGTTGGCGGCATCAAAGGCAAGCTGCAAGAGACGGTCTATTTCGTGTGCCGAATACTTTTCTGTATCCCATGCCACTTCGCCATCAGAACTCCTGCCCCTATCGCCAAAATACAAACCTCCTGTAAGTTCACGTACTACAAGTATATCCAAGCCCCCTCTAACCAATTCTTCTTTCAGGGGGCAGGAAGCAGCTAGTTGAGGAAACATAAAAGCCGGGCGTAAATTGCCAAAAACACCTAAACTGGCACGCAGTTGTAATAGTCCCGCCTCGGGTCTTTTATTGCCTGGCAGGCTGTCCCATGCAGGGCCACCTACAGCACCTAATAAAACTGCATCACTATTACGACAGGTTTTTATGGTTTCTTCGGGTAGTGCCTGGCCGCAAGTATCTATTGCCACCCCTCCCATAAGAACTTCTTTTATATGTAAAGAAAAGTTTTCTTTACTTGCAATATGTTGTAAGACCTGCAAACCACAATGAACAACATCCGGGCCTATGCCATCTCCCGGTATACTAGCAACTGTAATTGTCATTTGACTAGCCTTGGGGTTTTGCCATCATTAGTTAACTTATATTCGATAGAATCTACCAGAGCAAGATAGCTGGCTGCAATTATATCGGTGGATACGCCCACAGTTGTCCAGGCTATTTTGCCATCTGTACTTTCTATTAAAACACGAACAGAGGCAGCGGAAGAGGAAACAGAATCTAAGACCCGTACTTTATAATCTATTAGATGCATCACCTTTACATTTGGATAAAAACCTACCAATGCCTTGCGCAGTGCCTGATCAAGAGCATGTACAGGACCCTGCCCTTCTGCTGCACAAATGGCTTCTTCGTCTCCTACAAAAATTTTAACAATGGCTTTAGATGGCATGCTGTCCTTCTCTACCGGCTGCTCATCGTTGGTTCTATAAAAGCCGAGCCGAAAATAAGGTGTGTAGGTACCAGCTGACTTTTGGTATAAAAGATCCAAACTGGCATCGGCTCCTTCAAATTGGTATCCTAGTTTTTCCATCTCTTTTATTTGACGCGCAAATTCTATTATTATTGGGCTATCTTTGCTTATATTCGGGTGCAACCGCTTTACTCTTTCCAGGATAACTGCCCTGCCACCTATCTCGCTTGTTAAAAATCGCCGATTATTCCCTACATCTGAAGGGGATACATGCTCGAAGGACTGTGTTATCTTGGTTACCGCATCTACATGCATACCTGCCTTGTGAGCAAATGCTTTATGACCAACAAAGGGCATACCTTCATCAAGTGTGTAGTTAGAAATCTCGGCAATTCTCCTTACAGTGGTAGTAAGCAGATTAAGTGAATTTTCTTTTAAACACTTTATACCAAGCTTTAGAATAATATTAGCAATAATGGTAGAAAGATTGGCATTTCCGCATCTTTCCCCGAATCCGACCAAGGTTCCCTGAACATGGTCAGCACCAGCTTGTACTGCTGCAATAGAATTAGCTACTGCAAGCCCGGAATCATTATGAGCATGAATGCCCACCTCTAATCCAAATTCAGTTATTACTTCTTTAGTTAATGTTTGTATATGATCGGGCAAACTACCACCGTTAGTATCACAAAGGGTAAGACAATCTGCCCCCCCTTCTACGGCAGCTTTTAATGTTGCAAAGGCGTAATTTCTATCTGCCTTGGCTCCATCAAAAAAATGCTCGGCATCATAAATTACTTTTCGGCCCTGTGCTTTAAGAAATGAAATCGTATCCTGAATCATTGATATATTTTCTTCAAGAGTTGTTTTTAGCACATCGGTAACATGAAGTGTCCAGCTTTTTCCAAAAATAACTACATAGTCGGTATTGGCCTGTACCAAAGAAATAAC
Organism: Unio pictorum; assembly: GCA_030141615.1. Classification (NCBI taxonomy): domain Eukaryota; kingdom Metazoa; phylum Mollusca; class Bivalvia; order Unionida; family Unionidae; genus Unio; species Unio pictorum. The sequence continues at coordinate 222,189 of JARLTB010000382.1, read as the reverse complement.
TTGATCATCTTGGTTGGCTTTTATCTGCTTTCTTCTTGTAGAGCCAAAAGCCGCCAGTCGGGAATGCTTTAGATTGGTATTTTTTATCTCCTTAAAAAATTCCATATCTTTGGGATTAGAGCCGGGATTACCTGCTTCTATCAGGTCTATACCTAAATCGTCCAATGCGCTTGTAATTTGTAACTTATCATAAATAGAAAAACTAATGCCTTCACCCTGGGCTCCATCTCTAAGTGTGGTGTCAAGCAAGGTCATTTTGCGCACTTAGTTCCTCCATTTCATGGATCATTGCATTTATGGCATTCAGATAGGCATGTAGGCTGGCATCGATAATATCGGTAGAAAGCCCTCGCCCATTGTAATTCCTGCCACCTAACTGAATTCGTAGCCTGGCTTCGCCCTGGGCATCCTTGCCCTCGGTTACCGCATTTAAGGCAAAATCTTCCAAAGAAGGATTCTTTCCTAATATCTTATCTATAGCCTTGAACGAAGCGTCTATGGGGCCATCACCTACAGCAACCCTCTCTATAATACTGCCATCGATGCATTTAAGCCTTACAGTGCTGGTAGATGTAATGTTACTGCCGGTATTAATTACAAAACTTTCTAGTTTATACGTTTCTATAATATGCAATGTTGTCCCCAGAACAAGGGCTTCCAAATCCCTGTCTGTTACGATTTTCTTTTTATCTGCTAGGGTTTTAAATTGTTCAAATAAGGCAGAAATAGTATCAGGCTTTATTCTGTGCCCCAAGTGATTAAGTCGCTCTTCAAAAGCATGTCGCCCTGAATGTTTTCCTAAAACCAAAATGCTTCGCGGCATACCAACAGATTCGGGAGTCATTATCTCGTAGGTTTGAGAATTGGCCATTATGCCATGCTGATGTATTCCCGCTTCGTGGGCAAAAGCATTATCCCCTACAATGGCTTTATTGGGTTGTACTTTTACTCCAGTAACAGTAGAAACCAATTTGGAAGTGCTGTACAGTTGAGTGGTATCAATAGTACAGGTTGTATTATACACACTATTTCTTGTAGCAAGACACATAACCAGTTCTTCCATAGAGGCATTACCTGCCCTTTCTCCTAAACCGTTTATTGTGCACTCTACCTGCTGCGCCCCGGCAGAAACAGCGGCTAGGCTATTGGCTACAGCCAAACCCAAATCGTTATGGCAATGTACTGACAGTACCACCGATTCAATTTCTGGTACATTTTTCCTGATATTGCTAATAAGTGAATAAAACTCTTCGGGTACGGCATAACCTACCGTATCAGGTATATTTATTGTAGTAGCACCGGCTTTTATGGCTTTGCGCAGGACTTGGCACAGAAAATCCTGGTCGGATCGGGAAGCATCTTCAGCAGAAAACTCCACCTCGGGACAATGAGATTTTGCTCGCTTTACTGCTGCTTCTACTCTTTCTAGGACTTGGTCCCGATTCATTTTTAGTTTATGCAGCATATGAATTTCGGAAGTGGCAAGAAATGTATGAATTCTGGGTCTTTCGGCTCCACGAACTGCATCCCAGGCAGTATCTATGTCTTTGTCCAAGGCTCTTGCAAGACTAGCAATAACCGGCCCGCGCACTAGCCTGGCAACTTCTTTAACAGATGCATAATCCCCCGAACTGGCTACAGCAAAACCCGCTTCTATTACATCTACCCCAAGCTGCGCCAACTGTCTGGCAACAGCTAATTTTTCGTCCAAATTCATGCTGCAACCTGGAGCCTGTTCACCATCTCGCAGCGTGGTGTCAAAAATAATTATTTTCCTGGACATTCTTCCTCCTATGCCTTTTCTTCTTTTGGGGTAGACCAGCTCATCATTGCTCGTAGTTTTTCTCCTACATCTTCTACCTGATGCTTTGCTTCTATTTCCCGCATTTTGTTAAAGAAAGGCCGATTAGCCTGATTTTCCAGTATCCAATCGCGCGCAAATTTTCCAGTTTGAATATCTTTAAGTACATTTTTCATTACTTTTTTTGTATCTTCGGTAATAATCTTTTGCCCCACACTATAGTCGCCAAACTCTGCTGTATCGGAAATGGAATAGCGCATAAAAGATATACCCCTTGCAACAACAAGATCTATTATCAGCTTCATTTCGTGTACGCACTCAAAGTATGCACTTTCTGGTTGATATCCTGCTTCTACCAGAGTTTCGAATCCTGCCTTCATTAAAGCGGTAACCCCACCACAAAGCACAGCTTGCTCGCCAAATAAATCTGTTTCAGTTTCTTCTTTAAATGTGGTTTCTAAGATACCTGCCCTACCTCCTCCAATACCCGCAGCATACGCGAGTGCCAGTTTTTTGGCATCTCCCCCCGCATCTTGATATATTGCTATTAGATCAGGTACCCCCCTGCCCTCTAAGTACTGACTTCGCACAGTGTGGCCCGGTCCTTTGGGAGCTATCATTATTACATTAACATTTTTCGGAGGAATTATTTGTTTATAATGGATATTAAACCCATGAGCAAAAGCAAGAGTTTTTATACCTTGGGTGGTAACAAGGCTAGATTCGATACTTTCTTTATACAAGCAAGCTTGTTTTTCGTCGTTGACTAAAAGCATAATCAGGTCGGCGGCGGCGGCGGCTTCTTTAGCAGTCCTTACTGTAAGACCTTTGGATTCTGCCTCTTTCCAGCTTTTGGAACCATTGTATAAGCCAACAATCACCGAATATCCTGAATCTTTAAGATTTAAGGCATGCGCATGTCCTTGGCTGCCATAACCAATCACTGCAATAGTCTTGCCCTGTAGTGCTTTGGGATCACAATCTTTGTCATAATACATTTTTGCCATTTTTTTCTCCTTTGCTATTTCTGGTAAGGGTGTATTGTATCTGCTATTGGGTTTAACCTGACAAGGTAAGTTTTCTTGAACCTCTTTCCAGGGCTGCCAATCCCGTGCGTGCCAATTCTAGAATTTTGTAAGGTCCTAAAAGTTCTAAAAAGCCTTGTAGTTTACCATCATTGCCAGTTGCTTCTATTGTTAGTGTGTCTGAGCCAACATCGACTATACGCGCTCTAAAAATATTGGCAATCTCTATTATATCAGAGCGAGTCGAGTGGTCAGCTTGAATTTTTAGCAGTATTAGCTCACGATACACTGCACGACCACCATCCAGGCATTGTACTGCTCCTACCTCTACTAATTTTTCTAACTGCTTTTGAATTTGCTCTATTGCTGATTCGTCGCCTCGAACAACTATGGTCATGCGGGAAATACCCTGATCCTGGGTTGTGCCAACTGTTAGACTATCAATATTGTAACCCCGACGGCTGAATAATCCGGCAATTCGGGATAATACCCCCGCATGATTCTGCACTAGCGCAGAAAGTACATATCGTTTCACCATTTCTCCTAATTAGTAAAAGTATATCATAATTTGAAATGAAAATACAAGAGAGAAAGGAAATAATAATCGTTTTATTTTTTGAAATAGATTTTTTTGTAAGCTATTTAAAAACCAGGTGCACTGTGCATTAAAGGCAATTAGCCCCCAACTTTCATGAGGAAAAGAGCAAAATAGACAAGGTATTCAAAATAGGGACAAAAGCTCTATTTATAGCCAATACTAGTCCAAATATCCTGGATTATAATATAATTTTGCGTGGTTCACCACTTGTCTCATTGGCGGTGCAGAAGGTCTGAAAATAGAGGACAATTCGGTAAGAACTTTTTCAGGTATAATAACATAGAATACTTTGTGGCTTTTACTGGACTAGATTCCTCTTCCAACCAGCATTGAACCATTGGATGTAATCCGAAATCTTGCTTTGTGTGAATTAGTTTGCAACAGAAACCAGCTTGGTACTTTGGATGTTTTCAAGAATGTTGCTTACCAAAACTCAATTGCTCTTTTAACCAGCTCAGTGTTTTGGAAATTACCAATAATGATTTCTATAAAAAAAGAAAATTAAACTGTACTCAAAAATATCCGGTTCCCAATAATGAGGGAAAAATGTAGTGGCGGGAAAAATTGCCACCAAGTTTTATGTATTTGTACATGTACTGCAGCATTGAAAATTTTAGTTATTGGTATTCTATAAAAAAAGAATAAATATTAACTTTTTGGCAAGGCCATAAGGTGGTGCACTCATAGGCAAGAGTACACCACCCTTTACAAACTAGAAGGCTGGTGCTAAATAACTACCGTTTATTTCAGCAGAGCCTAAAATGTAACCGGCATAGGTAGTTTCAAATTCGTCTCTAGTTAGCAAGCCAGGACTTAGTGGCGCATTTAACGCATACAACTTAAAAAAGTAATGCACTGTATTTGATATATCCAAACCACTCCAGGAAGCGGTGGCAGATCCAATACCTGAAAAATCAACCGGTGAGGATAATTCAGGAATAGACCTTAGGCTCGAAGATATACTATGCACCAGAATAACGGCCTTCTTTTGCTCGACATTTTCTACAATAACTAGATAGTTGCTTGTATTTGCGGGGGGATTCTTCCAGAAAAGAGAGGGAAATTGCGCTCCGCTACCAGAACTAAACTTGTCAGGAAGAAGCCCATCATTTGCAAAACTATTCGAGTAAAGTGTAAAAGGCTCATACATTACTTTTGTACAGCTTGCCAGGCTCACAAACACCAATACTAAAAACCCAAAGATTTTGAACAAAGTTTTTTTCTCCATTCTTGTTTCTCTCCTTCTTTTTCCCATTTTATCCGCCGCCTAATAATAAAATTGCTGCGATTCTTATCTACATATTCAATTACTCCAAAGTCTCCTGCTCCTAAATATACCACATTTTCCTTTTCCTTCAGATTTTCGAGGCTCCTTATCTTTTCCAATACACATTCAAAGTGCGCAGGTTCAACTTGACCAGGATTTGCAGGAATAGCAGTTGTCAAATCGACAATCACTTTGTTGCAAATAAAGCACGTTTTCTGGTCTTCGGTTTTGCCTATTTGCCCATTTGATTCTTGCACTATTTTCCTCTTCTACCTAGTATTTTCTAACTGCCAGGAATTCATCCACAAGCTCATCACAAATAATAGCAGCAATATGCTGAATTGCAGTTTCCATATACTCCTTATCTTCAAGCCTGGAACGAATTTCCCTAATCTTTTTTGCAGCCTCATCAGCTGTTTCTATTTCGTGAGTGTTATCATCTGTCATAACTCTCCAGTAAAGGCATCGCTATAATGCTGGTAAACCTTGGCTAATTTAATAAATACTACATCATAACGAATCTTACTATTTGTATATTCTCGATATTTATTAAGAAAAATTTTAGATGTTTCGATGATCTTTTTCTTTTTTCTGGCAGAAATGGCAGATTCCAAATCGTAGATGCCAAAGTAGTTCCATGTTTTTACTTCTATAAAAGAAACTACCTCTTCTTTTGTGGCAACTATGTCTACTTCACCACCCCTCCACCTAAAATTGCGTGCCAGAATTTGCCATCCATTATCTATGAAGTAACGAAAAGCGATTTCTTCTCCTGCAATACCCAGGTTTTTCACTATAAGGCCATTTACAGAGGGGCTACTGCTCTTACAATATACAATGATTTATCCATACTTAAATCTATCAGAGAGGGTGCGGTTGCGCTTGGGGTTTCCTTGTCTTTTTGTATAATTGATACTAGAGGTTTTAATGCTGAACCTTTGCGAGTTTCCAGTACCTGACAAATAGAACCATCATTAAGCTCTACAAGAGAACCTAAAGGATACACACCCATTACTTCTATAAAGGCTTTAATTACATTTGGATCAAAATGTTGGGAATTATCTGCCAACAATGCTTTCATTGCAGCATAGCCAAGTAAAGCGGGCCTGTAGGGCTTTTTTTGTATCATTGCAATATACGCATCCACAACCGAAATTATTCGTGCCGATACACTAATAAGTTCCGCTTTTAGTCCACGCGGATAGCCTCCGCCATCCCATCGTTCGTGGTGCTGCAATGCAATACCACCAACTTCCTGGTCATAGCCAAGTACTTTTGTGATTATTTGAAACGAAATAAGAGTGTGTGCCTTTAGCAGGTTGGTTTCCTGTGCATTCAAGGGCGATGACTTTTCTGAAGTCTTGGATAAGCCTATCATGCCCACATCATGCAAAAGGGCTGCTCTTATAAGATTGCCTAATGCCAGTCCGGTAAGCCCTACTACCTGACCTGTAAGGGCAGAAATAATAGCTATGTTTATCGAGGTGTTTGCAAAACTATTTTCTAAAGAGCTATTGTAACTAAATGCATATGCGAAAAATCCCTGGGGCGGGTTTTTAATTTTTGATTCTATTGCATCTACAAGTGTATCTATACCTTTTCTTGCCTCTGTCTTATTACTAGTAATACTGGTAATGGTTTTTGACATAGCAGTTACAATTGAATCATACAAAGAAGCTATTTTTGGTGTGGGCACTGATTGGGTTTGTTGTTTTACAGGGTGTAGAATTGTGCCATTTGTATAAAGATATTCTATACCCCACTGCTTGGCAGACTGTATATCCTTTTGGCGAATGGGTATGTGAGCTGCCGCAAACAACTGTGCACTATCAAAATACAAGTCTTCAGAGCAAGTGTCTCCTGGATTAATTTCATGTATCGATATACGTTGTTTCATTTTCTTCTATTTTTTTTATAAAAGCAAAAATATATGCGAGTACTTCATAGCAAGATTCGGGTATAAAGGCTCCTACATCAATTGTGTAGGCAATTTCTGCTAATGCTTCATGTTCCACTATTGGAATATTATAAGTATCGGCAATTTGCAGCAAACGTTCTGCCTGAAACCCCCTTGCCTTGGCAACAAGAAATGGCGCGGGCAATCCTGGCCAATAGCGAAGAGCCACCGATGTTTTAATATGATTTTTAGGCTTAGGCATCTATATCCAGCCTTGTCTCGTAGGTTTTTAAGGGTGAATTTTGTTTTAATATTTGTACTTGACAGCCAAACACACGTAAGGATTCGCTTAGCAATGCCAATTCAGGGCTATTTTCTAATCTTTCCTTAGAATATCTACACGGGGCTTCTACCTGCACCTGAATTGGTATTGCTCCGACAAATCGCACCCAAAGTGCCCAAAAGGCAGAATAATCGCCATTACGACACTGGATTTTAGATTCCAATTGCCCCGCTCCGCCCGGGGCTAGGGGTAGTTTTATGTGCAAAATCCCTGAAAAAAACCAGTTGTCCAACCCAAAGCGATAGGGGCAGGCTATCCAATGAGCCTCTGCCGACTTTTTGCGATTGTACTGCTGTAAAAGAGTATTTTCGTTGGAGTTTTTGTGCACAAAAGTACGAAGAAGAAAAGCTAAGGATGCAGGCAGCTTATCTTTGGTAAGCTCGACAACCCAAGGTTTATTGGGGTTGCATTCGGTATCCTTAGCTTCATTGTTGTCAAAAGTTAGGGTGTCATATCCTGTAGTTTCTTCCTGCAAAGCCATTATTTCTATGATTTTATCCGAGTCTTCACCCATTCCTTTTGCTTCAATCCTGGCTGCAATATCTGCATATTCCTGCCCAAAAGTACTGATCGTCTTTCGTAATCTCTGCAATATTCTTGCTTCGGGAGCCTGCCCTGCCTTAGTAAGTGCCGAAAAAGCTAATCGGGAAAGCGTGTCATCGGGAAGACCTATACTGGTGAGAAAATCGGAGAGGTCTTCCCGATTACCCCGAAAAGTAGAAGAGGTATTTTGTATTGGCAGGGCAAACAGTATGAAAGCTCCAGAACCTTGTTGTACAATATAGCGTTGCTGAATACCCACAGAAAACTGATAGGTACTTCTTGCAAAGAATGAAACACCATTCGCCTCTAGCTTGTACACGCCATTACCTAACACTTCCTGCACTTTTATCTGCACTATAGAGCCAATAGCCAAATGGAGTGAAGAGCGCGCATCTTGTGAAATATAGAAAACCTGAGGAGTAGAATTGGCGCGGGAAGGAAAAGAATTAGGATGCGGAGAGTTGGGAATTTTCATGTGCTATGCAGAAGTCATATACAGTCTGCCATACTGCCAGGTGATAGTAGAATCAGACCTCGGAACTGGCAGTAGACTCAGTTTTTGCCAAAGCTTCATCTTTTTTGCCTGGTAAGAATATTTTAACTTTGGATTTTTTGCCTACCTTGTCTCGGATATAGTATAGTTTTGCTCGTCGCACCTTACCTTGGCGGACTACTTCTATTTTGTCGATTCTGGGGGAGTGAAGAGGGAAGATCCTTTCGACCCCAACACCATAAGAAATTTTTCGTACAATAAAGCTTCTACCAATGCCACTATTTTTTATTGCAATTACAAGCCCTTCAAAAACCTGAATTCTTTCGGTTTTGCCTTCGACAATTCGAAGATGAACTTTTATAGTGTCGCCTACTTTAAAATTATCCCTATCTGTTTTGACTTGCTCCATCTGGATCTTTCTGATAATGTTCATCTGCTACCCCTTCGTGTAGGATCGATTGGATTAAAGAGGATAAATCTGCATTCCATTCCTCTGCCAGTAGATCTGGCCTATAGGCAAGAGTTTTTAGCAAACTTTGCCGTAATCGCCAATGCTTTATACGGCTATGATGCCCCGAAAGCAATACCTCTGGTACCTGCATTGTAGCATAGGTTGCAGGTCTTGTATACTGGGGGTATTCTAGTCTTTTATTACCTCCGGACATTGCAAAACTTTCTTCTGACAGTGATAGTTCCGAAATAGCTTCAGGAATATACCTGTACAAGGCATCTATTAGTACCATACAGGCTAACTCTCCAGATGAAATAACATAGTCGCCAATGGATACTTCATCACAGCGGTATTTTTCTATAATTCTCTGATCTATTCCTTCATAGCGACCGCATACAAAAATGAGTTGTTTCTCTTTTGCAAGATCTTTTACTAGAGCCTGATTTAATAATCTACCCGAAGGACTAAGAACCACTGTGCGAACAAAGGGAGAATTTAGGGAATCCAGAGCTTTGCCAAGTGGTTCTGGCAGAAGGAGCATCCCCGCTCCGCCTCCATACACACGATCATCACAGCTTTGGTGCGCATCACTTGCAAAGTCCCGTATATTTATCAAGTTGTAACTAAGCAAACCTTTAGTTACTGTCTTGGCAACAATAGATGTAGAAAAGTAGGGGATAAAAAAATCAGGAAACAAGGTAAGTATAGAGAGTTTCATAAATCTAAAATCCATTTTTCTAAAAGCTGTACTTCACCTGTGGATATCTGTACTGATCCTATAAACTCATTTCTAAAAGGAACAAAAACTACTTTGCCCTTTTGACAAGCTACTTCCAACCAGGAAGAATTACCTCCCTCCAATATTGAAAGAATAGTAGCCACAGGCTCATTCTGAAAAAACAAGCGACACCCAATCAAATCCTCTATGTAATACTGATCTTGTGAAAGTTGACAAGCCTTGTCGCGGGGTAATAACCATACAAAGCCTGTTAATTCTGCTGCCATTTCGGGGCTGTTATAACCTTCAAACTGAATATAGTACCTAGTACCTCTGGCAACAATAGTACGAAGGGGTAGTTCCAGCTCTTTGGGAGTATCTTTGCCACTGTTAATTAATTTTTGCATGGAAGTGTTGCCTGGAATGAGCCTTGCACTTGCGCATTGCATTAAATGGGTATATTCGCCGGAATATGAAATTAATCCCAGCTCTCCTTCTACACCGTAAGGAGCTCCTATTCTGGCTACTATAAAATATCCAGGGAAAGGTGCTGGATTGTCTGAAATTTTATTATTAGTCACTAACTTAAAAAAAATTACCCTGTCAATCTACAATATCCAGAATGACAGGTTTTATGACCCCAGTTGTGTAATTTGCAGGTCCTCCTGGATTGGAAGAAGAGACCCCAGAAGCGGCTGCCAACAGTAGGCGCATTGCCTTTACAATACGACCGTCCTTTCCTATAACCTTGCCTCTATCTGCCAAAGAAACTCTAAGTTCAAGAATGGTACATTCGGTTTTTTCTACCTGAGTTAGTGCAACGACTGAAGGATCGTCTACTATAGATTTGGCAATAAATTCTATTAAATCTTTAGCCATGAAACCTCCTTCAGTCAAGTTTAATCCCTTTTTTATTAATGAGAGAACGGACTGTATCGCTGGGTATGGCACCTTTGGAAAGCCAGGAACGAACCCTTTCTTCTTTTAGTAGGATTTGCTTTTCAGGAATTGCAATTGGGTGGTAAAGCCCCACCTCTTCCAGTGCCTGACCATCCCTAGCAGTGCGGGAATCCATAACAACAATTCTATAATAGGGCTTCATTTTTGTACCAAATCGTTTTAACCTAATCTTAACACTCATGTACTTCCTCCATTTTTGTAGGTTTTTAAAAGTAGTATACATTTGCCCCTAAGGTCAAGATACTGGATAATAGTTCTATAATCCCAATTATTGGATTTTATGCAGTGCAAAATATCTGTCCATCTAGCAATCATGTAATTGCATTATCAACCACTAACATTGCTATGTTGTAGGGCAAGGTAATCTTCTATGACTGTAATTGTCATTGAAAGTGCTTAGGCATTCCATTGCTTTGCGGATGTCTTGCTTTGTCTGGAAATGACCTATCTCTTCAATATCCAGATACAATTCATATCCATGGTGATCCCAGGTTTAAGGATATTATGCCTCCATTGGTGAATACTCGCAATAGCCCTACTCTATATTCCTCATACATTTCAATACTCTGTGTTTAGCGGGTCAGCCACTATTAGAGCGGTTTTTATATCGTATAGTTTTACAGTTTCACTACTTTTTTGTTGGTATCGATGCAGATTTGCCAATTAATCCTTCTCACTCTTTATATAGTCCCTACATAAATTAGGTATCCTAGGCTCCTAGATACCAAGGATGCTGGGCTTCTATCTCTCCTTCTGCTGTTTTTTCTTCCTTCTTATTTTCATTGCGCAACTTTTGCTTCCCATATCGGGGTTGTAGCTCTCCTTGTGCCACCAACCTTTTGCCCTACCAATGTATACATCAATCAGCCATCTACTGCAACATGGCAAGCTTCAGATAATCCTGTGTTATCAATTCCAGTAGTGCCTTTAATATTTAATTATTATTGAACATAATTGTTCATTTAACCTAATCTAATATAAGTCTGGTTGTCATATTTTGTTGGTGCGCTATTATTTAATAGTGTTCTTCAAAAGAAAAATGTTGGTGCCTAGGGTATGGTTTGTAGCTTGCAAAGAGTAATGTATCTATTCTAAAAAATACAGTATATAATTTGTTTGACCTTAAAATTAAAAAAGAATAAAATGTTACCAGTAGAAAAAAATACTAATGTAATTTCTGTAACCAAAAGTGCAGTATCCCTACTTGCACTTCTAGTACTATTACTCCTTAAATGGGATGCTAAGACCCTACACCAAAGGATGAAACTTTCATTATTACTTTTTTTTGCAGATGGTGGTACTCCTCAGCACAAGAAGCAAACAGTTACAAAAGGAAACAAAGCTACCGTGCCAATTTCATCAACCAAAGACGGATGCACTTTACAGTGTTGGTTTAAGAAAGCAGCATTGACAAAATAATTTGTATTTACTAACGAAATAATCACCACAAATATTACACTGTATGCAAAGTGGAAATTGCCAATGACAGCAGGTGTAACAGCCACCATTATCAGCACAACCCAATTAGATCTAACTTGGACAGCAACACCAAATGCTACAAAGTACAATTTATTTGACGGTACAACTAAAATCGGCGTAGACATAGCAGCCACAAATTATTCACACACAGGGGTATCCGAAAATTATGTGCATAGGCACACCATAAATGCCTGCGATGCTACAGGATGCTCCAGTGCTAAAGCAGGTGTAACTGTTACCACACGCATAGGCAATTTTATACGCACCTTTAGCACTACAGGGCAACATACAGAGTATGTTAACATTGTTGCAATTTCCCCTAAGGGGATAAAGGTAGCAAGTGGAAGCTCAGACAAAACAAGTAAGTTATGGTGAGCAAAGTAGCTACTGGGAAAAAATATTTTGCACATAATTATATCTCTAGTCTTTTATAGAAATAGAGCCAAACAGTATAAAACAATCCACTCTTGTAGTATGCCAGAAATGTTGAGTGTCCATAACTAAAAGAGAAAACCCAATATCTTATTTTATTACTTACATAGGGTTTCCTGCTATACCTACTGTATACCCCTTTATCTTTAGTTTTTTGCCACTTCTGGCAAGTGCTTCCTTGGCAACATCGTCAATACCTCCGCAGCATGGGACTTCCATGTGCACTATGGTAAGTGAACGAATATCTCCAAAAGAAAAAATATCGATACGCTTTTGCAAATAAACTTCACGCGTATCACCATCTAGCTTAGGGCAAAAAATAAGTAGCGTCTTTCCTTTAAGAAAGCGATCATAAAAATTCGGATAGGCAAAGGGTGCACAATCTGCGGCAAGGGGTAGATGGCAATTTTTGAGGTACGAAGCACGGGGATGAACCAATCCTAACTGAATAGGACATTGGCGTAGTTGTGAGTTGGTACTGATTACAGTAGCCTGCCCCAATGTATGGTTATGGGATGTCTGTGTACGATCTATCATCCTGCTACCAGGACAGCCAGAATACTGTGCATGCACCCCATCTTCAAAAGCAGGAACCATAATATTTTTTTCATGTAGTACTTGAAGAGCTTCTTCTAAAAACTGTACTTCACCATATTCTGCAAGAGGCATTAGATGCTCCTCCTTATGTGCCAAGATAGTTGTCGTATGAAATTTAAAAGGAGCGATAACTATGAGGTGAACTGCGCAGATTTGTTTAGACAGTTCTTATACTACAATAAGGTGGAACAGCTTTCTTTTCATGCTGCTTTCTTGCCACCTTCCTGATGTATATTGAATTTGCTATTATAAATTTCATCAGGGGTTTCATAACCAAGCGATTGGTGAAATCGTTTAGTATTGTAAAAATTAAAATATTTTTAGACTCCCTCCTTTAAGTCTGCCATGTTGCTGTATCCATACATATAGATGTTTTCGTATTGTAGTGAACGCCATAGCCGTTCTACATACATATTATCTATAGCTCTTTTTACTCCGTCCATACTTATTTATATTCTTGCTTCTTCAAGTATCTGGATAAAAGCTTCTGAAGTAAACTGTGATCCTTGATCTGTATTCAAAATAGCTGGGATACCATATTGTTCCATCGCTTCTTGTAATGCTTCAATACAAAAATGTGTATCAAGCGTATTTGAAACTCGCAAGCTCAAAACCTTCCTCTAAAATAAATCTATAACAGCTATCAAATACACACGCCCTCCCACTAATCGAATATAAGTACTATCTGTTGCCCATACCTGATTTGGAAGCCAAATGTTTTTATTTCTGAGAAAATAAGGATACATTGCATAAATCCCTGCTTGCTGCATTATTCGTTTCACTTGACTCTCTTTTGCCCCTAGTATTTTTATTTCTTTACATAATGCAATCTTTCGATATCCATAAAATGGATATAGTATCCAGAAATATGGATATAGTATCCATATTTCTGGATATTGCTCATGTATTTTCATTACCGCCCTTACCAGTGATAGGTCAAAAGCATTTGCTTTACTATCAGGTTTGTAATAATAACTAGCTCTCGACAACCCCAATATTTCACATTGCTGAGAAATATTTACGCGCTTATCTTTTGGTTCTACGATCTGAACTCGACCCCGTACACTTATCGGTACTTTATTTTTAGATAATCATTTTCCACCTGAAGCTTACCGATTTATCGTAAGTATTCATCAGATTTGTATTCTATATCCTCCTTATCTTTGCTTGGTTTTCCAAAAGAAGAGGAAATATTATCTACTGCCTGTTTCTTCCAAAGCGAAACCATGTTGGCATGAATCTCATATGTAGATGCAATTTCTTGAACAGTTTTGCTTTCTCTTAGTGCTTCTAGTGCTACTTTTGCCTTACACTCTTTTGTGTGCCGTTCCCTCATAGTGGTATCCTATTCTCCTTTGTTTGTTTTTTTAAGAATATTTTTCACCTTATTTTAGCAAAATTTTTGTCTAGTTTTTTCTACGCACCATATTCTTTTATCATCCTCATTTATAAAAAATAGCTACAAATAATTAGTTAGAGGACTGTATACCTAGATATACCTAATGCCCCTGGCTTGATTATTATTTAAAAATATTATATTATCCAAACATCTTGTAATAAAATGCAGATTATTGCAGGAAGGTTTTTAGTAACACTACATACTAATAATCACACAAAGGTACTGTTGTTACCTTACTTTACTGATTAAAGAAGGATAAAATGATAAGTCATAACCTGGGATACCCCCGCATTGGCGCAAAAAGAGAGCTAAAAAAAGCAACCGAAAAATACTGGAATCGGCAGTTGGCACGGGAAGAATTGGAGAATACAGCTAAGGAGCTACGTAAGCAAAATTGGCTAACCCAAAAAACAGCAGGTATAGATATTCTTCCTGTAAATGACTTTAGCTTCTATGATCATATTTTAGATCACAGTTTGTTGTTAGGAGTAATCCCCGACAGGTTTAAGTCTGTAGCACCTGACAACTGCATAGATCTTGCTTTTTTACTTGCTCGTGGTGGAAGCACCCCCGATTTACATGCAAGCGAAATGACTAAATGGTTTGATACTAACTATCACTACATAGTTCCTGAATTAGATGGCAATAGCACATTTACAATAAGCTCTGAAAAACTATTTAATGAAGTAAAAGAAGCTCAGGCTCTTTCATTGTCGGTGAAACCAGTGCTAATAGGCCCAATAAGTTATCTTCGTCTATCTAAATACTATCATACCCATAACACAGTTGCAATGCGATTACAACTGCTTCCTGCCTTGCTGCACACCTACAAAGACATTATTACACGGCTTTGCGCATTGCAAGTGGACTGGATACAGTTGGATGAACCTGTTCTATCTTTGGATATAAGTGCCGAAGAAAAAAAAGCCTTCCAGTACGCATATAATGAACTGGCACTCGCAGCCAAGGGTAGCCAAATTATTTTAGCCAATTACTTTGGCGACTACGGTCCTAATGCCAAATTAGCGTGCAAAGCTCCTGTGCAAATATTGCATGCAGACTTAACAAGAAGCATGTCGGAATTGGAAGATCTTTGTATGGCAATAAAAACTAGTGAAAAAAAGTTATCTTTGGGTCTTGTAGATGGCAGAAATATCTGGAAGAATAATTACGAACAATCGCTAAAGATAATAGCCAAGGCTAAAAAAATATTAGGGGCAGACAGGTTGCTTCTTGCCCCTTCCTGCTCTTTAGCACATGTACCTGTAACCATACGAAACGAGAATAAGATGGACCCACAAATCCTGCAATGGATGAGCTTTGCAGAAGAAAAATTAACCGAGCTGGTATTTTTAGCCCAGGTTCAAAAAAATCGTACTGCAGTTGCATGCAAACAGGGCCTGGAGGAAAATAAACGTGTAATGAAAAGCCGCAAACACCATCCCCAGTTGCATCAAAAAGAAGTTGAATATAGTTATAGTAGCATAACAAAAAATCATTTTGTGCGAGATTCTTTTTTTTCTGACCGTTGGCGCAAGCAGCGATATTTAAACTTACCTGCCTTTCCTACCACCACGATAGGTTCTTTCCCCCAAACTCCCGAAATTCGTAAAACAAGACTGGCCTATAAAAATGGCGAAATAGACTACAATACTTACTGCAATTTTATTAAGAAGGAGATTTCGCATGTTGTATCTGTGCAAGAAAATCTGGATATAGATGTACTGGTACATGGTGAGCCCGAACGTAATGATATGGTGGAGTATTTTGGGGAACAGCTTAATGGATTTGTGTTTTCTGAAAATGGCTGGGTGGTTAGTTATGGTAGCCGTTATGTAAAGCCACCAATAATTTATGGTAGTGTCTCGCGCCCACGCCCTATGACATTAGATTGGATATTATACGCTGCATCATTAACAAAACGTCCTATGAAGGGTATGCTCACTGGCCCAATTACAATGTTGCAATGGTCTTTTGTTCGCGATGACCAGCCTGAATACAAAACAGCCTTCGAAATAGCTCTAGCACTGCGCCAAGAAGTAAAAGATCTGGAAATGAATGGCATATCCATAATACAGGTAGATGAGCCTGCATTACGAGAGGGCTTACCCTTGCGCAAGAAAAAGCAGCAGTCCTACCTTAGGTGGGCAGTACAAGCATTTAAGCTATCAACTGCAGGTGTTAAAGATACTACACAAATTCACACGCACATGTGCTATTCTGACTTTAATGACATAATAGCTTCTATTGCAAATCTGGATGCAGATGTTATATCTATAGAAAATTCCCGTTCGCAAATGGAATTGTTACAATGTTTTAAGCAATTTAAGTATCCTAATCAAATAGGGCCAGGGGTATATGATATACACTCGCCCAGAGTGCCAACAACAGAGGAAATGATACTTTTGCTTCGTAAAGCTACGAAGGTAATAGGCAAAACAAAACTGTGGGTAAACCCCGATTGTGGCTTAAAGACACGGCAATGGGAAGAAGCATTGCCTGCCCTTGCCAATATGGTAGCCGCAGCAAAACACCTACGAAAGAAATAATATTTATTCATGCATGTTACAGATATTATAGCAAAGGCAAAAACCACACTGCTATCCTTTGAAATCCTCCCCCCCCTTCTTGGTCGTAGTACGATTGAAGATTTATTTTTTTTTGTAGAAAAGCTTTGCATAATGAATCCTGCCTTTATAAGCATTACCTATCATAGCAAACAAAAAATAGTGGCTGGTACCATTAGTTCGTACCCTACACCAGTAAAAAAACGCCCAGGAACAATAGGAATTTGCGCAGCAGTTAAAACCCGCTTTGGCATAGATACAGTACCGCATCTAATTTGCACAGACAATAGCATCAGCGAAATAGAAGATAAATTAATAGAACTTTCTTATCTTGGCATAGATAATATCCTGGCTTTACGAGGGGATATGACACCAAAAGAAATAGACCCTTATAAAAATCCTGTTCATACCTATGCAGTAGATTTGGTAAGCCAAATTTCTAATATGAACAAGGGTTTTTATATAGACCATAAATCAGATGTTGGAAAAGAAACTAATTTTTGCATAGGGGTCGCAGGTTATCCTGAAAAACATCAGGATTCTGTAAGTTATTCTTATGACTTGCAGTATTTAAAGCAAAAGGTAGACAAAGGGGCAGCATATATAATTAGTCAGATGTTCTTCGACAACAAATTCTATTTTCGCTTTGTAGAGGACTGCCGTAAATTAGGCATAGGAGTGCCTATCATTCCTGGTATAAAAAACCTAACTAAAAAAAGTCAACTTGAAGATATACAGAAAAAGTATGCGGTAAGCATTCCTAAGGAGTTGCTCTATAACTTTAGCCGCGCAAAGAATAGCCAGGAAGAAGCAGAAATTGGCAGAAATTGGTGTATTTGCCAATCTAGGGAACTAAAACAGAAAGGGGTTAGTGTTATTCACTATTACACTATGGGCAAGTCAGAAGAATTGCAAAAGATAATAAAGGAAGTTTTTTAGATTATTCTGCCATATGTATCTATGCGTGAATATTCACGCTTGGTACCCTTTCTTTTTTACCGTATCATCTTCCTTAATGCTTTTTGAATAATGGACATCTGAAAATAATCGGTTTTATAGAAAGGTTTTGGATTGATTTCTGTTCATCTAACTACAGTTTTAGGTTTGGCATTCTTATCATGCAGATCTTTGGTAGATCTATTTAACACCATAATTTATCCGACAATTTGTCATAACCACGCTGTTTATAAAACTTTGTAAATTCTACATTGTCAGATGCTGGAAATTCAATTTTGATTTCTTCCGAAAGGTTTTTCAAAACTATCTCGCCAACTGATTTTGAAAACTTACCTCTCAATGCTTTCTCATACCAAGTATGCAAGTCACTTTCTGTTACGATGCTTTGTATTTTAGATTTCCAACCGATTTGATTTAGCAACGAAACAATATGTTTCTGTTCGCTGTCTTTGCAAACAATTACAATTCTGTCTGCCGAAACTGAAGTAACAATATTTTCTGCAAGTTCTTCTGTTAGGGATAAATGTTTAATTTGAATTACAAGTCCGAAGTTAGCCCACATATCAAGTCCTCTGTCTGCTGCGTTTGTAACGCCAACACGATGTATTCTTGCTGGCACTTTCATTGTATTTTGTTTTGGAGTAAGACGAATAACTTTTTGTGCAAAGTCATCAAACTCTTTGAAAATGTCTGTCTTTGCAGGGTTCATACTTACTTCAACTGAAACTTCTAACGCTTCAACAAGTGCAGAGAAAAGAGCAAACACAATTATCTCATACATTTTATCAATGCTTCTTCTTAGTCCTGGCTCATTCCAAAACAGTGCAAGAAACTCATCAAGTTTGAAATTGTTTTTATCGTGTGAATTGCAATAGTCATTTCCTGCTGACATTTGAGAAAACCTTTCTGAAAATCTGCGGTAAATATACGCCTCTACAATTCCTTTTTTATCACGGTTTTCTTTCCCAAGCAGTACTAATGTCTGGGGTGGAATAGCATTTTCATTAAAAATATCGTCTTGGTATCGTGCTGAAGAAGTGCTTGTTCTGCCCAAAATTTTGTTGCAAATAACGTCTCTCCAACGCTTTGAAATATTGCGATAGGTTTGTAAATCAGAAAGAGTAATGTCTTTTTCAGTTCTATCTCTGTGTAGAATTTCTGCAATTTGAATTGGCTTGTAAAGATGAACTCTTGCTTTAGAGATTACTTTATCAATGGACTGCTTGGCTTCTTTTATATTCATTTTATGGTACTAATAATTTTAGTTGAACTGCTTCTTTTCTTCCTGTTTCTTGGTTTTTCAAAGCACTTATAATTTCGCCTGCAATGGCTTTAATAACTGGAACAGAAACCGAATTTCCTGTAACTTTTCTTGCTTGTGAATAAGGAATATTTATTTTAAATGTATCTGGAAAACCTTGTAAACGCAACATTTCTCTGTCTGTTAGTCGCCTTACGCCATTTACAACAAGGTAATTGTAACTTCCTCCTGCTCTTAATGCACACGAATAAGGTAATGCAGAAATATTACCACCAATATTTTCATGCCAAACAGACGGATAGGGAGGAATGCCCTTTACCGCATGTAATCTTTTTTCTTTAAGTTGGTCTGATAGAAAATAACTTTTAGGAATGTCTTCGTCCTTTTGTAATATAGTTTTCAATGGTTGATAATAACCAAGTGGCTTAGGAAACTTAAAATGAATAGGGTTGCGAAAACCTACTATATAAATGCGTTCTCTTTTTTGTGGCACACCAAAGTCAAGTGAATTAAAAACTTTATGATAAACAGTATATCCAAGTCCTTTGAGTTTTTCTAAAATAGTAGCAAAAGTAAGTCCTTTGTCATGTGTTGTCAAACGTTTTACATTTTCTAATAAAAATGCTTGCGGTTTTTTAGCTTCTAAAATTGCTTCAATGTTGAAGAATAAAGTTCCTCTTGTATCTGCAAATCCAAGTCCTTTTCCAGCAATACTAAATGGTTGACAAGGAAAACCTGCCAATAAAATGTCATGGTCGGGAATGTCTTGTGGTGCAATTGCGTTGATGTCGCCAAAAGGTTTTTCGCCAAAATTTGCTTCGTACATTGTCTGCGCTGCCTTGTCCCATTCAGATGTAAAAACATTTTCACAACCGTATGCATCAAAGCCAAGTCGTATACCACCGATACCTGCGAAAAGGTCAATTGTTTTATATTTTTTCATCATTCAGTTTTATCTTTTTCTATTCGTTCAAAAAAGTCATATTTTTTAAGAACAAATTAATAATTTTCCCGCCCTCATTTCTACTAATTTTACTTTCATATAATAAACCTGTCAATAATATTAAAGGAGTTTTTTTACTCAATGAAAAATTTTATTTTTTGTACATCTTAATATTATTTTTTAATTATCTTGGGCTTTTTCGCCACAATACTTTTCTCCCAAAAATAAGTACATACAATACTACACAAAGCTATCCGGCCAAAGCTCTCCCATTTCACCTAGACGCCGATGTTGCACTGCTTCCATTATATCTTCTTCATTAATGCAATCCCTGTCTGCCAGATCGGCAATACTGCGTGCAATTTTTACTATCGCATGGGAAGCACGAGAAGAAAGCTGGAGTTTTTCTACTGAAGTTTCAAACACTTTACCCACACTACTGGATAAGGCACAATGCAAAGAAGTTTCTTCGGGTCTCATCTTTGCATTAAGCACAAGAGAGGAAGACTTAAAACGGGCAAGCTGCCTTTCTCTGGCAAGCTTCACTCTACTTTGTATCTCACTACTAGATTCACCTTTGTCTCCAATAAGTACCGATGGCATTACAGCATCTACGGGAATGCGAATATCTATTCTGTCCATTAGAGGACCACCTAATTTTTTTTGATAACGTTGTAAATCCTGTTGCGAACAAAGACACATTCTTCCTTGCCTACCTGCATTACCACAGGGGCAGGGATTGGCAGCCATAATTAGCTGAAAGGATGCGGGATATTTTACAATAGAGCCCGCTCGGGCTAGAGATATGCTACCTTCTTCTATTGGTTCTCGTAGTGATTGCAAAAGGTCATTTCTAAATTCTGTTGCTTCATCCAAAAAAAGTACTCCCAGATGTGCAAGGCTAATTTCTCCTGGCCTAAGAAATTTACCCCCACCTATCATACCTTCTAAGGATGCAGAATGGTGTGGTGAGCGCAAGGGTGGCCTTGTTCGTAGACTCCAGGTACTACCAAAAAAACCAGACAATGAATATAAAGATGCAACCTGCACAGATTGAGTTTGAGTTAAGTCGGGCAGGAGGCTAATAAATCGCTGACCAGCCATTGTTTTGCCTGTACCAGGCGGTCCAAATAGCAGCATATTATGCCCTCCTGCTGCTGCAATCTCCATAGCCCTTCGCAAGCGGGGTTGCCCCCGCAGTTCTGCCATATCTAGAGTGCTGTTCGCATCCTTTGTAGTTGCATCCTTACATATACCACGAGAGTTCTCTTGTTCTGCTTTTTCTTCTGAGGCGCACTTGTAACCGGTGCCTGTACCAATTGCATTCATAATATGTATGGCTTCTGTCAAGTTAGATATAGGATACACAGTAATATCGTTAACTGCTCGCGCTTCGGCTGCATTTTCGAATGGTACAATGCAAAAACTATGTCCTGCAGTTGCTGCCGCAGATACAGCAGGCAGGATACCGCGTACTGGCCGCACTTTACCATCAAGCTGCAATTCACCTAATGCTAAAATCTGCCTACCAGGATCAGGCAACAAGCAAGCCTGTAGAAGCACAGCAAGTGCTATTGGTAGGTCGTAAGATGATCCTTCCTTGGGTAGGTGCGCAGGTGCTAGATTAATCAACACCCTTTCGGCGGGGAAAGTGAATCCAGAATTACGGATAGCAACCCTAACCCGCTCTCTTGCTTCTCGTACTGCACAGGCTGCCAAACCTACAAGATCCACCCCCGGTATTCCACGTCTAAGATCTACCTCTACGCTTACAAGATACCCCTCGTATCCCACAGGTTCGTGTGCCAGAATGTGCATCTTCCTTCTCCTATGCAAGGATACAGAAGAATAGCGGATTTCTACTTGAAGGTGTGAATAAGAATTATTCTATGCTTTTGCTTTTGAAGCAACAAAAAAACCTGTGGCAAGTAGAATAAAACAAATACTATCCAGAACTATTGTTACAATAGGAAAACCAAAAATGTTAAGCACCAAAGGATCTAGTATGCCTACCTGTAGTAAAAATTGATATAATACCTGCAGGTAAAAAAACAAGGTAGCAAGAATAAACAACACGAAAGCCTTTGTACGAACACGCGAGAATAATATGATAGCAAAAAATAGGGCTAGGCTGGAAAAGAATAATCGAGATGCCCACAGCAGAAGTGATGTGTCGCTCATTCAAGAAAATTTCCGATATCCAATTCTGCAGCAACAGCAGGAACAGTAATAGACCAGGCTTCAAGCACAAGGGGGTGCAGCTCGCCTATGATTCCAATAACTTTGTCTTTATACAATAGATGGGCTTGCCTGCCCAAAATGAATCTGGAGTCAGTTGCTTCCTTAATTGTGAAATCTATTCCTATATAATAAAAAAGTGTAGAAATAATGCTGGCAATTTCGTTGTAGTCGGCTTTACTATGGCACACAATACAGGAAAGAAAATCTCTAGTTGCAATCCCATTCACTTCCTCTTTACTCTGAAATGCAACCTTTCCTACTTCAAAAATGCGATGAGGAAATATAGCTTTTGCAGATATTGCCTCGGATTGCAATAAAGAAGGAAGGATAGAAGGTCTAACATATTCATGATTTTCTGACATGGGATTTAGTATGCGAAGGGCAAATTGCTCTCCTTCTTCTTTTGCAATATTCATTCGCTGCAAAAAATCCCGTGTTGAGCCTAGATAGTTGTACACCATTTCCTGAAAACCAAAACCCACCATAATAGATTTTACTCTGCGGGAAAAAATCTCTAGTTTCGACAACTTGCCAATTGTAAAATCTTTAACTTTTCCTGGTACAAACGAGCCAATTCCTCTGCCTATCATCACCTCTTCTATAATATCTACCTGGTGCATAAAGTCATTTCTATACGGGGGGGGGCTAAGAATTAGTTTATTATCATGTACTTTACAAGAACAGCCGCTGCGAAGCAAGGCGGTAATTATCTCTTCTTTTGCAAGTGAAGTGCCTAGAAGTGTTTGTATTTCTTTTATCTCTGCTTGCAGGGGCTCTTGAAAGTAATAGGGGATTACCAGGTTTTTGCCATATTGGGTTTGCCAGTCATACTCTATTTCAAGTTGCTCTATTGTATACCCATTGTCAGAAAAATCGCAGGCAAGGATATTTGCGCAGAGCAGTACAGAATTAAGATTAGTTCCTGTAAACTCTACCAATACTTCGGTATCACCAACTTGTACTGCACCTAAGTCTGCTGAGTTTATTATGGGTGGATAGGATAAAATTGCATTATTCGAATCTACCAGTAGGGGGTGTAATGCAAAATCTTTAAGAATATAGCCATATTCCTTACCCTTAGGGTGGTTTTGCAAAATGGATTGTAAAGTTGAATAGCCGCTGCCCTGCAAGGGAATAAAGCCAGTGGTTATAGGATCTACTGCCTTATAGTGTACTGGCCAGACTATCTGCTGGCATCTGTACATACCCATGGATACTGTCCTACGTTTCCAGCCATAATTCCAGCATATTTTTTCCTGGCTTTGAATTAGAGATTGTAATAATTCTTCACTTATTCCACTACCACGCGCTATAAAAGCAGCAAGGAAAGGGCGACAGGAAAAAACACTCTTTTCTACTATTATTTTTTTATTGGTAGGCTTATGTGCACCAGCAGTAGAAAAAAAATCGTAGGTAGGGATGGTGCCACCAGAATACATTGCAAGAGACCTTGCTAAACCTGCAACAGACCAAAGATCAGGCCGGTTTGTATCATTTAGTTCTATTTTAAGTACATCAGGCAAGGTTCTCCCTTCTGTTGGGGGCTCCATTTCTGCCTTAGCGTTTTCAAGAAGGCAATCAAGATGTTCTTTATCTAATTCCTTGCCAAGTAGATTAAAGAATAACTTGCGAGATATTTCTACTTTGGGCATCAACTTCCCCCTTTAATTTCTTTGCCATCTTCTGTGGCGCACCTTTTCTATATCGTAACTAAATAGCTCGCGCAAATCGCTAAGCCCCAGTGCCATAAGAGCCATTCTGTCCAGGCCAAAACCCCAAGCCAGGACAGGCACATCAAGACCCAAGGTCTTTGTTACTTCGGGTCTAAAAATACCTGCACCTCCCAATTCATACCAACCAAGCTGTGGATGCTTAATGTGTACTTCTACCGAAGGCTCTGTAAAAGGAAAATAGGAAGGAAAGTATTTAACTTCGTTCGCACCTGACTCAGCAGCAATCATTTTAAGAAAGCCTAGTAGAGTAGTAAAATTAACTTCTTCCCCGAGTACTATGCCTTCAGTTTGATAAAAATCAGATAAGTGAGTTGCATCTACCTTATCGTACCTGAAACAACGTGCAATGCCAAAATATCTGCCAGGAATTTTGGCCTGTATCAACTGCCTAGCAGAAAGCACGGTACCCTGTGTTCTTAGTACTAGGCGGTGCGCAAATTCTTTATCAAAGCTGTATCCCCAACCTCTACTTTGTATTCCCCCATTACCTTCGTGAGCTTTACAAACCCTACTTAAATAGGGCTCTTCAATTGCAATCGCTTTAGAAGGGTGGGCGACAAAATACACATCATGTACATCTCTGGCGGGATGAAATTGCGGAATATAAAGGGCATCTGCATTCCAAAACTCGGCAACTGCCAAACCACTGTGTGCATCTTCGGTAAACTCTTCAAAACCCATACCCACTAATTTATCTTTTATCATTTCTATGAATTCCAGATAAGGGTTTCTTCTGCCAGGCAAACTCATTGCCGGTTTAATATGGATATTATAAGGTCTAAATGTTGCAGACTTCCATTGCGCTTTTTCCAGTATCTCTTTGCTAAGAGAACCTAGTTCGGTTTTTATGCCTTCGTTCTGCTGGGTTTTTTGCAATTCTATTTTTACTTCTAACCCGCTTGCAGTAAAACAGTACCATACCCGCTCGCTTTCCAACAACTTAAATGCTGCCGAACCGGCTGCTCTTTTCTTGGCGAGGAGTCTAATTAATAGTAATTCATCCTGTCTCAGTTCTTTTGCGTGCAATCGGTATCGAGGACTTGCCAAGGCTTTTTGCAGAATAGCTTTTTGTGTATTAATCAGTACTAAAGATGATGCATCTGTTATAGATAAAGAAACGGCTTTGACATCATTAATACACACAAGCTTGGCAGCCGCCAAATTACCAAAAGCAGAACCAGTTACTTTTGGATCCAACCCAAGTGCCGTAGAAATTTCAGGCAAGGTAAGGGGAGACCCTTGGGTGAGTAGATGTACAATACGCTCTTCAGGGCTACCGTCCTTGGCATACATTTTTCCTAGGTCTGTTAATTCATAAATCTGTACATTTTCCCTACTTGCTTCTTGTATCAACTGCTTAGCCAAGAGCCAGGAAAAAGCCTGCTGTGCCTGACCATCCTTAAACTGCAATTCCTGTGTCAGTTTTTCAATGTACAGTGTATCGTCTTTGCTATAGTGCAGAAGGATTGTAATTTCTAGTGGATGTAGTGTTTTTACTAATTGTGCAATCATGGTGCCTCTTTTATCGAGGAATTTTTAAGCGCAACCAAAGATTGTCGAAAAATACCAACAGCGGTGTGCATAAAGATGCCCGCAATAATTGCACCTACAATAATATCGGGCCAGGCACTGCTAAAAAAACCCACTGCTACTGCTGCCAGAATAGTTGCAAAATTTGCAAAGGCATCATTTCTTGTGCAAAGCCATATAGACTTTAAATTTATATCACCTCCCCTATACTTCCATAGCAAAGCAAAACTAAGACAATTCACTGCTAAAGATATAAAAGAAATTATACCCATAATTTCGTAAACAGGAGGTGTAGGAGAAATGATTTTATAAATAACTTGGCTTAGGGCAAATAAACCCAAAATAGCCATTAGAAAAGCCTTGAACAGTGAAACTATAGACTTAGTACGAAGGTTAGTACCAATTGCCCAAAGGCTGATGGCATACGCAAGAGAATCAGAAAACATGTCTAGCGAATCTGAAATAAGAGAAACCGAACCTGAGATAATACCAAAAATCATATCCAGGAAAAACATCATTCCATTGGATATAAGTGCAATTGCAAGTACCTTTCGTTGCTTTTGTAGTAATCCTTTTGCTGTATCGATAGTTTTTGCTTCCATGTATACCCCAATATTACATTAGCCTAGCTTGCTTTGTCTTTTTAGTAAAGCCGCCCTGCCCGATTTGCCATCCATTAGTATTTCTACGCATACTTCTACACTTGTCCACACACAGTGTTCAGTTTTCATTTTAACAGGTTGCGAATATAACCAATCCCAGTCTATTAGACTTTCTGAATTTTTAGTTACAGATATATAACCAATATTCATACTTGTAACATTATGAAAAAAATGAGACCCTTGTGAGGATTCTACCTGTAGACACGCGTATTCAGTCTCTATAATTACCCTGGCTTTAGATATTTGCGCAAAGATAACTGGTATGCCAAGAAAAGGATCCCTTGTTCCCCACCTGCCAGGCCCTATTAAAATATACTTTCTTCCTACTTTTGTTAGTTCCCTGTCCAATAGTTCTATCTGTGAAGGAATGGAAGATGTTAATTGAATATTGAATAATTTTGGATTCACCCAAACTATATCTTTTATTGTATCTTGGCCATTCCCCATAGCTCTGACAGAATAGACAAAACAATCTTCTTTCTTTACATTAGATATATCAATAGTTCCATGTCCTTCACTTCTTATCAGCGGTTTTATTTGCAAAATATACAGCTCGGGTTTTTTATTTTCTTTGCCAAGACAAAGGCTATACTCTATCTCTATAGGAGTGCCTAAAGATTTAGAACCTATTTCAAGTATCAATTCTATCGCCTGGGCAAAAGGCAGAGCTTCGTGCTTTAGTATATTTGCAAAATCAACTATCCTGGTTCCTGGGATTCCAATACCAGGAATCAGCCTGTCGTTTTCCTGATCCCAGGTAGAAACAAGATACGAAAAACCATAGTGTTCTTCGGCAAAGCTAAGATCCAGATTCCGAATCATAGCTTTTGAAGATTCCATATCCAGAACTTTGCAGTATTTTTGCGAAGCTTCTTTAATTTTATCGCTACTTATAAGGTCTAGTTTTGGATACTTTGGACAAAAACGAAATGATTCCCCTCCTCCTACAACATAAGATCCCAAACCTATGGCTGCTACACAAAGACCATCTTCGGGTAATAAGTAAGAAATAGGATAGTAATTATATGATTGTGCAGTACCCGATATATGCGGATAAAAAAACCTGCCATTTTTAGTGCCCGCAAGCTCCTGAATAATTACGGCCATTCTTTCTTCTTCTAATGCGTACCCGGCCATCTCGAAATATTTTCTGGTTTTCGTGCTAAACAGGCTTGCATAGATTAACCTGATTGCATCTATTATGTGCTGCAGTCGTATTGTAGGATCAGGGTTATTATTGGGCAAGATGTAGGTATCATAAATACCAGCAAAGGGTACCATGAGCATATCCTCAAAAAGCCCCGAGGAACGTATTGCAATGGGGTAATGTGTGTGCAAAACAAAAAGATTAAGTTTCGCAAGCAGGCTTTGGCTTAGTGGAAGGGATAGAAACCTTTCATTTAAACCTGCTTCAACAGAAGGGTGAGCAGCCTCATAGTAGGCGTAGGACCAAATATCATTAACTTCGAGAAATTTTTCAAACTCGTCTATGCCTATAAAACAGGTGCGGGGAAGGAGTATGGACATTTCTGGAATTTGTTTTTCTACATCAAGGTTTTCTAAAAGGCTATGAATAAATACTATACCCCTCCCCTTACCCCCAACCGATCCATTTGCAAGCCTTGTAAGCGAGGATTTATTTTTTTGCACTTCTGGGCTGTAATCAGGAGTTGTACCACGCAAATTTAATTGCCTTGATTGCTCCAAAATTCGCATAAGAAAGGACCTAAATTCTTCATCGGAAGAAAAATCATTTATATGATATGGTTTTAACAAATTAGCAAAATGTATTTCACCTCTTGCCATTAGCCACCGTGAGAAGTGATTTTTATTTGTATGATATAATAAACTTTCTCTTGGTACCGTTGCCACTACCTGCATAAACTCCGTCATGTTTTTTGCAGTGGCTACAAACTTGCCATTGGGCATTGTAAATGTAAAGGTACCAAAGCCAAGATTCTCCTGAAAAAATACAGCCAGTTCGTGCTCTAAAGAATCCGAATTTTTATTGGCAAAAGCTGCTTCAAATGCCAACGCATTCTCTTTTATACCCGCATCGCTGGATTGCACCATTAGTGTTAGATCAGGAATTCTCTCTTTTACCATGCGCAGAAAATCGAAACCCGCTTCGGGATCTAGTCTACCATTTTTTGAAAAACTTATATCGGTGATTACAGTAAGCATATAGGATTCATAGCGATTAAAATACGCCACTGCTTCTTCATAATTGGATGCTAATAATACTTTTGGTCTGCTTCGACTTCGTAATAATTTATTTGTTTCTATACCAAACTCTTCTTCTATCAAGGACTGGGTTTGCCGTGAAACTACCTGAAAAAGGAGAGGCAAGTATCGAGAATAGTATCGTACAGAATCTTCTATCAGAAGAATAACACGTACAAGTCCCGTCCTGGTATCATCATCTGCATTGTGCAAGTCTTCTATTAACTTAATCATGCCAACAAATAACTTGGAATACCCATTCCATACATATATTCTATCTATCGCATCCAAACGATGAAATTTTTGATACAGTATGGATAAGCTATAATTATTGGTAGCCAGAAGAAGAATAGGTAGTTTGGGGTTGTGTTGCTTTATGTTCGTGGCTATTTTTAGTGGCACTTCAAAATCTAATCCTGCAACTAAAACTACCAGATCAAACTGACCATCCAGAACATAGGACAAGGCAGATCTTTCTGTATAAGCACAGGTAATGCGCGGCAGAGTGGACAAATTTAGTTTAAAATACTCGCCGTATATTTGCTCTGCTAGAACACCATCTGCTTCAATTACAAAGGAGTCATATAAGCTAGCCACCAAAAGCACTTCCCGAACGCGAAATCGCATCAGGTCGTGAAAAACATTGCGGTTGTGTCTATGCGAGTCGTAAGAAGCTATCAGATCGTCGAATACCAATTACTACTGCCTTATACCAATCCCTGATCGATCATTGCATCTGCTACTTTCTTAAATCCTGCTATATTAGCACCAACAACAAGGTTTCCTTTATATCCATATTGCAAGGCAGTACTTGCACAACTCTTGTGTATATTTTTCATTATCTCATGCAGTCGGGCATCTACTTCTTTTGCACTCCAATTTAGCCGCATTGAATTTTGACTCATCTCTAATCCTGAGGTGGCTACACCTCCCGCATTGGCCGCCTTACCGGGAGCAAAAGAAATACCATTTGCAATAAAGTACTTCCAGGCATCGGTAGTACAACCCATATTAGATACTTCAATTACCGCCAGTACATCATTCTTTACAAGACACTGAGCATCTTGCAGATCCAGTTCATTTTGTATTGCGCAGGGCATGGCAATGTCTACTTTGCGTTCCCATGGTTTTCGTCCTGCAATAAATTGTGAAGAAGGATACTTCTGGGTATAGGTAGCAACTTTTTCCCTATTTAGTGCAAGCATCTGTGCTAGATAGGCATGCTTTTCGGAGCTTTGTATGCCTTCAGGATCATACACATAGCCATCAGGTCCTGAAATTGTAATAACTTTTGCTCCTAGCTCGCTTGCTTTTATGCACGCACCCCAAGCTACATTACCAAATCCTGAAAGAGCGATGGTTTTTCCTGCAAGTGATTGCCCGCTTTCAGAAAGCATTTCCTGTAGAAAATAAATGGCACCGTACCCTGTAGCCTCTGGTCTAATAAGCGAGCCTCCGTAATGCAAACCCTTTCCCGTAAGCACTCCTGTAAATTCGGCAGTAAGTCTTTTATACTGCCCAAATAAATATCCAACTTCCCTGCTGCCAACGCCTATATCTCCTGCCGGGACATCAGTGTTATGTCCTATAACTCTATACAGTTCGGTCATAAAACTCTGACAAAAGCGCATTATATCGTTATCGCTTTTCCCATTAGGATCAAAATCAGAACCGCCTTTCCCCCCGCCCATAGGAAGACCAGTAAGAGCATTCTTAAATGTTTGTTCAAAACCAAGAAATTTTAGTGTAGAAAGACTAACCCGGGGGTGAAACCGCAAACCGCCTTTGTAGGGACCCAAAGCACTATTAAACTGAACCCGATACCCTCGGTGCACATTGTAATTTCCCCTGTCATCCATCCAGGGCACTCGAAAAGATATGGATCTCTCGGGCTCGGTTATTCTTTCCAGTATTTTTTGAGATTTATACTTGGGTTCTTGATCCAGCAAGGGCGAGATACTTTCAAGTACCTCACCAGCTGCTTGTAAAAACTCTGTTTCCCAAGGGTAACGTGTTGAAAGAGTTTCCAATGTATGAACAATATATGGGTTCATCGCAACTCCTTTATGGTGAAAAATAGACGGCGATCTGGTAATTCTACCCCCTGCGCAGGAGTTGAAAGTGGTGATTTTGCAGTGTTTGCTGTTGTAGTCGCTGGTTGTTTAATTATCGAATCACCTGTTTGTATTTTATCATAAAATCCTATTTTTTTTAAGATGCCCTCACTTACTTCTTCGCCAACTCGAGTAAGAGTAATTTCTCCTATTTTAGCTTCTTTAGGATAGGAAAGTAGCATACCATCTACCGCAGTACTAAGAAGAGCACTTTGAATTATATCCAGTTTTTGACCTACAACCAAACCTTCAGATTTGCCCACATCCAATAACAATGTATCCTGACTCCTCTTTTGC
The DNA here is from genome assembly GCA_030141615.1 of Unio pictorum. NCBI lineage: Eukaryota > Metazoa > Mollusca > Bivalvia > Unionida > Unionidae > Unio > Unio pictorum. Next base: position 191,658 of record JARLTB010000382.1, on the reverse strand, counting down.
ACTGTACCTTTTACAGGCAGCACCCCAAAAAGATTATCCACTGCCTTGCTGCTGGCTAGCTTTATTCTGTCGTTGCCACTTCTGAAAGAAGCAAGACGTATGGCAGGACTACCCGTTCTGCCTACCCGAACATCCAGACTAATTTGAATATCAACACCTGATTCTGAGGCAGAATAAAGAATAAAATAATCCGCTTGGCCCTCCCGTGCTACTCGAAAAGCTTGTGAATAATCATTAACTAAATTTGGTACGGGAATAATTGTTGCATACGCAGAGAGTATATCCTTAAAATATTGCAACATAGTATCGTCAAATTGAACAGTCGTATTTTTGCTAGGAATATCCAATCTCATTACCGCTATTTTGTAAGGTCTTTTGGGTAAAAAGTCTTCTTTTACATTCCAATTTCTGCTTATACTATTTGCTAACAGCGCATCAAAGCCTTCTATTGCATCGGTAATTGATACATCTGCCAGATTATTATCTCTTAAAAACTGGAGCTCGCCCAGATATTTTACAGGGTAGCCTCGTGTAAGAAGAAGTGTAGCATAGGTTAATCGAGCCTTCTTTGAATAGGGGTATATCTTCAGTGCCCTGCGATACTCAAACAATGCCAGTGAATGAAAATTCTTTTCTTCTAGGGCTTTTCCTTTTTCATAGTGCCAATCTGAATATGTTTGCCGGCTTTCATCCTCCGCATTTGTAGTTTTCATTACAACATCTTCTAGGGCAAGACGTATTATTTCATCTTCGGGCCTTAGGTTGGCTGCAGTTTTTAGGCTAAAAATAGCCTCTGTGTATTTTGCAGAAGCGGCTTGCGCTAATCCCAGCAAATACCATGCAGAATAAAGTTTCCTATCCTTCTTAATTGCATTGCGCAAAATTTCGATGCTCTGATTATATGAACCTGTTGCATAGTAGGCACGCGCTAAAAGAAATTGGGCATTTGGATAGTCGGGTTTTATTTCTAAGGATATCTTAAGGTGTGCAATGGAAGCAGGCAGATCCCAGGAAGCCATTGCAATTTGGGCTGCTACAAAATGTGTTCTTGCTTCCTGTCCTTTTATTTGCAGTGCAGTATTAAGTAATTGTTCAGCATCCTTTTGCCTACCCTGATATTGCGCCAACAGAGCCAATGACAGAAGGTATCTGACATCTTGTGGTGAAAGCCTTCTAGCTTCATCAAGTATTTGCCTTGCTTCGCTTAGCTTTGCCTGGGCAATACCAATCAGAGCCTGACCAAAGCGGGCATCTGTATCATTTGGTTTTGCAGCCCGCACCTGGGCAAAGAGCTTTTCTGCTATAGAATAACTACCAAGAGATGTATGAATAAAAGCTTCCAGATTAAGTAGTTGGCTATTGTTTTTTTTAAAAGGTTTAGTTTTATTAACAAAAGAAAGAGCCTGGTCGTATTCTCCTAGCGCATAGTATGACTCGGCTAGTCCAAAATATGCATCGCCAAAGGTGGCATTCCTTTCCAATGCACCAAGATACGCTTCTATAGCCAGGTAGTAATTTTCTTTTGCTCTTTGGTCCTCACCTAGGGCAAAATATCCCAAAGCATCTTTTGGCAAAGGTGCTACGCCACTTTCCTGTATACCATTTTGAGAAAATACCAAAAAGGGGGTTGAAATTAAAAGTAATGCACTAATAACTAAATAAGATAATCTGAAACTGAAGGTATTCGTCATGGTTCTGATTTTAATGTGGGATTGTGACTGCTTGTTTGATTGGACATAGAACTTTGAGTATCTTTCTTGTGCCCGGAAGAGCTTGCAACCGAACCAGGACTATTCTTTACTAATTTTACCGTAGTGATTCTATTCCCATCCATCGATTGCACAATATAGTCTATATCTTGCGAGCTTGTACTTTCATAGGGGATTGGTATCTTACCAAATAGCGCAAAAACATACCCACCTAGAGTGTCAAAATCTTCGGATGGCAAATGCAGCCCCAACTCCTGGTTTATATCATCCAAATCCAATCGGGCATCACAGAGCCAAGAAGACTCGCCCAATTGCTGAATATCCTCGGTTTCTTCGTCGTATTCGTCCTGAATTTCACCTACTATCTCTTCGATTATATCTTCCAAGCACACTATGCCAGATACACCACCGTATTCATCGATTACTACTGCAATATGCACTTTTCGCCTTCTAAATTCGCGTAGGAGTGCATCTATACGCTTTGACTCGGGAACAAAGAATGGCTTGCGAATAATAGATGAAAGATTAAATTCTGTATCATTAACTAAATAGCGAAGCAAATCCTTTACATATAAAATACCAAGAACATTATCTATAGTTTCACCATACACGGGTATACGGGAATGACCACAGTTTACCACTTTGTCTAGTAGTTCTTCTTTTTTACCCTGAAGTGGTAAAAAACTGGTGTCGATTCTGGGTACCATAACATCTTTAACTGTTTTTTCGGACAGTTCTTTAACACCCTGTATCATCTCCTGGGCTTCGGCTACCCTTTCTTTATCTTGCGTTTTGTCTTCAGCTACTTTACCATGGAAATGCGCAGGAGAAAATAACCTAATCCATACCTTTCGCACTCGGGAAGAAAAACTTTCACGGCTTGTTTTCATTCTATTACTTTCCTTGAAAAAGGATGCAGAGTTGATAATACAGTTTCCTGCAATTGCAGCATTTCACTATTCTTTGCCCTCCCTAAATTGGTTTTGTGATCATAGCCTGCCAGGTGAAGTATAGCATGAATGAGCAATCGTTTCAGCTCCTCATCCTTGGGAATACCCAGAGTTTTTGCATTTCGTGCCAGACTGACAAGAGAAATGACAATATCGCCTGCCAGATACCTTTTCCTTCCCTGAACATCCGTGTAGCTATCACCTTGCCTAAAGGAAAGAACATCGGTAGCCTCGTTCTTTTTGCGATACAAATTATTTAGCTTTTGAATATACCTGTCGTTGCAGATTACAATTGAAATTTCCCACCCTTTTATTGCTAGATTATTAAGTACCTGATGCGTATATTGCATTAGTATATGTAGCCATACAGGCTTTTTAATGCCCTTTACCGCAATACTGATATAATTCATGTATCTTGTTCATAGGCTTCAATGATTTTTCTTGCAATTCCAGAACGCACAACATCACTTGCATCTAATCTGCAAATAAAAATCCCTTCTATGGAAGAAAGAAGGCGCAGAGCATGCACCAAACCCGATTCTCCTTTTCTTTGCAAATCTATCTGAGTTATATCGCCTGTTACTACTGTTTTTGAATTTTCACCCAGTCGGGTTAGAAACATCTTCATCTGTTCCTTAGTGGTATTTTGTGCTTCGTCCAATATCACGACACAATTGTTAAGACTTCTACCACGCATATACGCTAAGGGAGCTACCTCAATTGAGCGTGATTCTTCTAACTTTTTTATGCTGCTATAGGGGAGCAACATTTCTATGGCATCATATAGGGGTCGTAGATAGGGACTAATTTTTTGTACAAGATCTCCTGGAAGATACCCAAGACTTTCACCTGCCTCGACAACAGGTCTTGTTAACACAAGTTTACGTTTAGAATTGCATAACAACTCTTGCAGTGCCCATGCTACTGCCAGATATGTTTTACCTGTACCTGCAGGACCTACCACAATAGAAAGATGATGATTAACAAGACCATGTAGATACAGTAACTGAGATGTAGTTCTGGGATATACGCGGCTGCCTCCCGGCAACACGATGCAGGCTTCCTTAAAATGCTCGTTATCGATTGCGCCTTCGGGAAGTGAAATATCGGCATATAAAGCCATAATCAACTCTGGCCCAGAGGGCATACCATCTTCTATGGCTTGGGCAAGGCGCGATACTAAAAGTTGAAATTGTTTGCAAATATTTGCATCCGCTGATTCCAAATAAAGCTCATTTCCATGGCAAAGAATCCTACTACCAAGAAGCCTTTCTATTAGTGTTAGATTGTAATCGTTTGAGCCGCAGACATCTGCAAATACTTCTGATTTTTCCAAGACGACACTGACTCTATTGTCCACTGTGCAACCTTTGTATACTCCTTATTTTTTGCCAGGTGCATTTATAATACAAAAAGCACCCAATAGGGATAATACTCTTTCTAACATCCAAAATACTAGTACTTTAGCCCATTTGCATCATACGAGACAGTAGACTTAAAAAGTCCTACATCCTTCCAGGCAAGCAAAATGGAAAAAGTTGGCTTAAAAGTATATACATTTAGTGCCGTATCTTTAGTAGGTGTTACTTTTAGCTCAAAAGTTAAAAGCCAATCATGCAAGTCATGTTGAATAGTAAGATTTACTCCCTTCATCTTAAAAAGGCCACGACGAAGAGCTGTATCATCCCATACCGAGAGAGAATCCCAAAGGCTTATAAATATATTTCGTTGCTGGCTGGAAGATCCACCAGGTATATCAAATAAAAAAGCATAAAAACGCCATGCTTCTGTAGCCTGCACTTGACTTGACAGGCTTATTTTTAATAGCGGATTAAGATTAAAAGAAAATGTTAATCCCAAGGACAAATCAGATTCGGTAAACCTATTCAAGTTTTGAACCAGGCTTAGTGTTGGTCCTATAGACCAGAGGATAGAATCCGTTTCTTTACTCTTAAAGCTAGGATTAAGTGCGATGCTCACCCTGGATGGAATAAAATCATTGGTCGACTTTTGCCAACCCGTACCAATAACTAAAGAATACTTATCTTCCTTACGCATATCAAAACTAGCAGAAAAGAAATACCAGGTAAGTGAAGTAACTGTAAAAAGAAAAGAGTTCTTCAGAATATCAAACTGGGTTGTATTGCTTAATATGGGATAGGGATTTATACCTATAGAGAGAGTTGCCGCCAGGGGATCAAAAATAAAGTCCCCACCTTCTTTTGGCCGGTACATTCGATTGGAAGCAGTAAGACTCATCCAACCTGTGCTAAGTTTGAGGGAAGCTGAATACGATTCCAAAGTTGGAGGAAGTGCTGCTACCAGGCTCAAACTTTGAACGATGTCAAAGGGTCTTATAACAATATTTGCTGCTACTGAGTGGGTAGTAATAGAAGTTGGCTTCCATTCCAGTGTTTTGTCTTCGTATCGGGGTTTTTCAATTGTAGAGCCCGCAGCAAACTTGTGCGAAAAGATGGTAGCATCCATGCTCCATGTAATCGTACTGGGTTCTAGTAACCACACATCCCGAAGAGGTTTTAGACTTAGCCTGGCACTACTGGTTAATAACTGACTTCTATAATTAAAGTCTGCAAGTTTTATATTTTTTGCTTCGGTGGCATAAGCAAGTTGATCATATAAATAAAGGCGCAAGTTATCCTGATGTGTATAGGTAAATCCTAAAGAGCCCGTTAAAAAGTCTCCAAGATAAGCAAATTGAGAATTTAAATTCGCGGTAATTTTATACGAAAACAGGCTATATTGCTTGGAAAAATCTATATCCTTTGGCTTTTTCCACCCGTCATTTCGGTATCGATCCTCAAAATAGGCACTAGGAGATAAAGACCAATCCAAACCAGCTGTAAATACTTCTCCTGTTCGGTAAGGCAGATTTGTCAAGGTGGGAGGTTCCAAGTTTTTTGGAAGGTACAAATCAGAATATGCGGTGGTTAGAGGAATTACTGCAATATCTTTTTTCTGAGTAACAGTGGCATTGTACTCTTCCCAGGGGCTTACAAGAGGAGGGAGATTGCTTATTTGAGTACTAGCTACAGTAGAGGTAGTGGTAGTGGTGGGTTGGGTTGCTACTGTAGAGGGTGAAGTGGCATTAGAGGTTGCTGCCGATGCTTGTACTTTAGGCCAGGGATACTTAAAAAAAGTACCCCCAAAACTTAAGCTTGTATCAAAAATTTTCCAATTTGAAGGATAAAAAAATCGACGGGAAGGGTCAACCTTAAGTAAGTCAGCACTTATATCAGGGTCTATCTTGGCTTTACTTTCCCAATTAAAAGTCGTGCTTAAATTACTTAATTCCATTTTTGTAATAAAGGGTATAGCACCAGGAAGAGCCAGAGAATATTTAATATTTGCAGTTTGGCTAAGGCTGTTTTTTTCTCCCAGAGTGGTTGCAATATCTGGTGTGGGATTAAAAAGTTTTGTCCAATCCATATCATCTGCTCTGTACTTAAAATCTTTGTCAAAATAGCTATCGGAATAAAAAGGCAACGATATATTTGCGCTAAATGTATTTATAGAGATGCCGCTGGTAAAATCAAGTGCATAACGAAATGGTATAGATAATGTAATAAATTCAGACCAATTCCACACTGTATTGTATTTTCCTTCGGCTGCAATAGCAGAATAATTACCTCCTCCTATATCAAAAACGCTTCTACTTAGTCCTACCCCAATGTAAAAGTCAGTCTTTGCAAAAGGGGAAGCCGCCGGCAGACTGCCTTGCAAACCCACCAATCCACCCAGATTAGAATAGACATCTGCTAATAATTTTAGGGTGCCTTTATCCTGGGGTGGCGTACCGCTTATTTGTCTCAAGTACACCCCTTCTACCCGGGTTGCAGAATTGGCTACAGTATTTGTAAAGCTTAGGAAAGAACTAGCATTTGTAGATTTAGGCTTGATTCCCATTAGGTAGGTAGTAGTTTGGACATATCGCCCTTCCCTGCTTCGCAGACCAAGCACAGGATTAAAAATAAGATCATCGCCAGGATAATAAAAAAAAGGAAACCATAAAAGTGGCACAGTGCCAATTTTTAGCACTGCATTGGCGAAGGCATATTCCCGTGGACCTAGCAGCCACATTCTGCTGGCAGAGATGGAGTAATGAGGGTATTCCAGATCATCCGTTGTTATGTAACCATTTTTTAATGCAATGACATCGGCACTTTTTTTTTCTACTAATTCAGCTTTTATTATTACACTACGATTACCCGCATTGTCGGCAGCAGAATTTTGTACAGAAGTTAGGACTGGCCCTGCAGCAGATGGTCGTAAAATTCGACCATCTAAAAAAATACCCGACCAATCCGAAAGCGAAGCACTAATAGCCTGTCCTGAAAATATTTCGGTGGTTGTGCCTGATTTTCTTTCGTATTGCACATTACCTCTTGCAGTAATGGATGATAGTTGCCTACTATAATTTATAGTATCTGCCTGAATGCTATGAATATCGCCATTCTTTTGAGTTAGAACTACACTAACACCGCCTTCTAGTCGTATTATCCCATCCTGCCCTTCTATTGGTGTTAGATATGACGCTTGTCCTGCTCTTTCCACATTGATAATCGTAGACTCTATCACCGGCACAGGTGGGGTAAGTTTATAATATGTATAAAGCCTAGATCTTAGCTCTTCAGCAGTACCTGTGGTTTCCAAACCTAGGTCTTTGACCTGGGTGACTAACTCGTAATATGTCGCAGTAGAAATTTCTATAGATTTTGCAGCATTTTCCGTGTCTTTTGGACTTGCATCAGGATCTGTAGTTTCCTTTTTTGCATCTGCTTGGGTACTCTTTGGCTGTATACTTGCAGGTGCCGCATTTGGTGCGGCAGTCGGTGAATCAGTCGGCGACTGAGTTGGGGCTGTTTCTGTCCCTTGGCTTACAAGATGTATTGCAGTAAGTACAAGACCGATGGTACCGATAATGCGCAGGATTTGTACACTCATGAATTTTGTATACTATATACAAAATTTAGAAGGATAAAAAGCTCCAGGCAAAGTAACCCCAGTTTAAAAACTACCTATAGGGCTTTGTTTTGCCCTTTTCTTTTATCAGAGACTTTAGGTATTTACCAGTATAGGAGGTATCATTCAAAGCCACTTCTTCAGGACTGCCAGTGGCTACAATACGTCCCCCTTTCTCCCCACCTTCGGGCCCCAAATCTATTATCCAATCAGCCTGCATAATAACATCCAGATTATGTTCTATCATTACTATAGTATTGCCAGAATCAACAAGAGGTGTAATAACTTCCATTAATTGCTTTACATCCACAAAATGAAGGCCCGTAGTTGGTTCGTCCATAAAGTACAAGGTTCTGCCTGTGCTTCGTTTGGCAAGTTCATAGGATAGTTTTACTCGCTGGGCTTCACCACCTGATAAAGTAAGAGCAGACTGTCCTAACTTGATATATCCAAGGCCAACAGAAAGAAGTGTTTGTAACCTATGGGATATTTGAGGAATATTCTCAAAAAAACCGGCCGCATCCTCGACTGAAAGATCCAGGACTTCTGCAATGTTCTTGCCTTTAAATCGCACATTTAATGTTTCAGAATTAAACCTTCTTCCATGGCAATTATCGCAGGTTATATACACATCGGGAAGAAAGTTCATCTCTATTTTCAGATTACCGTCTCCTTGACACGTTTCGCAGCGCCCTCCCTTGACGTTAAACGAAAATCGACCAAGCTTCCAACCACGTGCTTTGGATGCAGGCAGGCTGGCATACAGCTCTCGTATATGGGTAAAAACCCCCACATAGGTTGCGGGATTAGAACGAGGCGTCCTGCCTATGGGACTTTGATCAATATTAATTATTTTGTCTATATGATCCAACCCCTGAATACTCTTGTATTTTCCTTCTGGTAATGTAGAACCCATAAGCCTATTGCTGATTGCAGGATACAGCAGATCAGAAAGAAGGGTGGATTTTCCCGAACCTGATACCCCTGTAATACAAATAAAACAACCCAATGGTATTTTTATGTTAATATTTTTTAAGTTATGCTCTTTACAACCTTCTATAACCAGCCACTTGCCATTTCCTTTTCTTCTTGTAACAGGCTTGTTTATAGATATTTTACCTGCAAGGTACTGCCCGGTTAAACTTTTATTAGATAACATAAGCTGATCGGGGGTTCCAGCTGCTACAACATAACCCCCATGCACTCCCGCTCCTGGACCAAGATCAACCAACCAGTCGGCTACACGCAGAGTTTGCTCGTCGTGCTCTACTACGATTACAGTATTCCCCTGGTCTCTTAAATATAGTAAGGTCTGTATCAGCCGTTGATTGTCCCTTTGATGCAAACCAATAGATGGTTCATCTAAAATATAAAGTACCCCTACAAGAGAAGAACCTATCTGGGTTGCAAGTCTAATTCGTTGCGCTTCACCTCCCGATAAGGTTCCTGCTTTTCGATCTAAACTAATATATTCCAAACCTACATTTTGCAAAAAACTAAGTCGGGAATTTATTTCCTTTAGTATTTGCTTTGCAATTTTCCTATTTGTTTCTGAAAGAGAAAGCTTGTTAAAAAATGCAATGCTTTCTTCTACCGATAAAGTAGAAATCGTATGAACATCCTTCCCCCCCACTGTCATTGCCAAGGCAGTAGGCTTTAACCGTTTACCTTTACACTCCTCGCAAGGATTCTCGCTCATATACTGCTCTAACTTTTTCTTAGTAGTATCGCTTTGCGTTTCTATGTATCGCCTTTTTAAGTCTGCTAATATACCAATAAATTTTGAATTGTATTCGAAGTGCCCTGTACCCTCTTTGTTTTCATAGCGGATTCTGATTGGTTCGTCATTACCATAAAGAAGGATTTCCTGTATTTTCCTTGGCAGATCTTTTACAGGTGTATCCAGACTAAAGCGATAATGTTTAGCCAAAGAACCGAATCGACTTTTGTTCCAACTAGCATCCAGTCTGTACAGTACACAGGCGTCTTCGTTTAAGCTTAGCGATGTATCAGGTATTACCAAAGCGGGGTCAAATTCTAAGCGCACACCCAGCCCCGAACAAGCCGTGCACGCACCTTGTGGTGAGTTAAATGAAAATAATCTTGGTTCCATTTCAGGTAGTGATATTCCGCATTCAGGACAGGAACTATGCTGGGAAAAATATTCCTCACTTATTAGTGATTGGTCATTAACATCTTCTTTGCACACAATCACACTGCCTTGGGAAATTTGCAATGCAGTTTCAAGCGATTCTGCCAATCGTTTGCGGGATTCTTCGTTTATCTTTTGCCGGTCTATGACTATCTCTATGGAATGCTTTTTTTGTTTATCTAGTTTTATTTCTTCATCCAATTCTCTTATGCTTCCATCAATCCTTGCTCGGACAAATCCCTCTTTTCTTGCATCTTCAAGTATTTTTTTATGCTCACCTTTCTGGGCTCGTATTACCGGGGATAAAATGTGAATTTTTGTAGCTTTAGGCCAAGACATAACAATATCCAATATTTGATCTGTGCTTTGTTCTTTTATTTCCTTCCCACATTTGGGACAGTGGGGAATGCTAATTCTGGCAAAGAGTAGCCTGTAGTAATCATAGATTTCAGTAACTGTACCCACCGTAGAACGGGGATTACTATGAGTTGTTTTTTGTTCTATCGAGATAGCAGGAGACAAACCCTCTATGTAATCTACATCGGGTTTGTTCATCCTGCCTAAAAATTGCCTAGCATATGCCGAAAGGGATTCTACAAATCGCCTTTGACCTTCCGCAAAAATAGTATCAAAGGCCAGGGAGCTTTTCCCTGACCCTGAAATACCCGATACCACAATTAGTTTGCCTCGTGGTAGTTCCAGATGTATGTTTTTAAGATTATGCTCTCTGGCACCTTTTATTATTAGTTTGTCCATTTATTATGTAAGTATACCTGTACACGCTATGTATTTTTTAAACTAACACCCGATGTATTTACAACTCTATGTATCCCTTTTCTATTCTCGACTACAGTATAAAGGAAATTCCTGCTCCAAAAGAAGGTAAAATGATGGAACCTTGCAAAGGATTTAAGAAAAAAATAGTTCCAGTAGCTTTTGCATAGATTTGTACTACGTAAATATTAAAACCTGCTCTTATTCCGATATCTGCATCTGCCATAATCAAAGTTGTGGAATGATCACCTAATTGGGCATTTATAAAATACGCTCCAGCACCAGCTTCGAATGAGAGATCAAAAATATTACCTTTTTGTTTGGGATTCCAGATATGATACGTAAAATATATTTGAGCCCTATGCGCAGGTCCTATTCCTGGAATGGTTGTGCCTAAAGAATAATTAATGGGTTTGAAACCGTATGTACCACCTAATCCAAAATGTCCATCAAAAAGAACTTCAAAATTAGCACCATATCCTAGCAAGGGGGGTATAAAATCAAAACCCACCTGTCCACCAAAAAGAAAAGCAAATCCGGCTTCCTCTTCATTGTTAACATCGTTTTTCTGAGCGCTTACACTAAAACTAGCAAAAAGAAGTGCGATTATAGCGATAATCACTACTTTTCTTTTCATACAATTCTCCTCTTTCCTACTATGAAATACTGTAGGAAAATCTGTTAAGATATGCTATGCTGATACATAACTGAAAGAGAATACTAAATATTTAATTCTTTTTCAAGATCTCAAATATGTAATATAGAAGGATACAATGAGATTATTTATTGTTTGTATATTTATTGCGGGCTTTATTAATATCATACCTGAAGACTTTTCGGATATGAAAAATAAACAGATTACCGATACGCTACAACTGCCAAAAGGTTTTGAAATACAGGTGTATGCTCGTGGTTTGGCAGGACCACGATTTATGGCACTAGGACCAGATAATTTTTTATATATTTCTTTGTCAAGACTGGGGGTGGTGGTTCGTTTGCTGGATGATAATGGCGATGGCACAATAGACAGGATTGAAAAAGTAATAGAAAACTTGTTTCAGCCTCATGGCCTTGCTTTTTACCAAAAGAAACTATACATTGCTGGCTCTGAAAGCATTTGGCGGGTAGATGCTTATGCAACAGGCAAAACACCGGCAAGACTTTCTACTGTAGTTACAAATCTTTCTTCCGGGCAAGGCCACTGGACAAGAACAATATTATTTGGTTCTGATACTAAACTCTATGTTTCTATTGGTTCTACCTGTAATAGTTGCAAGGAAAACGATCCAAGGCGTGCTGCAATTGTACGCTACAATATTGATGGCAGCGGTGAAGAAATATTTGCAAGTGGATTGCGAAATTCAGTTGGCCTCGCATTGCATCCTCTTACGCAAGAATTATGGGCTACAGAAAATTCCAGAGATATGTTAGGGGATGATATACCTCCTGATGAAATTAATATTATCAAACAAGGCAAGTTTTACGGCTGGCCTTATTATTGGGGCGATAATATCCAGGATACAAGCATAAGCAAGCCACAAAATCTAAAGAGCCCTCAAGAGCCAACCGTTAAAATTCAGGCGCATTCTGCTCCACTTGGCCTTCTTTTTTATACAGGAAAACAGTTTCCCAAAACCTATCAAGGTGATCTATTCGTTGCCCTGCACGGCTCCTGGAATCGCAGTAAGAAGACTGGGTATAAAATAATCCGAGTAAAATTAGATAAAGACAAACCTATCGCAATAGAAGACTTTGCAACAGGCTGGCAATTGCAAGAAAAGGTATTTGGCAGACCTGTAGATTTGGTACAAGACCAAGAAGGCTATATATATTTGTCTGATGATCTTGCAGGTATTATCTACAGAATCGGTTACAAATATAAAATGCAAAGCTCTTCGTAGCGTATTAACCGTATAAGCGTTATAACCCGTATACGGTTTTGGTATTGCAAATAAAGGTACCAATCCTACTATTGGTTTATCTGGTAGTTGAGGCAATTGTAACTAAAAATATAATAAAGATAGGAAACATTTATAAATTGCAAAACTACACGAAAATGGATTAAGGTAATTCATACTGTACTGATTTATTGTCTTTCATGTACTGTAATTACATATTGCCACATTCCTTAATTGCAAAAGAAAGGGCTTCTTCCAGTAGTGTATAGGGCGGTTCCTTAATAAAACCCATGTTTTGCAATGCTTTCATACACATCCTAGATTCAGCTATATCCTTCTTAGCTTTTTCGTACACTTCTTGCCAGGTATGTTGCACAAGTGGTACCACTTGTGCAAGGCCTTCCTTTATAGCTTGCATAGCTACTTCTGCTGCCTGGATTGCGTACACGTCTGCTTCATCCATACGCGCTGTTATGTTTTCGGTACTTATTCCTCTATCCCTGGCAAACTTTGCAATAGCATGAGCACAACGTATAACCATAGTATCTGAAATGCATGAAGCACCTACAATAAGTGCCCCCTTTAATAATCCGGGAAAACAAACCGAATTGTTTATTTGATTAGGAAAATCTCCCCGACCAGTTGCTATAATGCAAGCACCCGCCTCTTTTGCAGCATAGGGCCATATTTCTGGCACAGGATTGGCACAGGCGAAAACTATAGGATCTTTTGCCATTACTTTTATCCACTCCTTAGGAACAGTGTTAGGACCAGGGGTTGATAAAGCAATAAGCACATCAGCACCGCCTAAGGCAGCAACTTCACTTTCATACATTGAGGGATTAGTTAATTGACACAGCTCCCATTTTCTATAATTAGCCCTATCTTGCTGAATATCTATCCTGGATTTATGTAGTGAACCCTTTGAATCAAATAGACATAATTTATGTGGATCTGCGCCATCTGCAATGAGTAGCCGCGCAATTGTTGTATTAGATGCTCCTGCGCCTAATAATACAATACGGGCATCTTCTAATTTTTTTCCTACCAATTGCAAGGCATTTATTAAACCCGCCAAAGTTACACAAGCAGTACCCTGAGCATCATCATGCCACACAGGAATTTCACATACTTCTCTTAAGGTATCTAGCACCCTATAGCAATTAGGTTGACTTATATCCTCCAGGTTTATAGCACCAAAGGAAAACTGAGCCATTTTCACAAAGTCAATAATTCTTTCAGCAGAATGCACACCTGCTTCGTTCCTGGAATCAATACACAGTGAAATTGCATCTACACCCCCTAGGTATTTCATTAAAAACGCCTTACCTTCCATGACAGCAAGGCCACCTGGGGGACTACAGTTGCCATCTCCTAACACTCGTGTAGAATCGGATACGATGGCTACCAAATTTCCTCGATTTGTTGTGGTAAAAGATTTTTCATTATTGTCTCTTATGCTTGTAGAAACAGAAGAAACTCCAGGAGTATACCATACATTAAGCCAGCTAATACTCGATAGCGCGCACTTGGGAATGGTTTGCATTTTGCCACCATAAAATTCATGCGCTGAAAGTGCCAAATGCTTAAGAAACAATGTTTGTCCTCTTGCTTTTTGTTCTTGTGAAAATCGAGAAGGAAAACATTCTGATAAATTACTCAGATCTGCGCGTAATTTCATTTATTCCTTTTTTGTTACATAATATTGTGAGTACATTACTGTTTGTATATATCAAGTAATGATAACAGCCCGCACTACAAAATAAAAGAAACCCCAACTCCAATCTTTGGTGAAGAAAATAAAGAATAAAAATCGGGATTAAGTATTAGAGCACTAGAAGTTATATCAACAAAGAGCCGAATAAAATAGATATTAAAACCCAGTTTAACACCGTAGCTTAGATCCAAAGAGGCAGATAACAAGGAATCTTTATCATAGCAGATATTGGTACCAGGACCTGCAAAGAAAGAAATATCCACCACATTGCCTTCGATCTTTGGATTCCAGATGTGAAAAGTATAGTAGAGTTGTACCCGGTTTATTAGCGAATTATTATCACCAATAAAATAATAATATCCCTTACGAATAACCCAGGTGGTGCCAAGACCATTATGCCCATCAAAGAGAACCTCGGCATTAACCCCACCAGAAAAAGGCTGTGAATCAATAATAAGTTCCATATATGGCCCCACAAGGAATGCAGTGCCGGAAGTGTCTTCTGGATCATCTTCTGCTTGATCCTGTGCATGTAAAGCAATATACGAAAAGATAAAGAATAAAAGTGACAATACTACTGCTTTAGTTTTGATAGCCTTCTGCATATACACCTCCTCTTTCCTAATTATATTATAAAGGCAAAACCAATAGAAAGTTCGGGATTCCCTATAGATAGAAAGGGGTTGATAAAATATGTAGTTTGTAATTCTATAAAAAGCTGAAAAATACTTATATTAAACCCAAATTTCCCACCAAGAGCAATATAAAAAATTAGATTAGTTTGAGAGAATATACTTGAACTAGATGTATGATAGTCATGCTCTATATTGCTTTCTACACTAGGTGTTTCTGCTTTTACAGGAAAAAAAATATAAGTCCCTGGACCAACAAAGAAAGAAAAATCAAACCAATTACCCTTCTTTTTAGGATTCCAAAAATGATAGGTAAAAAACACCTGACCTCGTAGAGGTGGGAATGTAAACTCATTACCTGCAAAGGGATTTAATCCCCAATTGGTACGCAAACCTAGCTGTCCATCTATGAGAAATTCAGCAAGAATACCCGTGTCCAGAAGTAAAACCGGGATCCCACCAGGAATCGCATTAAGACTAGCATAAGCACCTACAATGAATACAGGGCTTTTTTCTTCTTGTGTCTGCAAACCACTGCTAAAAAAAGTTACAATAAAACTTACCAACAATAAAGATTTAAGCCGCATGTAGCCTCCTTTATTCTTAGGTTTGTAACAAGTATATTACATAGCAATGGATATGTCTATAAGGTTTATTAAAGGTTATAGGTTTTGCCAACCAACCTAGAAAAATGCCATTAGTAAAGAAACAATACTAATTTTTCCCGCCTCTACCAAATAGTATTTTCTCTTGGTTGCTTATACAAGGTATTAGCCATTCATCTTAATGAGTATTGATTCATAGCCGTGATTATGATGTAGACCTAGCCAAATGAATACTGCGGAGCACTTTTAGGTATTTAGCAATATACATAGCTTTCTGCCTAGACTTGTACTGCATAATATAGCGTGGGTGTTCCAGGGGAATAATCGAAGAAAAATATTTCTTTTCTTTATTCAGAGCAGTAAAAAACAAGAGATTTTTACCCCTACCTAAACAAAAAGCTCGCTCTTGGTAAATACCTAGTTGTAGTAATTTATGCAGGCTATCACAGATAAAAGGATAGGCGGCTTCTTGTAATTCTGGATAGTCATAATAATTACAATTTACTTCTTTACCTCCTTTGCCCGCCTGTACAAAGCCAAGCGGACAAATAGAATTGATAAAAAAGTCTTTATAAAAAGCCTTTGGTCCCCCAAAAGCAGTGATTACTTCGTACACAAAAACACTAGATGGCTCATGAGCTAGTATACCATTAAAAGAAATGCCACAAGCATCCTGCATTCTTTTGGGATCTGTAAAAGGAACACCAGTAAGCCCAGCACCAAACCTACCAGGATTTATACCTAGAATAATATGCCGCTGATGTGTATCGCTATAATATGTATTGTAAAATGCAGTGGAAACGCGAACCGCTTCATCATTCTCTTTAAAAGGGTTCATTACTCTATAGCCTTTGGGTAGCTTATTCCGAAAGTCAAGCTGGGCATTAAAATCTAAGATCCTTTTTGCAAATGTTATGGGGGATTGTGCCATATGTAGTATTATAATATATCAACAAGTACAATAGTCAAGTTGCTTAATCTATTATGGTGAATCGCCCTGTAAAACCCTTGTAGTATTAGTACATTTTAGCAAACAATAGCAAAAATAATAAAAGCAGGCTGCATCCTAAATATACTAGACAAATTACGCTTTGGTTTGTATTGTAATATAACTTTATATCCAGGGGGTAAGTGGATAAAAAAGTAGGTAGAAATAGATGAAAATTACAGATGTAAAGGTTTGGTTAGTACAAGGAATCAAGTATAACTGGACGCTGCTTAAAATATATACCGACAAGGGTATTACTGGTGTAGGAGAAGCTACCAATTGGCCAGGTAGCCCTCTTGTCTACGCTGCTGCCTGCCACATTGGCAAGCGTATCATTGGACTTGATCCTTTGCGCACAGATTTTATTTGGACAAAGCTCTACCGCGACCTTAATTGGGTTGGTCCTACAGGAGCCAGCCTTTGCGCTATTTCGGGAATAGATATGGCTCTTCTTGACATAAAAGGTAAATTCTACGGGATGCCCTGCTATGACCTTCTTGGTGGTGCCTTCCGAAAAGATATTCTGCTCTATGCCAATTACTGGTTTACTGGTGGGGCACATAGCCCTGCCGATTATGCGCAACAGGCTTTGACTGTAAAAGAGGCAGGCTTTACAGGAGTAAAGTTTGATCCCTTTGCGCATACCAATTATTTTTTTGGCGATGACCTTGCAACCAACCTTAGTCTAACTGCCGAACAACAGGACCTTGCATGGGAAGTTAGCAATGCTGTGCGCAAAGCGGTGGGGGCTAACTTTGATATAATGATAGAAACTCATGCTATGCTTAATTTTAAGACAGCTGTACAAATGGCTCATCGGCTTGCTCCATTAAATATTACCTGGTATGAAGAGCCTGCTGGCCCCGAAAATGCAAACATATTGGCAGCCTTTCGTGCAAGGCTACCTGCCAATGTGGCAATTTGTGTAGGAGAAAGACACTATACCCGCTATGGAATCTTGCCTCTGCTTGAAAAACATATTTGCGATATCCTCATGCCCGACATAACCCGCTGCGGGGGTCCTTCAGAGATGAAACGGATGGCAACCATGATGGAAGCTTATAATGTTCTTCTTGCTCCACACAATCCCAACGGTCCCTTATCTACAATTGCATCGGCACATGTGTGCGCTGCGGTGCCTAATTTTTTCAGACAAGAGTTTATGTATACAGATGTTCCATGGCGAGATGTAATCATAACTCATCCCATCCAGGATATGATACAGGACGGGTATTTGCATCTTAGCGACAGGCCTGGTCTTGGAGTTGACCTTATAGACAGTCAGTTAGAATTGCATCCAGGCATCCTGAATAACCCACCTGAAAACTTTTACATATAGCCATGTTCATAGCTGCCAATTCCCTTTACTTTTATAATAGTCTGCTTTCTAGAAATATGTATAGTTTTAGTAATCATTTAATAAAGATACTGTCATGCCCTTTGTAATTGATTTTTCTGGCAAAGTAGTACTAATTACCGGCGTTTCCTCTGGTATAGGTTTAGGTACTGCTATTTCATTTGCACAGGCAGGCGCAAAAGTTGTTGGCTGCAGTCGCACTTCAGAAAAAGAAGCAAGAGCCCTACAATTTTCAAAAAGTATGCTCCAGGTAGGTGCCGACTACCTCTATGTGCAAACTGATGTTACCAAGGTTACACAACTGCAAAATTTAGTAGACTCCACAATTGCACGTTTTGGCAGGCTAGATTTTCTTATTTCTAACGCAGGCAAAAATGTATTTAAAGGCTTGGCAAACTGTTCTCAAAAAGAATGGGAGTACAACCTGCAACTTAATCTTGCTTCGCACTGGCATCTTGCCCGTCTTTGCAAACCGCATGTAGAGAAAACAAAAGGCGTTATTATTGTAATGACAAGCAACCATGCTTTTGCAACAATTCCTGGTTGCTTTCCATATAATATTGCCAAATCAGCCCTTACCGGTCTTGTACGTAGCATTGCTATAGAATGGGGTCCACACATTCGCTGTGTGGGTTTGGCACCTGGTTTTATCGAGACTGAAGGAAATGCAGTTTGGTTTAAGGAACAGGGAAATTCCGAAGATGCCCGTACACGTACTATACAGTTACATCCTGTAAAAAGAATTGGCACAGTAGAAGAAGTAGGAGCTTTTTGCGTATTTTTAGCTAGCTCATATTCGGCTTTTGCAAGTGGCACGACCTATCTAATGGACGGGGGTAGATCTGCTCTATTGCAAGATGGCTAGACTATACATTATTATTTAATTAATAATTATTCTAAAAATAAATAGTGTGTTACTGTGTGCTTGGCAACTTTCTTACTAAATACACAAAAACCTTTAGCCCCAAATAACTCATAAGTATAAAAGCAGAAAAAGCAATAGAAAACAGCAAAAAACCATTTTGTGAAAACAAATATAGTAT
Organism: Unio pictorum; assembly: GCA_030141615.1. Taxonomy (NCBI): domain Eukaryota; kingdom Metazoa; phylum Mollusca; class Bivalvia; order Unionida; family Unionidae; genus Unio; species Unio pictorum. Next base: position 172,853 of record JARLTB010000382.1, on the reverse strand, counting down.
TTCAGAAATAAGAAGTTTTCCTTGTACAAATATATCCCAGGAATTAAAGCGACTAAAGCGACCAAGATAAATACCAAACCCGGATATGCTAATACTAAAAGTAATAAATACTATAACAAAACTACGTTTCCATATTCGGGAAAGAGATTCCTCCATTAGCCAGATGGACGCAAGGCCGATGCTATGCCCAAAAATTGAAAAAGCAGAAAGAGTAATCAAATCCAGCCACAATAGATCTGACAATTCCAAATTACCCAGAGTTGGTGAAAAAGCACCTAATAAAAATGTTTTATTAACTAGATAAATAAAATCGGTAAAAATATATGGTGCATTTGGAAAAAAAATTAACCAGAAAAAGGCGCAAAGAACCAAAAGAATTTTCTTGGTTTTATTAGATTGTGCAAGCCACGCAGGGCAACTTCTTGCCAAATAATCTGCCAGGCAGGAAAATAGCAAGGGCACAAAAGCCAGGCCCAGGTTCCAAATTAGAAATTGATAATCCACTTTTCCTGTAAGCATAATGCGAAACAAAAGAAAGGAAATACATATAATTATAACAGCCACAGATAATAGATATGTAAAGTTTTTGCTACCCTTCTTTTGAATACTCATTAAACTTTGATAACTTTATTTTTTATTGCATCCAGAATTTTTTTTATGCACTCTTCTAAAGACAAGTCAGATTCCTGTCTGCCATCCAAAAGGCGCAGTGAAACGCAATTGGTATCTTTTTCCTTTTGGCCAAGAATTAACATAAAGGGTATTTTCTTATTTTGTGCATCACGGATTTTGGCATTTAGCCGATCATCACCAAGATTAGCCCTTACTCGGATACCACTAGCTTTGCATTGCTTTTCAATGGCAATGGCGTAATCGTAAAAGGCTGCTGCTATGGGGACAATCACAACCTGAATCGGGCAAAGCCAAGGAGGAAAGGCACCTGCATAGTTTTCTATAAAAACACCAAAAAACCTTTCTAAAGAACCAAGGAGTGCCCGATGCACCATATAGGGTCTTTTGCGGCTGCCATCGCTGGCAATGTAGTACATATCAAATCGTTCGGGTAAATTAAAATCAAACTGTATTGTTGACATTTGCCATTCACGACCCAGCGCATCTTTAATTTTAAGATCTATTTTAGGACCATAAAAAGCACCTCCCCCTTCGTCTACCTCAAAAGGAATACCTTCGGCTTCTATTGCTTTTTGTAACGATTCTGTTGCCTTTTGCCAATCTTTTTCGTTACCTACAAATTTGCTTGCTGGTTTGGTAGCCAAATATGCCTTGGTATTTGTAAAACCCAAGGTCTTCCACATAGAAAGGCTAAATCGCAATACTTCTAATATTTCGGTCTCTATTTGATCGGGAGTGCAAAAAATATGTGCGTCGTCCTGAGTAAAACCCCTAACCCGCAATAAACCATGCAAAACACCTGATCGTTCATAGCGATACACCGTACCTAATTCCGCCCAGCGCAAAGGCAGTTCTTTGTATGACCGCAATGTGTTTTTGTAAATAAGAATATGAAAAGGACAGTTCATTGGTTTAATGTAATATTCTTCTTCGTCAATTTTCAGACTGCTATACATGTTTTCGTTGTAAAAATCCAGGTGTCCTGAAGTTTGCCACAGCCAACTCTTACCAATATGAGGCGTATAAAGTACTTCATAGCCATTTGCAAAATGCTCTTCACGCCACCAGTTCTCAAGTTCTACTCTAAACCTGGCACCATTGGGATGCCAGTAAATCAAACCCGTACCAGCCTCTTCGTGTATAGAAAATAAATCCAAATCTTTACCCAGCTTCCTGCAATCTCGCTTTTCTGCCTCTTTTACAAAGGCAAGATGATTTTCTAATTCTTTTTTTGTTGCAAAAGCATACGCATATATTCTGGTGAGCATCGGCAACTTTTCATTGCCATGCCAATACGCGCCTGCTAAAGCCCTGATTTTAAAACAATCCGGGGGTATCTGCCGAGTATTGGATACATGAGGGCCCCTACACAGATCTACAAAACTACCCTGCGTGTATGTAGATATTTCGCTGTCATCTAAATTGGATAGAAGATCTAACTTAAAGGGTTGATGTGCAAATAGTTTTTGTGCTTCTGATTTACTTATTATTTCTTTAGTAAATTCATAACCCTGGCTAATTATCTGACGCATTCTTTTTTCTATTTCAGGAAAACACTCTTCTGAAATTGCACAGGAAAACTGAAAATCATAATAAAAGCCATCTGAAATTGCAGGACCAATTCCCAATTTGGCATCTGGGTATAAACTTAAAACTGCCTCTGCCATAACATGAGAGGCGGAGTGTCTAATCCTATGTGCATGCTCTTCTGAACTCCAATTCTCTTTTTCAGACATATTTGCTCCTAGCTGTTTACAAATACATGTACCCTACCACATTGCCTGGTACCAAAGACATCTTTTATCCGAAGCGACCACTTATGTAGTCTTCGGTTCTTTTGTCCTTGGGGTTGGTAAAAATGGTACTTGTAGTATCGAATTCTATCATTTTTCCTAGCAGCATATAGCCTGAATAATACGAAATTCGCGCTGCCTGCTGCATATTATGTGTTACAATTGCAATAGTATACTCTTTGGATAATTCTAGCAACAATTCTTCAATTTTGGCGGTAGCTATCGGATCAAGAGAGGAGCAAGGTTCATCTAGCAGAATAATGTCTGGTTCTATGGCTATGGCTCGTGCTATACACAATCTTTGTTGTTGATCCAAAGGCAAACTAGTCGCAGAAGTATTAAGCTTTTGCCCTAGACTGTCCCATAGCCAGGTTCTTTCCAAACTCTGACGAACTTTTTCCTCTGCCATTTCCTTGTAATTTCGGCTGAGTATACCCTTCTCTACCCTAAGACCAAAGGCTACATTTTCAAAAATTGAAAGAGGAAAGGGGTTGGGTCTTTGAAAAACCATACCCACCCTTTTTCGTAATTCACACACATCATATTTTGGTGAATAGATGTTTTGATTCTCTAGCAGTACTGAACCTTGTATTCGTACCCCGGGTATTACATCATTCATACGATTAAGGCATCGTAGCAATGTAGACTTACCACATCCTGAAGGACCAATGAGGGCTGTTATCCTTTTTTCTACCAATGAGAGATGTATATCTTGCAGTGCATGAAAAACACCATAAAATACATTAAGGTTCTTTGCTTCCAAAGCAATTCGAGTAGCATCAATCATCCAAAACGACCTGTAACATAGTCTTCAGTTTTTTTATTTGATGGATTGGTAAAAATTACCGAAGTACGATTTTTTTCGATTAATTCGCCCATAAGAAAAAAAGCAGTTTGATCAGAACAACGTGCTGCCTGTTTTGTATTATTAGTTACAATTACTATTGTATAATCTTTCTTAAGTATTTGAAGAGCTTCCTCTATTTTTGCTGTCGATATTGGATCTAAACCCGAACAGGGTTCATCCAAAAGAATAAGTTCTGGTTTCATTGCCAAAGTGCGCGCCAAGCAAAGCCTTTGTTGTTGGCCTCCTGAAAGCTGCAATCCCGATCTGTCTAACCTGTCTTTAACTTCATCCCAAAGAAAGGCGGCCCGCAAACTGGATTCGACCAGTTCATGTAAGGTGTTTTTATCCCGTAATCCTGTACGTCTTGGACCAAATGCAATATTCTCGTAGATGCTTAAAGGGAGGGGTATGGGCATTGCAAAAACCATACCAACACGACGACGCAGAAGGATTGGGTCGTAATCAGAATTGTAAATTTCCTGATTGCCTAGCTGTACATTTCCTGTTAGCTTGTGCCCCTGTCTATGCTCGTTCATTCGGTCTATACTACGAATAAGGGTAGACTTGCCACTACCCGAAGGGCCAATGATAGCCAGTATTTGCCGGGCTTCTATTTCCATATTCACGTTCTTGATAACCGGGTTGTTATGAAAGTATATCCAAAGATTACTTATAGTAACTAGCACTTCTGCATCTCTCATCTTGCCTTCCTTTTTATTAAGCGGTGCATCAAGTAATATGCCAAACCGTTTACAAATAGGATAAGCAACACCAGTACTGCTGCTGTAGCGTATGCTTTTTCTGAAGATATTCCTTCGCGTGCCAGTATAAAAAAGTGAACCGCCATTGTTCGTGCTGAATCCATAATACCCTCAGGAAAGCGCAAAGAAGAGCCTGCAGTAAAAATAACCGCGGCTGTTTCGCCAATAGACCTGCCTATGCTAAGCATGATGCCCGTTACTATTCCAGGCAAGGCATTTGGCAATACGATTTTAGATATGCTATCCCATCGTGTTGCGCCAAGAGAAAGACTAACCTCTCGCCATGAATTGGGTACCGAGCGTATTGCTTCTTCTGAAGCTCGAATCATAGTTGGAAGCACCATAATGGCAAGTGTAAAACTGCCTGCCAACAAAGACCAACCCATCTTCAAGGTAGAAACAAAAAAAATAAATCCAAATAAACCAAAAATAATGGATGGTATTCCTGCAAGAGTATCCACTGCAAATCGTATAATTTTGGTAACTTTATTTTCTTTTGTAAATTCTGCAAGATAGATGGCAGCACCAACACCAAGAGGTATCGCAATAAGCAAAGCCAAAATAGGTAATAAGATAGTGGTAAAAAGCACAGGAAAAATACCACCCATCTTCCCCATTTCTTTTGGTGCAGAAAAAAGAAACGACAAACTAAGGTGAGGAAGACCTTTTTGAAGAACGAAAGCAATGATTGACAAAAGAATAATTAGGGAAAGTACCGTAAGACTACCCAGAATAAGGATTGCTATATTTTGGCTTAGGCGATGATAATTCATTAGATATTTATTTCCATTACCTTGCTCTTAGATTTTAAATTTTTTTCGTAGAGCAACAAGTGCTACTGCATTTAGCAGCATTATCAAAAGGAACAGCACAACACCTGTAGCAAAGAGTGCTTCCCGGTGCTTTCCAACGGCAAATCCCATCTCTAATGCAATATTAGCAGTGAGGGTTCGTATAGAATCCAGTGGGCTTTTGGGCAAATTCGCCGCATTGCCGGCAACCATTATTACGGCCATAGTCTCACCAATAGCCCTACCCATACCTAAAATTATTCCTGCAACTATGCCTGATCTTGCAGCCTGTATAGTAACAAGATGAATTGCTTGCCATTGTGTAGCACCCAAAGCTAGTGCCCCTTCTCTATATGATTGTGGCAGTGCGGATAGAGCGTCGATAGAAATGCTCATTATGGTTGGCAAAATCATTATACCCAAAATAATTGCTGCTGCTAGCAAAGAGAGCCCCGGACCTCCAAAAACAGTTCTAATAAAGGGTGCTAGAACCATAACACCAATAAAACCAAATACAACAGAAGGAATCCCCGCCAATAATTCAATTGCGGGCTTTATTACTCGGCGCAACCCCGGGCTTGCAAATTCGACAAGAAATATAGCCCCCGCAAGAGCCAAAGGTAAACCTACAAGAAGTGCACCAAAAGTGAGTAAAATAGAGGATACAAGCATAGGAAAAATGCCAAAACTGCCTTGATCTGGATGCCAGTCCGAGGAAAGAAGAAATTTGCCAATGCCATTTTGCAGTAAAAAAGGCAATCCTTCAGAGAAAATAAAAATCGCAATCAATGCAAGGCAAGCAAGTGCAAATAAAGCCAGAATAAAAAATACTTTTTCGATTACGCTGGTACGCGTTGTGGGCATTATCTTACCTTAGTTATAAAATAAAATGGCTTGCAGCTTTGCAGCCAGGCTGATTTGCAAACCCAACATTGTTTTGCGCCTAAAACAATGGAGTCTATTTAGCAGAAATGAGACCTGCATCAACAAGAATTTTCTGACCTTCGGCACCTACTACAAAATCCAAAAAAGAGCGAATTGCAGTACTTGCTGGCTCTTTATATAAAAAATACACGGGACGGATCAGCTTATATTTGCCTGATATCAGGTTTTCCATTGTTGATTGCAAAGAATCAATAGAAACTGCCTTTATTTTTTCATTAAGCAAACCATGAGTTAAATACCCTATGGCATTGGCATCGTTTGCAACTGTTTCGCGGATTGTGCCATTCGAATCCTGAATAATGGAGTCTTTGTACAACCTCACCTGACCAATAATTGCCTCAAAAGATAGCCTGGTACCAGATCCTGCTTCCCGAGATACCACTGTAATAGGCCTATCTTGACCTAGTACTTCCTTCCAGTTTCTGATTTGACCGTTAAAAATACCCCTAACCTGCTCGCTTCGCAATTCTTTGATAGGGTTTTGAGGATGTACAATAACAGCTATCCCATCCCTTGCAATTACTACCGAACCTAAACCTTTTGCTTCCTCAGGAAGTACTACCAAGTCAGCCATGCCTATTTGAACCGCTCCACTCTGCGTAGCCTGAATACCTAATGATGAGCCACCACCCTGAACTGTTATTTTATACTGTTTATTGTTAATCATGAAGCTTTCTGCCAATTTTTCGGCAAATGGCTGAAAAGCAGTAGATCCACCTATGGTAATGGAGGTAGTGGATTTAGAACACCCAATTGTTATAATGAAACTAAGAGAAACCAAAATACTAGCGAAAAAAGCGAAAGTACCTTTGTTGATTTTTATACGTACCATTGCATATATCCTTATGCAGGACTTATACCCCAATATAGAAATTTTAACAACCCACCTAAAATACCCTGTCTTGAATTATCTTTTGGCATATTTTAGCCAAAAGTATACTTGACCCAATCTATTATTGTGAATAAACATAGTTTTTGTATATTTACTTCCATATTTTCTTTCTAATATCTTGTTTTTAAGTTGACTAAACGGTATTTTAATAGAGACGATAATATGTCAGATAACACAGATGGCGAAAGTGGGCTTGCCACAAGAATTAGGGACGAAACAAAGGAACCAGACGATTTTCATGTTATTTTGCATAATGATAATGTAACCACGATGGAATTTGTAGTAAGTATTCTAATGTCTGTATTTCATAAAACATTGTCCCAAGCCACAATGCTCATGTTGGATGTTCATTCTAAGGGTAAGGCTATTATCGGTACCTATAGTTATGATATTGCCACGACAAAAGTATCACAGGTGCACACTATTGCGCGGCAAAACGGTTTTCCATTACGGTGCACCACGGAGAAAGCATAAAGTGAAAGTAAGTCAAGAAGTTCAAGCTATTTTCAGTGCGGCTTATACAGAGGCAAAAGAGCGCAACCACGAATACCTCACCCCGGAGCACATATTTTTTGCTGCTCTTTCTTTCGAATATGTACGTCACATTTTAGAAGCCTGCGATACAGATGTAGACGAATTAAAGCGCGGTATCGAAGCTTACTTTGAGCAAAAAAAGATCCCTATAGTAAAAAACGCAAATCCAGTTCAGACATCTCTTTTTTCTAATGTAGTTGAAAGAGCTGTAATGCAATCCCAGGATGCCGGTAAAACTGAAGTGGAAGTTACAGATATTATTCTGTCCATTTTCGATGAAGAACAAGCCTATTCTTCCTATTTTTTAAAACGCAGTGGTATTAAACGTTTTCAACTCCTGGAAGCAATATCTCATGCAGAAAAAAGCCAGGAAAACTACGACGAAGATGAAAAAGATAGTGATGAAGAGGCCGACAATAGCGATAAAAGAGGAAAAAAACCACGCCATGCAATAAAGACCAACCCACTGGAAAGATTTGCAACAGATTTAACAAAAGCCGCTCGCGAAGGAAAACTTGAACCCGTCATAGGGCGTGAGACCGAGATAGACAGATCTATCCAGGTACTTTGCCGCAGATTAAAAAATAACCCTATCCATGTAGGCGATGCAGGAGTGGGAAAAACAGCTATCACTGAAGGTCTGGCGCAGAGAATTGTTGCAGATGCAGTACCTCCAAGACTCCGCGGCTACACTATTTTTTCATTAGACATGGGTTCCTTGCTTGCAGGAACTAAATTCCGTGGCGATTTTGAGGAAAGAATAAAGAAAGTTGTAGACGAACTACTAAAACGTTCCAAAGCAATACTTTTTATAGACGAGATACATACAATTGTTGGAGCTGGCGCAGTCTCTGGTGGCTCAATGGATGCTTCCAACTTGCTAAAACCTGCTTTAGCTTCGGGAAAAATACGGTGCATCGGCTCTACTACCTACGAAGAATATAACAAACACTTTGAAAAAGACCGTGCCCTCTCCCGTCGCTTTCAGAAAATAGATATCCTAGAGCCAAGCCCTGCTGAAACTATAGAAATCCTTCGTGGATTACGATCCAAATACGAAGACTATCACAATGTTCGCTACCCTGACGAAACCCTGGATCTTGCAGTACGTTTATCAGCCCAATTTATTACCGAAAGAAAACTACCTGATAAAGCCATCGATGTAATAGATGAAGCAGGAGCCTGGGCCAGGATTAAGGCATATAAAGACGAAAAAGAGAAAATGAAAACAGACTTAATAGGCGATGAAAAGCAAAGCACCCCTAACCCCAATCCTTCTATCTTCGCCGATGAGGATGATCAAGGCAATGAAGAGCAAAAACAAATTGATACTGCAAAAAACCCACCCCCTGCCGATCTTCCTCTGCAAACTCCTCCAGCTACACTTGCCAGCGAAACATCTACCCTAACAATCAATTTGCGGGACATAGAAACTGTTGTTGCCAAAATTGCCCGCATCCCTGAAAGGTCAGTTTCTATGTCGGAAAAGGATAAACTTGCCCAATTAGAAGCTCAACTTAAAGGGGATGTTTTCGGGCAAGATTCATCAATTGAAGCGGTGGTGCGCTCTGTTAAACGTTCTAGGGCGGGGTTTCGTTCTCCTGATAAACCTGTTGCCAACTTTCTTTTTGTTGGTCCCACTGGCGTAGGCAAAACCGAACTGGCACGCAAGTTAGCTAACCACATGGGTGTATCTCTACATCGTTTGGATATGTCTGAATACCAGGAGAAGCACACCATCTCTCGCCTGATTGGCTCACCCCCAGGGTATGTAGGCTACGAGGAAGGGGGTCTTCTTACCGACCTAATCCGCAAAACCCCACATGCAGTATTGTTACTAGATGAAATAGAAAAAGCTCATACAGATATTTTTAACATTCTGTTGCAAATAATGGACTACGCTACCTTAACAGATAATCAGGGGCGTAAGGCAGACTTTAGAAATGTAGTGTTAATAATGACCAGCAATGCAGGAGCAAGAGATATTGGCAAAAGCCTAATTGGGTTTGGCGACCGCCAAATTGTGGATACAGCCCTTTTAGAAGCTGTAGAAAAAGCGTTTACACCAGAATTTCGCAATCGCTTAGACGCAGTAGTGCGCTTCAACCATCTACCCCCGGAAGTAATAGAAAAAATAGTATTGAAGATAATCAATGAATTCAGACTTCAACTCGCTGAAAAAAAGATAGACCTTGTAACTTCTCCCAGCCTAATACGACACCTTGCCGAACTAGGTTATTCTAAAGAATTTGGAGCCCGTAATATTGGGCGATTGGTTGAAGATAAAATAAAAACCTTTTTCGTAGATGAAGTCCTTTTTGGCAAATTAGAAAAGGGAGGCAAGGCTACTGCAGATTTTATAAATGGCGAAGTAGCAATTAGCCTAGGCTAAATGACCTGTGCATTCTCCTTTCCTAGTGCTGAAAACATCGATCCTAATTTTGGAATTGTACTTCCAAATAGCAATTTATCTCCGGCTTGCCTATTATCTGCCTACAAAGCGGGAATCTTCCCTTGGTATAATAAACACCCAATATGCTGGCACAGTCCCGATCCACGATTTGTACTCTTTCCTTCACAAATTCATGTATCGCATACTACAAAAAGACAAATACGAAAATTGCTTCAGCATAGCCAGGTGCACGTATCATTGGATAAGGATTTTGATAGTGTAATCGAAGGCTGTTCCACTATCTTCAGACCTGGTCAGGATGGGACATGGATTACAGAAGAAATGAAGACTGGATACATAGCGTTGCACAAACTTGGCTATGCACACTCGGCATCTTTATTTATAGATGGCAAACTAGCGGGGGGTTTGTATGGAGTTTCCTTGGGTTCTGTATTTTTTGGTGAATCCATGTTTAGCCTTATTAGCGGTGCATCTAAGATATGTTTTCTCTGCTTGTCTGATGCACTTGCAACTAAGGGATGCACCTTGATAGATGCACAAGTGTACACACCCTACCTTTCCAGTTTTGGTGCTAGTTTTATTTCACGCAAACGGTATCTTGCATTATTAAAAAAGGGACTTCGCAATGCTACATTAAAAGGCAATTGGTCAACATTCTTTGCAGGTCATACCTGGAACCAGATTCCAATAGTAGCATATTCCTTACAATGAAAAAACTACTTTTTGTTCAGTTGCCACGCCAGAACTCAACCTTCATTTCTGATCTTTCTTTAGTTAATGTTTTGGCAGCCTCTATGATTGCCTACGCCGAAAATTTTGGTTTTATTAACAGAAAAGACTGGAGTTTCCTACCTCGTAATGTACTTTTGTATGGTTCGGATTCAGCCATTGCAAAAGCTATAGCCGACACACAAGCGCAAGCTGTCTTCTTTTGCCTGCAAGACTATAACCTAGCCCGAAGCGTTTTCGTTGCCCATCAAGCCATTACCAAACACCCTGCCTCCTTGTTTCTTGCCTTTGGCTCTGAAGTGCAAAAAAAGGCCGCTGATTCATACAGTCCTGTTCCCTTTCATAGCCTAATAACATCAGGAGAAGAAGAAGCGTTTTGCAAAATCTTGCAGGACCTTTCACGAGGAAAACCATTGGAATCTACCTACAATGGCAATGCTATAGATAGTTCACTAATTCCTAACCCCTATCTTTCAGGGGTACTGGAAATGAACAAGGAAGATGCGGTACAACTTTTGCTGGGGGATACTGGGAGGCGTACTGCCGGGCAAAATGCCCATAGCACCAATTTTAGCTCTGCTACAAATTCTGCAATAGTTAATACATCAGAACTTAAAAAAGTTATTGCACTAGCCCAAAAGAATGATATACCTAACATTCACTTATTGGATAAAAACCTGGCAAACCTAGCCGATTTACCAACGGTATTGCACACACTTAATAAAGCCATTACACAGAATATAGTTATATTTTCTAACATTAATTTAACTCAATTAGCCGATGCCTGGGATACTCCACTTAAAGAAGTATTTCAAAATTCTGGCATTCGCTGCATAACATCGGTGTTGGGATCCATCAATCCCGCTGCAATCCTAGCGATGAATTGGAATGTAAACCCCGAAGCATTTGCAAAGGTAGCACAGGATTTGCTACCTATGAATATCATGCTAATAACCAAACTGTATTTGGGAATGCCCTACGATGACTATGACGATGTAATAGAAAGCTATGATTTTCTGGGCAGGGAGAGTTTGGGGCAAAATTCAAAACTTGTACCCCTTCCTTTTTATCCTGGTCAAAATTGTGCCAATATAAGCAAAGACTGGATTCTTTCTTTTATGGTAGAACCACCGCATTGGATACAAGCAACACCATGGCTAGGTAATAAGGAAATGAAACAACTGGTGGGTAATTATGAAGATTACTTTGATCTAGAATGGTCTTCCATCCCTGCTCCTCATTTTGCCAAAACACAAGGAGGTTTTACATCTTTTATAGATGCGCGGCAATTATGTGACTTGCAAAAGTATGATCCCAGCACAATGGCTTCTTCTGTAACAATTCTCTGTGATGCAGACAAACCGGAAAGCATAACAACACTGGCAAAAATTGCGCGACACCTTGCTCCTGCAAATCCATTTACCCTGTACCAGATAGTGCTGCAATCCAACACCCGTCTTGTATCGCCCTTGCTCCTACAAAGATTAAATTCTGCCTTTTTAAATAACGAACATTATTATGAGATATGCAACTGCCTTGCTCCAGAACCACGAGGCAATTTTCAGGTGCGTTTCTTTTTTGCAACACGCAATATACAACTTGCCCAAGCTGCAATGAATCAATCCCAAAATACAGAAATTTTGTTTATAGAAGAGGGACAATCAAGCAACCTGGAATTATACGCCAAAGGGTTTCTACCCTTTGTAGGTTTTGACAGCACCACCTTACCCTTTGATACACTTTACAAACTAATTCAGATGTATTCGGAATTTAGGCATTTACTTATAGAGCTTCCTACAGAATTACACTAAGGATTAACCGATAGTAGAATTATACCTTCGTATAGTACCCTTGCTATTTAAACCTACGAACTCAGCTCCTGCAATACAGGCTAGCCCGCTTCCATTAATGCTATTGCAATGCCTTTTATTATTGGTTTTATATTCTTTACAGAATATCCATACCCAGTGCTTGCCCTATACTAGTACCAAAACGAACAATGATCAGAGTAGGCAAAGTCGTAACTGCTACCCAATTATACCCCTTTTGTTTTTGTCCAACAGAGAAGCTTGGTTTAATAAAAAGATTACTGATAGTTTGTAATTTCCATCAATACTACCCGTGAATGCCTGCTAGTACCTTCTGGGTTATTTTGCCCAAGCGATACGAAACCCAATTTAGGAAAACCTTTGGCATCTGGTTTGAAAGAGGCAATATCTCGCATTACTATATTATTGCCTGGCAGGTTTCACAACCTGTAGGTCGTGCCAAGACCTAATTTAAAATAGTTTTAGCTTGATAGCCGAATTTTCTGCCTCCCCCGCATGTAAAATTGAAGGGTACGAACAAAGAAAACTCCCAGAAAAAGTATAGTTTTATAATATCAACTCTTTATTTTGCGGCGAAGAGGACTTGAACCTCCACACCTTTCGGCACCAGCACCTCAAGCTGGCGTGTATACCAATTTCACCATCGCCGCAAAAAGATAATACTGCATTATTTTGGATATTTCAGTCAATATTATGACTAAAAAGCCGCAGTATGGCAAATGCTTCAATACACTGGCTAGTAACTGCAAAAATCTTATCAGGAGTTTTTGAACTAAGACCTAGAGCCAACTAGGTGGTATACAGGCTTTGATACGACAATTTGTATTAAGCAAGGAGCATCTTCCAACATAGTTCTGGGAACAGGATCATATTCTCCTTGCAGGAGGAGGAGTAGTGATTAAAATAGAAGGTACACCAGGCAGTACATTCAAGGTATGAATAATTTTTATGTTATAGTATACTTAAAAATATATAGTTTTTTTTGGCTACAAAAAAGACAGCTTTGTTCTATCATACTCGGTAATGCAGGCAGCATAGCCAAGGCTAATAATATACCTATGAATACCCTAGTAATACTAACCTTGGTATTTTTGCGTTATGCCGTATCTATTCTGGATTTTAGATATATTTAACAAGTATAGCATTACTGTAAAATAGTTTCTACCGTAGGACTTCTAAGGTTCACTTGTATTACATTACCTATTCTTATGTAAGACACAGAATTACTTTATTCAGACTTTAGTCCTTCTAAAAAAGTACCAACAAGTGTGAAAGTAAGATCGGGAGCCTCAAACCAAGGCGTATGTCCTACTTTTGGTACTAATTCTAGACGGGAGTTTTTTATCAAAGCATGAGCTTCTTCAATCATTTTCTTTGGTACTATGTCATACTCACCCTGTATTAACAATGTTGGAGCTGTTATTTTTGGCATCATAGAAGCTATATCAATATTTTCGAGTGATACAAAGGCTTTATGCAATTGCATGTTTACAGCCTGTAACTTTGGAATTGACGCTACAAATTCTGGTAATTTGGTTAGATCATAAAAATATCCCTTTAGCATAATTTTAGTAGCCTCAAAATCATCTCCTTTTTTATTTAATTCTTCGATAGATTTTTTATCTGCCTCGCTTAACCTGCCAAAAATAATGGTAGTCATTTCATGCGCGTACTTTGGCTGGGTAAACCCAGACCCTACTGTAACCACTGCTTTTGTATTTTTTGGATAGGTTGATGCATAGGCCAACCCCAGCATCATACCCCAAGAATTACCCAGTACTATTATTGAATCCTCTTTAAGAGCTTTTCGTAAGGCCTCTATATCTTCTACATATGCTTCCAGATTAAGTGTTTCAGACGACATATTCTTTAGTGCAGATCTGCCAGTGCCACGCTGCTCTAAAGCAACTACCCTGGATTGGGTGCGTAAAAAACGAGCAAGGGGGAGCATATAATCTACTTCTGAACCAGGACCCCCGCTTAGAAGCACAATAAGGGGACCTTCTTTGCCATAGATTGTATAGAATAAGTTAAAATCTTTTCTATTTATAAAACCATCAGAATCGGCTTGTAATGCCGGAGGCAATCCTAGAAGTTCGGCAGCTTCTGTAAAGGCTCTTTGATAGGTCTGTTGATGCATACCAAATGTGCTAACAATTTTGGCTTTCTTGCTTTTTAAAAAGGCTATCTCTGATGAATCCATTGCCCCAATATTATTATCAGATATGCCGTGTATAAATACTACCTTAGATAAATCTCTGGACTTTAAACGATCTGTAAAGCGAATATTGCCAAGACCAGCTCCCAGACGACCCATGTTACGATCTACCGCATTATTAGGACCAGCCAAACTTGCATCTATAGTTTTACCTTGGTCTTTAAACATTACTGACTTGCCTTCCGAGAAGGCCTTCCAGAACTCTTCCTGAAGGTTTATCCTACTAGCTCCTAACAGGGCTTTCTCTAGACTACTGGTACCATATTTGCCAATATACTCCGTGCCAACAAAACCACCCCATGACAATCCTATTAAATAGATTTTTTTATTTTGCGACTTAAAATATTGTATTACCTGATGTAAAATATCTACTGTTTTTTGTGCAATTATTTTTGCTTCCTTAAAACTAATTTCGTTATTCCTAAAGAAATCTGGTTGTAGCGTTTGCACTTGGTGTACTGTAACAAGACCCACAGATGGATCAATATTTTTAGCTAATTCTTCTCCGTCCTCTAATAGTACCCTAGGAGTAGGTCCCCCTTGCGCAAAGAGAATTACTTTTTCTGTTGTTATGGGTCTTGTGATTACAAATAAATCCTGAATATTACTCATATTTACCGCCAAACCTTTAGGAAAGCCAAAGCCATTGGAACTACCAAGAAACAGTAAAAAGAAAAAAGCTACCAATGAACAATGGAATAGTTGTTTTATCTTTTTCATAAAAATGATAGTACTATAATAATAAGTATCCTATCTAGACTATGTTTTATTTGCTTACAATTTCTTTGCCATCTCCTGCCTCATTTTCTCTAGAACTTATTCTAGGTTACTATCAGGGAAAGGTACCAAGATACCAATCCCGCACTCAAAAAAAGAAGACATCTGGGATAATATCTATCGCGTCTCTTCTATGGCTGCTTCTATTATTCGCCGTTTTCCGTCAGTGAAACTTCTTAAATTTTGTAAACTAAACTCTTAGTAGAGCATAAAAAATAGTGGATTTCATTAGAGTTCTCTATTTTTATTTAAAACAAAATGGCAAGTATAGCAGTGGTAAATTTAAAAGTTATAATAATATATTATATATATTTTTCAGTAACTGCATCCCAGTTAACAACATTCCACCAGGCAGCAATGTAATCTGGACGACGATTCTGGTAATGCAAGTAATAGGCATGTTCCCATACATCCAAACCAAGGATGGGGATCATACCTTCCGATAGTGGATTATCCTGATTGGCAGTAGAAACCACAAGCAAGTTATTGTTTTTTTTGACCAGCCATGCCCAGCCAGATCCAAAACGGGTAGTTGCAGATTTGGTAAACTCTTCCTTGAATTTATCAAAAGAACCAAAGTTAGTATCTATAGCTTTTGCCAGCTCACCTTTTGGGGTACCATTTTTGGTACCATCATTTGGCTTCATAATCTCCCAAAATAAATTGTGATTATAAGTTCCCCCGCCATGATTTCTGATAATTGCACGAATTGCTTCGGGTAATGAGTTTATATTGCGTAGCATTTCTTCTAGGGATTTACCGGCAAGTTCGGGTGTTTTTTCTATTGCAGCATTAAGGTTGGTAAGGTAGGTATTATGATGCTTGGTGTGATGGATTTCCATAGTGCGTGCATCTATATGTGGCTCTAAGGAATCATAGGAATAGGAAAGTTTGGGAAGTGTAAAAGACATTTTGTTCTCCTTATAATTAAGTGATAAGAGCATTATACATCTTTGGTATTTTCTTGTCTATCATAGTCCTGCAAGTGCATTTCTTGTTTATGCCATCCCCCTTAGAACCTTATTGACACAACCAAGGTACATAAATATGTTATACCTATTATGGAAAGTATAGGTAGTCCCCTACTATGGATTGGTTTTACCATCTTTATACTGGTAATGCTTGCCTTGGATCTTGGAGTTTTCAATCGCAAAGCCCACGAAATAAAAACAAAAGAAGCACTTTTTTGGTCTATCCTCTGGATAGTCCTGGCTCTGGCTTTTAATGCGGCAATATACTTTTGGTTTGGCAAGGCACGGGCTTTAGAATACCTTACCGGGTACCTAATCGAAAGAGCCTTGTCCATCGATAACCTTTTTGTTTTTATTGTTTTATTTAATTATTTTGCAGTACCTAAAGAATATCATCATCGGGTTTTATTCTGGGGCATAATTGGTGTGCTCATTACCAGGGCTATTTTTATCTTTGCTGGAGCCGCTCTTATTCAGTCCTTTCATTGGGTAATTTATGTGCTAGGTGCCTTTTTAGTCTTCACAGGAATAAAGCTATTAAGTCAGAGAGATAAAGAAATTCAGCCCGAACGCAATGTTATCTTAAAGGTTTTTCGCAAAATAGTACCAGCAGTTACCGAATACCGCGGTGCTCGATTCTGTGTAAAGGAGGGGGGTAAATACTTTGCTACTCCTCTATTAATGGTGCTGGTAATAGTAGAGGCAACCGATGTTGTTTTTGCAGTGGATTCCATACCTGCCATTTTTGCAATAACCACAGACCCATTTATTGTTTTTACTTCTAACATTTTTGCAATTCTGGGATTGCGTGCCTTTTACTTTCTTATGGCAGGGATTATGGACAAATTCGTTTACTTAAAAATTGGTTTAGCCCTGGTTTTAGCTTTTGTAGGAGCAAAAATGTTGTTTTCTGACATCTATCATATTGATATAGGCATATCGCTAGGGGTTATTGCTGTGCTTATAGGCGGGTCTATTGCTATTTCGTTATTACAATCGAATAAAGTACATGAAAAATAACTTAAAAGGAAAAATTGTTTTAATTACAGGAGCTAGTTCGGGCATTGGTCTTAGCCTTGCCAAGCTTCTTGCATCAGAGGGTTGTAACCTTGTGCTTCCTGGCAGAAACAAGCCTGCCTTAGATACCCTTGCTTCTGAATTAATGCAAACCTGTGGGGTGAGTGTAATAACACTTAAAAGCGATCTTTCTGAAGCAGGTAGCGCAGATCGGGTATATTCTTTTACAAAAGAAAAAAATGTAGTAATAGATATTTTAATTAATAATGCAGGCTTTGGGTACTATGGCAGTTTTCTTTCCATGGATAAGGTTGAATTATGCAAAATGCTGCAGCTAAATATGGGTAGCTTAAGCGAGCTGTGTCATCTTTATAGCCAGGATATGAAATCGAAAAAAGGGGGGGCTATACTGAATATTGCATCCACTGCTGCATACCAGAGCCTTGCTTACTTTGCAGTGTATGCAGCAACAAAAGCCTATGTACTTTCTTTTTCTGAGGCCCTTGCTTCCGAGCTACAACCCTTTGGCATTTCAGTTGCTTGCCTTTCCCCAGGCCCCACCCACTCTAACTTTTTTAGCAAAACCCAGACGCAATCCCTTAGCCCTACATTTAACGAGAGACAACGCATGCCCGCCATCGCAGTTGCCAGGGCAGCCATAAAAATGCTTCACAAAGGAAGTGTTCTGGGTATTCCAGGCACAAGAAATGCAATGTTAGCTTTGGGAGGTCGTTTTTTACCACGTGCTCTACTCCGTAAAATGACAACAAAACTAATGAAGCCAGTTAACTTATAATTAGGAGGAATAATGGCACAAGTAAGTACTTATTTAAATTTTGAAGGCAAAACCGAAGAAGCTTTTGCATTTTACAAATTAGTTTTTGGTACTAATTACTGTGGCGAGATAATGCGTATGAAACAGGTACCACCCTACCCTGGTCAACCAAAACTGAGTGATTCCGAAGCTAACCTTATTATGCACATTGCTCTGCCAATTTTAGGCGGGCATGTAATTCATGGAACCGACGCAATAAAATCTATGGGCAATAACTGTATTTTTGGTAACAATATTACTCTTATGTTACAACCCGATACCAAACAAGATACCGACAGGCTGTTTACTGCCTTGGCAAAAGGTGGCAAGATAGGAATGCAACCGCAAGAAATGTTCTGGGGGGATTATTATGGCAATCTTACCGATGCTTTTGGCATTCAGTGGGCTTTTAACTGCTCCTCGAAATAGCGATATGACGCGATAGGTTGGTTTCTAACCTGCTTTGCAAGGTCGAAAGTACGGTGCAAAACAATAGATACATTATTGCGGCTTCCACATACAGCAATAATGGCTCGTAATGCACAGCAGCTATTCGCTGAGCGGTCTGAAACAATTCAGGTACAGTAATTGCGGCTGCCAGAGATGTATCCTTGACAAGACTAATAAATGAATTACTTAGAGGAGGGGTCGCCACTCTGGCAGCCTGTGGCAAAATTATATTCTTCATTGTTTGCAGCCACCCCAACCCTATGGAGTTGGCTGCTTCCCACTGTCCCTGGTGTACACTTGAAATAGCAGCCCGAATAGTTTCTGAAGTGTACGCACCCATATTAAGTGAAAATCCTATAACTGCAGCGGGGAAGGCAGCTATTAGAATACCCATATTGGGAAGCCCATAAAAAATTAAAAATAATTGTACAAGAAGCGGGGTGCCTCTAAACACCCAAACATAAAATTTAGCCAATCTGGAAGCCAGAGAGCCACCATACAGCCGTAGGAGTGCAGTAATAAACCCTAGAAAAATCCCAATAATAAATGACAGAATGCTTAGAGGCATTGTAAAGCTTAGTCCTGCAAGTAAAAGAGGAAAAAAAGAGTTCAGTACCAGACTAAGCCATTGAAAATCCATACTATGAGTGCCTACTTATTTAAGAACATCTGCTCCAAAATACTTGGTTGAAATTTGAAGAAAGGTACCGTCTTTTATTAGTTCTGTCAGGGCTGTATTGATAGCCTGGAGCAGGTCTGGATTACCTTTACGAATTAGTAAACCTTGTTTGTCGCTGTCTTTAACTGTATCTACAATCATTATTTTAGCCGCCGGCTTTTTCTTCTTAAAATCAAAATACGAAAGGCTGTCGTTTATTGTTGCATCCACTCTTCCCGCCAAGAGTACATCTATTGCCTGATTAAAACCCTCTACTGCTAATACAGTCGCACCAGAATCGGTGGCTAATCTGGCAAAATTGCTTGAAAGAGACTGAGCAGATTTCTTTCCTTTTAGATCTGAAAAAGTTTTAATGCTTGTATTACCTTCCTGTACCAGCAGTACGGCTTTTGAAATAATGTAAGGAATAGAAAAGTCATACTTTGCTTTTCTTGCATCGGTAATTGTAACCTCGTTGGCAACTATATCATAACGTTTTGCATCTACACCTGCTATCAAACCATCCCATTTGCCTTCTATAAACTCTGCTTTAACACCCAGCCTTTGGGCTACTAGCCTAGCAATTTCTACATCAAACCCTGTTAGCACTCCTGAATCATCATGATACGAAAAGGGTGGATAGGTACCTTCTGTCCCAATTTTTAGAACTCCCGATGACTTTATCGTGCGTAACAAAGTCTGGGCATGAACACCAATTGGCATAATAAAAAGGTAGGAAGCTATCAAAGCTAGGGCTATGAAGGGAATCCCCCTAAACTTAATACTAAAAAAAATCTTCATGTATATTCTCCTTTGCTATTTTGTAGTTTTTGTACGTACTTTGGTTTTTATCAAGAATTTGATAAACCATAAAGTTGAAGTAGAGCACTGTAACTCATACAAATTCCCACTAATAAGACCTATTTAGTATACATAAAGTTATAATTAAAGTCAATAAAAGAACCAGATAGCATCAAAATTATTCCTGCAATGTAAATAATAAGAGATTTTGTGGTAAGTTTAATCGATTTTGCAGCCGCTACTGTAGCTACCACAGTGCAGGATTGCCATATTTTTTACCTGCAAGGCGTATAAGGAAGTAAAGAACTACTTGCATATATGCCGTAATAATTTTACTTCCTTACACAAAGCCTTTATTATAATATGCACCAATAAATACATTCACATTGGTTGCAGCAGACATTCACTTTTATGGTATATATGAAGTTCTGAAGGTATTTGCTGTACCAGGAACACAGATCCATTCCCCCTGATTATTGGTAGCGGTTACCTTAACCCAGAGTTGATTACTTCTATCTGCTTCAGTTATTCTATATGTATTTGAAGTAGCACCAGTGATAGGTGCTGTATCCCTAAACCACTGATAGGTAAACACAGGCGAAGGTCTTGCTACCCAACCACCTGCGCTTACTGATAATGTATATCCCACTTCTAACTGCCCAGAGATCTCTGGCATAAAACTACTAGTACCAGTAGGACTAACTCCGTTTATTACTCCAGTTGAATTTGATGTAACTGTGATAGGACCGCCTGTCCAAGCACCCTGGGTTTGGGTACCCGTCTCGTCTACAGTAAACCTAAACCCAATATCGGAATTGCCAATAAAATACGATAAGCCTGTTGCTCCACTAATTGCTACATTATTCCTTTTCCATTGTCTTGTTAATGCTGGTAAAGGAACTCCTGTCCAGGTACCCTGCATAACGGTAAGAGAATTTCCCACTGCCTCAACTCCTGTTATACTAGGCAGAACAGAAGCAGAAAGAGTGATACCTTGCACCATAGCCGTTGCAGTAGATGTTGCAGATACAGCACTGCTAGTCCAACTACCCTGAGTTGTTTTGGCAGTTACTGTAACAGAAATATTAAAACCTACATCTGCAGTAACAAGAGTGTAATTATTACCTATTGCACCAGAGATATTAGCACCGCTACGCTTCCACTGACGGCTATAGGTCGTGGTACTGGAACCTCCAAATACGGCCCATGCACCATTACTATTAGTTGCTGTCAAGGCAGTTCCTGGAACCAAACCCCCTGTTCCTACTGAAAATGCAGGAAGGGCTGTATTCACAGGATCTGTTCCTGAAATAACTGCCGAAGCTACCGAAGTAGCAGAAACTGATGCACTTGTCCAGGTACCATCTGTATTAGTTACTGAAACAGTAAATGTTAAAGTTGTACCTACATCGGTGAGTTTTACAATATAGGTGCTACCAGTAGCACCAGGGATATTTGTTCCTCCCTTCTTCCACTGTCGTGTAAATGTAGGATTTATTGTATTAATCCAGGTACCATCGGTAGATCCAAGTGTAGAGCCTACCGTAAATGTGGATCCTGTTATTGTTGGTATCACTGTATTTTGTGGTGGAAGCTGAACTGATGCAATAGCCGTTGTAGATGCCGAAACTGCGGAAACTGTAAGAGATGTCCAACTATCTTTCTGGCTAATTGCAGAAACAATAACTCGTATAGTATTGCCTACATCTGCGGTCTGCAAAGTATAAGTAGACCCGTTAGCCCCTATTATATTAGTTATACCTTTTTGCCACTGATATGTATATGTGGGTGTTGGTGTGCCTGTCCAAGTGCCGGGGCTAGCTGTCAATATTTGCCCTGCTGTGGTAGTGCCGGTGATTGTTGGCAGGTTTTCATTTACAGGTGTAATACCTGAAATAATAGTGGTACTAGCAGCAGTAGCTGTATTGGAAGATGTCCAGTTACCTTGGGTGACACTTGCAGTTACTATTACGCTAATAACTTTTCCAATATCATTGGTACCAATAAGATAGGTAAAGGAATTAGAACCGACATTAACACCATCTGCCTTCCACTGAAATGAAAAAGCAGTAGGGGCAGGAGTACCCGTCCAGGTACCCCAATTGGATGTTAAGGTATAGCCAACTGTTGGGGTGCCAGTAATTTCCGGTAATATAACATTAGTGACTGCCAATCCGGCTATCGAAGCAGTATCGGCAGAAGTACTGTTAACCGAAGTACCTGTCCACATACCCTGAGAGTTAGTGGCAGAAACAGTTACGTTTATGGCAAAACCAACATCGGCTGCTACTAATAAGTAGGTAGATGAATTGGTTCCAATATTAGTAGTGCCTCGCTTCCACTGATAGCTAAATGTAGGTGCTGGTGTACCCGTCCAGGTACCTGGGATTGCTGTTAAGGTTTGCCCTACTGTGCTTGTGCCGCTTATTGCTGGCAAGCCTACATTTACAGGAGACATTCCTGCAATGACCGCCGTATCTAGCGAGCTTACACTACTTGCAGTTCCTACCCATGCACCTTCTTGGTTATTTGCTGTTACAACTACACTAAGCCGCTCTCCAATGTCTGCCACCTGCAATGTATATGCTGTTGCAGTTTCTCCCGCAATATTTGTTGCTCCTCTCTTCCACTGGTAGGTAAATGTAGGTGCTGGTGTACCCGTCCAGGTACCTGGGCTTGCTGCTAAGGTTTGCCCTACTGTGGTAGTGCCGCTTATTGTTGGCAAGCCTACATTTCCAGGAGACATTCCTGCAATGACTGCAGTATCTAGCGAGCTTGCACTGCTTGCAGTTCCTACCCATGCACCTTGCTGGTTATTCGCTGTTACAACTACACTAAGCCGTTCTCCAATGTCTGCCGACTGCAGTGTATATGCTGTTGCAGTTGCTCCCGCAATATTTGCTCCTCCTCTCTTCCACTGGTAGGTAAATGTAGGTGCTGGTGTGCCCGTCCAGGTACCTGGACTTGCTGTCAAGGTTTGTCCCGCAGTGGTAATGCCTGTTATTTCTGGCAATTGTAATGAATTGGCTACATGTATACCCACTACTATGTCGCTATCGGCAGAGCTTGCTTTTATTCCTTCTGCATTATCTACGTTGCTTCCTGTAACTATTAGTCGTAAGGTATATCCTACATCCGCTTCTACTATGCTGTATATTGTACTTGTTGCTCCTGCTATCTCTACTACTGTTGTCCCCTCTACCCTGCTCCACTGATAACGTAGTGCGGGTGCTGGATACCCTTCCCAGAGACCACTCGTACCTGTTATGTTTTGTCCTACTCGGGCTTCTCCTGATATGTTTGGTACACTTACATTCGCTATCGCCTGTTTTACTTCTTCACTCTCTACATACACGCTAACTCCGCTTGGACTTGCAGAATTGCTTGCTTGTACTGTTAGCCGTATTACCTTGCCTGCATCTGCCGCTTTTATTGTGTACGCTGCATTTTCGCTTCCTATTGTACTGCCTGCTATACTCCAGCTATAACTTATACTTGGTACCGGATACCCCGTCCAGGTTCCTGTATTGGCTGTTATTGTACTTCCTACTTTTATTTCTCCTACTATTGTTGGCATTTGTGCGTTTTGTACTTCATTTCTTATTGCTGCTGTCAATACTGAATTTGCACTAACTGGACCACCAATCCAGCTACCTTGGCTATTACTTGCGCTTACTCGCACATATAGTTGTTGTCCCGCATCTTCTATAGTACTGGTATATGTTTTACTGCTACCTACGGCACTGCTATTGCCAGACCTGAACCATTCGTAACTAAATGCCGGTGTAGGAAAGCCTTCCCAAATTCCTGGTTCGGCACTTAGCTCGCCTCCTACTTGCAGTGTCCCGCTTATTGTAGGCACTACTTTATTTACGGGTGTCATTGTTATTAAGACTGTAGGTTCTGAGCTTGCCTCGACACTACCACCAGAATTAGTGGCTTGCACTATGGCTGTTATCTTCTTTCCTGCATCTTCTTTTACAAGTGTGTGTGTTTTATTTGTTGCTCCTGCTATGTCTATGCCATCCCCTTGCCACCGCACTCCACTGATTGTGGGCATAGCGCCTACAGGACCCCATACTCCATCGCTTACTGTAAGCACTGCGCCAACAGTAAACCCTAGTGCATCCGCACTAATAATAGGTAGATGTACATTGATTGGCCCTACAAAAACTGGCCCTACATGAGTACTTGTTGCCTGTGCCTGACCTGCTGCATTTGTGCCGGTTATAGTAACAAAAAGGCGACTATCTTTATCTGCATCGCTAATTGTATAGGTGGCAGAATTAGAATCTGCAATTGGAATGATATTGTTATTCAGGTCTACCCTATTCCACTGAAAAGACAAAGATGGGTAAGGAGTACCTAACCAAGCACCGTTGCTGGCGCGCAACATGGATTGCACTGTAGGTGCACCTGAAATTACAGGACTACTTGTATTTTTTGGTGCTACTGCTACTTCCTTTTTTATACTACAACCTACTACCAGAATGAGCGCACACAAAATACCGGCAACTATTTTCCTCTTACTATTCATACTGTTACTCCTCAGATAAAAACCCGATGACTACTTTTGTAATAATATCTATATTTCGGCAAAAGCTTTAATTTGCTGGAAATAAACTATTATATAGTTCAAGTCGGTTTCCTTTACTATAATAATAGCACGAAATTTGAGACAGTTTACAAAAATAGACGAGCAGAAAATGGCGAGATCTTCATTCCCCCTTTACACCACATTAGCTATAAGAGTACTGCTACTTAAAGGCTATTACCTACTTGGGGACAATACACATGTATGCCAAACAGAATAGGTAATAGCTCTAGTAGTTATTTGTAATCTAATTATTAGTAGACTCAAATTACTAATTGGTAATACTTCCAGTTACTGTACTCCATTTAACAATTGTTCCTCCGCTATTTGTTGCCCGTACAAATAACTGCATGGATCCACCCGAGTCACCTGACTTGATAGCATAGGTTGAAGTAGTCGAATAATCCTGCACAGTAGAACCATTCCTAGCCCATTTATATTCAAAAGTTGGAGTAGGGTTTCCAGTCCAGGTACCTGGAGATCCAGTAAGGGTAAATCCTACTCTCAAAGTTCCTGTAATAGTTGGTACAGATGTGTTCTCTGGTGCGACTTCTATAAATGTAGTAGCGGTACTAGCAGCAGTAGCTGTATTGGAAGATGTCCAGTTACCTTGTGTGACACTTGCAGATACTATAACGCTAATAGTTTTTCCAAGATCGCTGCTACCAATAAGATAGTAAGGGGAATTAGTACCGACATTAACACCATTGGCCTTCCACTGATATGAAAATGCAGTAGGGGCAGGAGTACCCGTCCAGGTACCCTGATTAGAAGTTAAGGTACCTCCAATTTTTGGAGTGCCAGTAATTTCCGGTAATATAACATTATTAATTGCCAATCCTGCTATCGAAGCAGTATCGGCAGAAGTACTGTTAACCGAACTTGCCCATATACCTTGAGAGCTAGTGGCAGAAACAATTACGTTTATGGCAAAACCAACATCGGCTGCTACTAATAAGTAGGTAGATGAATCGGTTCCGATATTAGTAGTACCACGCTTCCATTGATAGCTAAATGTAGGTGCTGGTATACCCGTCCAGGTACCTGGGCTTGCTGTTAAGGTTTGCCCTGCTGTGGTAATGCCGGTGATTGTGGGCAGGTTTTCATTTACTGGTGAAATACCTGAAATAGTATTTGTAAATTCCGATGCAACGATGACCTCTCCTGACCACCAACCAATTTTCCTGCCACTTGCTATTACAACAACTCTCATTTGAGAACCAATATCAGTAGCCCCAAGTGTATACGTTGAAGCAGTAGCTCCGTCAATACTAGTAAAGCCTTTCTGCCACTGATAGGTATATGTAATTGTTGGTGTACCCGTCCAGGTACCTACATTTGCAGACAAGGTTTGACCAAAAGTAGTGGTGCCTACAATTCCTGGTAGAGTTATATTAACAGGGGCAATACCCTCTATTACCGCCGTATTTGCAGAGATAACACTAACATAAGTCCCCACCCATCCACCTTGCTGATTATTGGCTGTAATAGCAACACTAAGCTGATTGCCAACATCAATTTCTTGTAATATGTACGCAGAGGACGTGGCTCCCGCAATATTTGTTCCTCCTCTCCTCCACTGGTAGGTAAATGTTGGTGCTGGTGTACCCGTCCAGGTACCTGGGTTTGCTGTTAAGGTTTGCCCTACTGTGGTAGTGCCGCTTATTGTTGGCAAGCCTACATTTCCAGGAGACATTCCTGCAATGACTGCAGTATCTAGCGAGTTTGCACTGCTTGCAGTTCCTACCCATGCACCTTGCTGGTTATTCGCTGTTACAACTACACTAAGCTGTTCTCCAATGTCTGCCGCCTGTAGTGTATATGCTGTTGCAGTTGCTCCCGCAATATTTGCTCCTCCTCTCTTCCACTGATAGGTAAATGTAGGTGCTGGTGTACCCGTCCAGGTACCTGGACTTGCTGTCAAGGTTTGACCCACAGTCGTTGTTCCTGCTATTTCTGGCAATTGCAATGAATTGGCTACATGTATACCCGCTACTATGTCGCTATCGGCAGAGCTTGCTTTTATTCCTTCTGCATTATCTACGTTGCTTCCTGTAACTATTAGTCGTAAGGTATATCCTACATCCGCTTCTACTATGCTGTATATTGTACTTGTTGCTCCTGCTATCTCTACTACTGTAGTCCCGTCTACTCTGCTCCACTGATAACGTAGTGCGGGTGCTGGATACCCTTCCCAGATACCACTCGTACCTGTTATGTTTTGTCCTACTCGGGCTTCTCCTGATATGTTAGGCACACCTACATTCGCTATGTCCTGTTTTACTTCTTCACTCTCTACATACACGCGAACTCCGCTTGGACTTGCAGAATTGCTTGCTTGTACTGTTAGCCGTATTACCTTGCCTGCATCTGCCGCTTTTATTGTGTACGCTGCATTTTCGCTTCCTATTGTACTGCCTGCTATACTCCAGCTATAACTTATACTTGGTACCGGATACCCCGTCCAGGTTCCTGTATTGGCTGTTATTGTACTTCCTACTTTTATTTCTCCTACTATTGTTGGCATTTGTGCGTTTTGTACTTCATTTCTTATTGCTGCTGTCAATACTGAATTTGCACTAACTGGACCACCAATCCAGCTACCTTGACTATTACTTGCGCTTACTCGCACATATAGTTGTTGTCCCGCATCTTCTATAGTACTGATATAGGTTTTACTGCTACCTACAGCACTGCTATTGCCAGACCTGAACCATTCGTAACTAAATGCCGGTGTAGGAAAGCCTTCCCAAATTCCTGGTTCGGCACTTAGCTCGCCACCTACTTGTAGTGTCCCGCTTATTGTAGGCACTACTTTATTTACGGGTGTCATTGTTATTAAGACTGTAGGTTCTGAGCTTGCTTCGGTACTACCACCAGAATTAGTGGCTTGCACTATGGCTGTTATCTTCTTTCCTGCATCTTCTTTTACAAGTGTGTGAGTTTTATTTGTTGCTCCTGTTATGTCTATGCCATCCCCTTGCCACCGCACTCCACTGATTGTGGGCATAGCGCCTACAGGACCCCATACTCCATCGCTTACGGTAAGCACTGCGCCAACAGTAAACCCTAGTGCATCCGCACTAATAATAGGCACATGTACATTGATTGGCCCTAAAAAAACTGGCCCTACATAAGCACTTGTAGCCTGTGCCTGACCTGCTGCATTTTTGCCGGTAATAGTTACAAAAAGGCGACTATCTTTATCTGCATCGCTAATTGTATAGGTGGCAGAATTAGAACCTGCAATTGGAATTATATTGTTATTCGAGTCTACCCTGTTCCACTGAAAAGATAAAGATGGGTAAGGAGTACCTAACCAAGCACCGTTGCTGGCGCGCAACACAGATTGCACTGTAGGTGCACCTGAAATTACAGGATTACCAGTATTTTTTGGTGCTACTGCTACTTCTTTTTTTGTAGTACAACTTACTACAAAAATGAGCGCACACAAAATACCGGCAACTATTTTCCCCTTACTATTCATACTGTTACTCCTCAGATAAAAACCCAATGACTACTTTTAATAATAATATGTATATTTCGGAAAAATCCTACATGTACTAAATATAAACTATTATATTACAAGTGAGTTTCCTCTATTAAATAATAACATAAAAAGAGGGTAATTATAAAATTATGATTTATTAAAATATACCATCATATACAGCAAGGGACTTCTAAAAGCTTCTGCTTCTAAAAGCTTCTGCTTTTAGAAGTCCCTTGCACATTAAAATATCGTATTTCTAACAAGACAAGAAGAAAACCACAGCGTGTTATAAGTTAAACACTAATACCACTCTGCTTTCATGGTAATATTTGCAGTATTAGGTACAGTGTAAGAAAGCCAGTTAAAACTAACCTCATTTGTTGCAGTATTCCTCCAAGCATCAGAAAATGTTGGGAACAATGTTGGTCCTACCAATCCTCCCTTGCCCGGAAGCGTAATGCTTGCCCCTGCGAATGTTACTATGTCGGATGGGGGAGTACCAGAAGAACCAGTACCTCCAATAAATTTTATAGTAACAATAATTGCCCACTTGGCATACAATACTACATTGTCAGTACCCATAGTAACTTGACTTCCTGTAGCATAAGTAGTACCTGTACCATCTGCCGTAGTGTTCCAGCCTGTAAATTTGAAGCCTGTCTTAACTAGATTGCCAGTATTTGAGGCAACAGTAAAATTAGATCCAGTGGTATAACTATTACCATCTATAGGAACAGTACCACTCGTGTGACTGTTTCCATTGTAAGTAACCCTAAAGGTAGGAACTGGAATTGCAGCTGTAGACGCCGAAGTAGCAGCAACTGTAGAAGATGTCCAACTTCCTTGCTGACTTTGTGCATTAACAACAACCCGTATAGTAGAGCCGGAATCTGCGCTTTGAATTGTATATGTAGAAGCAGTAGCACCTGCGATATTAGTGGTACCTCGCTGCCACTGATAGGTGAATGTTGGTAATGGCGTTCCTGTCCAAGTGCCCCTATTGGCAGTTAAAATTTGTCCTACTGTAGTTGTGCCAGTGATGGTTGGTAGAACCGTGTTTGCGGGAGTTTGCCCTGCTATTACCACTGTATCTGCCGAGGTAGCGTTAACAGGACCTCCACCCCATCCACCACTCGTATTGGTTGCGGTAACCACAACGCTAAGCTGGGAGCCAATATCTGGAGTTACCAATGTGTATGTTGATGAATCTGTCCCAATATTAGTAGTACCACGCTTCCATTGATAGCTAAATGTAGGTGCTGGTATACCCGTCCAGGTACCTGGGCTTGCTGTCAAGGTTTGGCTTACAGTCATTGTGCCTGTTATGGTTGGTAATGCAGTATTTGCTGGCGACTGTCCCCTAATTGGTGGTGTACTTGCCCAAGTTGCGCTAACTGGTCCTCCAGTCCACCCACCTTGTGTGTTGGTTGCGGTAACAACAACGCTAATCGTTATGTTAATATCTGTTTCTTGTAAAGTATACATTGATGCTGTAGCTCCGGGTATATTTGTGATACCACTTTTCCACTGATATGTATATGTAGGTTCTGGTGTGCCTGTCCAGATACCTGGGTTCGCTGTCAAGGTTTGTCCCGCAATAGTAGTACCTGTTATGGTTGGCAAAACAGTGTTAATTGGTGCATGACCTGCAATTACTGTCGTACTTGCAGAGGTTGCGTTAGTAGGATTACTTGTCCATCCACCTTGCGAACTTATAGCAGTAACCATAACACTAATCTGACTACCTATGTCTGCTGTTTGCAGTTCATATGTTGCTGCTATAGCTCCGCTTATATCTATAGTATCTTTCTTCCACTGATAGCTATATGTAATTGTTGGTGTACCCGTCCAGGTACCTATATTCGCTGTCAATGTTTGTCCTACTGTGGTAGTACCTGTTATTGTTGGTAGCGAAGTATTAGTTGGAGAGGGACCTGTAATTGTTGCTGTATTTGCCGAGGTGGCACTAACAGGACTTCCTGACCACAACCCTTTCGTATTGGTTGCAGTAACCACAA
The DNA here is from genome assembly GCA_030141615.1 of Unio pictorum. Classification (NCBI taxonomy): domain Eukaryota; kingdom Metazoa; phylum Mollusca; class Bivalvia; order Unionida; family Unionidae; genus Unio; species Unio pictorum. The sequence goes on along the minus strand of JARLTB010000382.1, from coordinate 142,878 downwards.
CACTAAGCTGATTGTTTATATCTGCTGCTTGCAACAGATAAGTTGATGCAGTAGCACCTGGAATATCTGTGGTGCCTCTCTTCCACTGGTAGGTAAATGTAGGTGCTGGTGTACCCGTCCAGGTACCTGGGCTTGCTGTTAAGGTTTGCCCTACTGTGGTAGTGCCGCTTATTGTTGGCAAGCCTACATTTCCAGGAGACATTCCTGCAATGACTGCAGTATCTAGCGAGCTTGCACTGCTTGCAGTTCCTACCCATGCACCTTGCTGGTTATTCGCTGTTACAACTACACTAAGCCGTTCTCCAATGTCTGCCGCCTGCAGTGTATATGCTGTTGCAGTTGCTCCCGCAATATTTGCTCCTCCTCTCTTCCACTGGTAGGTAAATGTAGGTGCTGGTGTACCCGTCCAGGTACCTGGACTTGCTGTCAAGGTTTGTCCCGCAGTGGTAATGCCTGTTATTTCTGGCAATTGTAATGAATTGGCTACATGTATACCCGCTACTATGTCGCTATCGGCAGAGCTTGCTTTTATTCCTTCTGCATTATCTATGTTGCTTCCTGTAACTATTAGTCGTAAGGTATATCCTACATCCGCTTCTACTATGCTGTATATTGTACTTGTTGCTCCTGCTATCTCTACTACTGTTGTCCCCTCTACCCTGCTCCACTGATAACGTAGTGCGGGTGCTGGATACCCTTCCCAGATACCACTCGTACCTGTTATGTTTTGTCCTACTCGGGCTTCTCCTGATATGTTTGGTACACTTACATTCGCTATGGCCTGTTTTACTTCTTCACTCTCTACATACACGCTAACTCCGCTTGGACTTGCAGAATTGCTTGCTTGTACTGTTAGCCGTATTACCTTGCCTGCATCTGCCGCTTTTATTGTGTACGCTGCATTTTCGCTTCCTATTGTACTGCCTGCTATACTCCAGCTATAACTTATACTTGGTACCGGATACCCCGTCCAGGTTCCTGTATTGGCTGTTATTGTACTTCCTACTTTTATTTCTCCTACTATTGTTGGCATTTGTGCGTTTTGTACTTCATTTCTTATTGCTGCTGTCAATACTGAATTTGCACTAACTGGACCACCAATCCAGCTACCTTGGCTATTGCTTGCGCTTACTCGCACATATAGTTGTTGTCCCGCATCTTCTATAGTACTGGTATATGTTTTGCTGCTACCTACAGCACTGCTATTGCCAGACCTGAACCATTCGTAACTAAATGCCGGTGTAGGAAAGCCTTCCCAAATTCCTGGTTCGGCACTTAGCTCGCCTCCTACTTGCAGTGTCCCGCTTATTGTAGGCACTACTTTATTTACGGGTGTCATTGTTATTAAGACTGTAGGTTCTGAGCTTGCTTCGGCATTACCACCAGAATTAGTGGCTTGCACTATGGCTGTTATCTTCTTTCCTGCATCTTCTTTTACAAGTGTGTGTGTGCTACTTGTTACCCCTGCTATGTCTATCCCATCCCGCTGCCACCGCACTCCACTGATTGTGGGCATAGCGCCTACAGGACCCCATACTCCATCGCTTACTGTAAGCACTGCGCCAACAGTAAACCCTAGTGCATCCGCACTAATAATAGGTAGATGTACATTGATTGGACCTACAAAAACTGGCCCTACATGAGTACTTGTTGCCTGTGCCTGACCTGCTGCATTTGTACCGGTAATAGTTACAAAAAGGCTACTATCTTTATCTGCATCACTAATTGTATAGGTGGCAGAATTAGAACCTGCAATTGGTGTTATATTGTTATTCAGGTCTACCCTATTCCACTGAAAAGACAAAGATGGGTAAGGAGTACCTAACCAAGCACCGTTGCTGGCGCGCAACACAGATTGCACTGTAGCTGCACCTGAAATTACAGGACTACCTGTATTTTTTGGTGCTACTGCTACTTCTTTTTTTGTAGTACAACTTACTACAAAAATGAGCGCACACAAAATACTGGCAACTATTTTCCCCTTACTATTCATACTGTTACTCCTCAGATAAGAACCCAATGACATACTTTTATAATAATATGTATATTTCGGCAAAAGCCTACATGTACTAAATATAAACAATTATATTGCAAGTGAGTTTCCTCTATTAAATAATAACACAAAAGGAGGGTAATTATAAAATTATGATTTATTAAAATATACCATCATATACAGCAAGGGACTTCTAAAAGCTTCTGCTTTTAGAAGTCCCTTGCACATTAAAATATCGTATTTCTAACAAGACAAGAAGAAAACCACAGCGAGTTATAAGTTAAGCACTAGTTCCAAACAGCTGACATGTTTATAGGAGTGGTTTCTGGTACTATAAATTCATTCCAAGTGTAATAAGTTGTGCCTCCACTTATCCACGCATTACCAAAAGTGGGAGTAGCTGTAGGACCAATCATAGCACCCACTCCTGGAAGATAAATTCTTGCACCGGCTGCTGTTACCACATTGGTTGGTGCTGTGCCACTTCCACCATTTAAACTAAATGTTATAGTAACAATCAATGACCACTTAGCATACAATGTTACATCTGCAGTACCCATAGCAACTACACTTCCTACAGAATAAGTAGTACCTGTACCATCAGCACTGGTGTTCCAACCTACAAATTGGTAGCCTGTCTTAGTTAGATTGCCAGTATTTGCGGCAACAGTATAATTACTTCCCGTATAATAATCCTTCACATCTACAGGGACTGTACCACTTGTTTGTCCATTCCCGTTGTAAATTACATGATAAAAAGGTGGATTTGTTATCACTGCTGTTTGGTCTGATGTTGCAGAAACTACAGTAGAAATCCAAGAACCTTTCTGGCTTTGCGCACGAACAATAACCTGTAAAGTTTTGCCAACATCACCTGCGGCTAAAATCTTGTAACTTGTAGAACCACTTCCTACATTTGTAATAGCTCCAAATTTATCTATTCGCTGCCACTGATAGGTAAATGTTGTGGGTTCTGGTATACCCAACCAAGAACCTTTTGAGACTGTTAAAGTTTGAAGAAATTGTGGTAATCCTGTTATTACTGGTAGCGCAATATTTACTGGGTCTTGCCCCACTATTACTGGTGTTGGGTCTGTTGTAACAGTAACAGGTACACCTGGCCATAAACCTTGCGAATTAGTTGCAGTAACTGCAACACTAATCTGATTTTCTATATCGTCAGCTTGCAGTGTATAGGTTTGTAAAACAGCACCGTCAATATTTGTTCCTCCTCTCTTCCACTGGTAGGTAAATGTAGGTGCTGGCGAACCTGTCCAGGTACCAGGGTTAGCTGTCAAGGTTTGTCCCGCAGTGGTAATGCCTGTTATTTCTGGCAATTGTAATGAATTGGCTACATGTATACCCGCTACTATGTCGCTATCGGCAGAGCTTGCTTTTATTCCTTCTGTATTATCTACGTTGCTTCCTGTAACTATTAGTCGTAAGGTATATCCTACATCCGCATCTACTATGCTGTATATTGCACCTGTTGCTCCTGCTATCTCTACTACGGTAGTCCCGTCTACCCTGCTCCACTGATAACGTAGTTCGGGTGCTGGATACCCTTCCCAGATACCACTCGTACCTGTTATGTTTTGTCCTACTCGGGCTTCTCCTGATATGTTAGGCACACCTACATTCGCTATGTCCTGTTTTACTTCTCCACTCTCTACATACACGCTAACTCCGCTTGGACTTGCAGAATTGCTTGCTTGTACTGTTAGCCGTATTACCTTGCCTGCATCTGCCGCTTTTATTGTGTACGCTGCATTTTCGCTTCCTATTGTACTGCCTGCTATACTCCAGCTATAACTTATACTTGGTACCGGATACCCCGTCCAGGTTCCTGTATTGGCTGTTATTGTACTTCCTACTTTTATTTCTCCTACTATTGTTGGCATTTGTGCGTTTTGTACTTCATTTCTTATTGCTGCTGTCAATACTGAATTTGCACTAACTGGACCACCAATCCAGTTACCTTGGCTATTGCTTGCGCTTACTCGCACATATAGTTGTTGTCCCGCATCTTCTATAGTACTGGTATATGTTTTGCTGCTACCTACAGCACTGCTATTGCCAGACCTGAACCATTCGTAACTAAATGCCGGTGTAGGAAAGCCTTCCCAAATTCCTGGTTCGGCACTTAGCTCGCCTCCTACTTGCAGTGTCCCGCTTATTGTAGGCACTACTTTATTTACGGGTGTCATTGTTATTATGACTGTAGGTTCTGAGCTTGCCTCGACACTACCACCAGAATTAGTGGCTTGCACTATGGCTGTTATCTTCTTTCCTGCATCTTCTTTTACAAGTGTGTGAGTTTTATTTGTTGCTCCTGCTATGTCTATGCCATCCCCTTGCCACCGCACTCCACTGATTGTGGGTATAGCTCCTACAGGACCCCATACTCCATCGCTTACTGTAAGCACTGCGCCAACAGTAAATCCTAGTGCATCCGCACTAATAATAGGCACATGTACATTGATTGGCCCTACAAAAACTGGCCCTACATGAGTACTTGTAGCCTGTGCCTGACCTGCTACATTTGTGCCGGTTATAGTAACAAAAAGGCGACTATCTTTATCTGCATCGCTAATTGTATAGGTGGCAGAATTAGAATCTGCAATTGGAATGATATTGTTATTCAGGTCTACCCTGTTCCACTGAAAAGATAAAGATGGGTAAGGAGTACCTAACCAAGCACCGTTGCTGGCGCGCAACACAGATTGCACTGTAGCTGTACCTAAAATTACAGGACTACCTGTATTTTTTGGTGCTACTGCTACTTCTCTTTTTGTAGTACAACTTACTACAAAAATGAGTGCACACAAAATACTGGCAACTATTTTCCACCTACTATTCATACTGCTACTCCTCAAAAAAACCCAATGGCTACTTTTATAATAATATATATATTTCGGCAAAAGCTTTAATTTGCTGAATATAAACTATTATATAGTTCAAGTTGGTTTCCTTTACTATAATAATAGCACGAAATTTGAGACAGTTTACAAAAAAGGACATGTCGTAAATGGCGAGAGCTTCATTCCCTCCTTTACACCACCTTAGCCAAAGATTACTACTACTTTAGGGCTATTACCTACTTGGAGGGACAATCAACAATATATGCCAAAAGGAATAGATAATAGCTTTAATAGTTATTGGTGATCTAATTATTAGTAGACTCCAATTACTAATTGGTAATATTTGCAGTTAATACACTCCATTGAGTGGTTGATCCTGCGCTATTTGTTGCTCGTACAAATAACTGCATGGTTCCACCCCAGTCACTTGACTGGATAACATAGGTTGAAGTAGTCGAATAATCCTGCATAGTAAAACCATTCCTCGCCCATCTATATTCAAAAGTTGGAGCAGGGGTTCCAGTCCAGGTACCTGGAGATCCAGTAAGGGTAAATCCTACTCTCAAAGTTCCTGTAATAGTTGGTGCAGATGTGTTCTCTGGTGCAACTTCCATAAATATAGTAGTGGTATTCGCAGCAGTAGCTGTATTGGAAGATGTCCAGTTACCTTGTGTGACACTTGCAGTTACTATTACGCTAATAGTTTTTCCAAGATCGTTGGTACCAATCAGATAGGTAGAGGAATTAGAACCAACATTAACACCATTGGTCTTCCACTGATATGAAAAAGCAGTAGGTGCTGGAGTACCAGTCCAGGTACCCTGATTGGATGTTAACAAACTGCCAACTTTTGGAGTGCCAGTAATTTCCGGTAATATAACATTATTAATTGCCAATCCTGCTATCGAAGCAGTATTGGCAGAAGTACTGCTAACCGAAGTACTTGTCCACATACCCTGAGAATTAGTGGCAGAAACAGTTACGTTTATGGCAAAACCAACATCGGCTGCTACTAATAAGTAGGTAGATGAATTGGTTCCAATATTAGTAGTACCACGCTTCCACTGATAGCTAAAAGAAATTGGAGCAGGAGTTCCTGCATTCCAGTTGCCGGTACTGGCAGATAGAGTTTGCCCTACTGTGGTTGTGCCCGTTATTAGTGGTATGCCAGTATTTACAGGAGGTATGCCTACGATTACGGCAGAATTGGCAGAAGCAACACTAATTTGTCCCGAGCTCCAGGCATTTTGAGAAGTGGTTGCAGTTACAAGCACCCTTAGAGTAGACCCAATATCAGCTTCTGCAAGTGTATACGTAGAAGAAGTAGCACCTGCGATAGTAGTAGTGCCTCTCTGCCACTGATATGAAAAAGCAGTAGGGGCAGGAGTACCAGTCCAGGTACCTGAATTTGCAGACAAGGTTTGACCAAAAGTAGTGGTGCCAACAATTCCTGGTAGAGTTATATTAACAGGGGCAATTCCCGCTATTACCGCAGTATTTGCAGAGATAACACTAACAGGAGTCCCCACCCATCCACCTTGCTGGTTATTGGCAGTTATAACAACACTAAGCTGACTGCCAATATCAATTTCTTGTAATATGTATGCAGAGGAGGTGGCTCCGGCGATATCCGTACCTGCACGTTTCCACTGATAGCTATATGTAGGTGCTGGTGTACCCGTCCAGGTGCCTACATTTGCAGTTAATGTTTGGTTTACCGTAGTAGTACCTGTGATGCTGGGCAAACTTGTATTAGCTGCATCTATACCTGCAATAATTGCCGTACTTGCAGAAGTAGCAGTAATTGGATTACTGACCCAACCGCCCTGAGAAATAATTGCAGTTACTGCAACACTAATGGTGGTGCCAATATTTGCACTTACCAAATCGTAGGTAGCCGACGTGGCACCACTTATATCGACCCCATTTTGCTTCCACTGATAGGTGAATGTAGGCAATGGTGCAGTCCAGGTGCCAACATTTGCGGTTAAACGTTGTAACACTTTTGTAACACCACTGATAATAGGTACAGCTGTATTTACAGGGTCAGAACCACTTAATGCAGTGGTATTTGCAGAGTTCGCAATTGCTGCCCCTAGAGTGTTTGTAGCAGTTACCTTAACATATATCGCAGTGCCAACATCTGCCATAGAAAGTGTATACTCGATACCAGTTGCAATAGCTGTCGCTACCCCAGACCTGAACCATTCGTAACTAAAAATAGGATCGGGATAACCCTTCCAGGTTCCTGGATCTGCAACTATCTTACTTCCTACGCTCATTGTACCACTTATTGTAGGAACCTGAACATTTACAGGCGCCATAGTAATTTGTACTGTTGGTAAACTTGTAGCCTGTGCACTGCCAGCAGTATTGCTTGCAGTAACAACAGCAGTTATTGTCTTTCCTGCATCGTCTTGTACTAAGGTGTAATTTTGACTGGTAGCACCTGGTATATCTACCCCATCACGTTTCCACTTTCTACCGGTTACGATAGGCAAATCGATAGCAGGCCCCCAGACACCATCACTTACGGTTAAAACTGCCCCTACGGTGAATCCCTGGCTGTCTGCACTTATTACAGGAATTGCTGTATTTTCTGGGCCAACAAACACAGGACCAACAGCACGAGAAGTAGCCTGAGCAGTACCTGCATCATTCTTTGCATATACTGTAACAAATAGTAATTGATTCATATCCGAATCTTTTATTGTATAAGTTGGTGAAGTTTCACCTTCTATGCTGGTTGGGATACCATCTGCCATACCTCTAAACCACTGATATGTTAGTGTTGGGTAAGGTGTGCCAAGCCATGCTCCATTGCTTGCCTTAATTGCGGAATTAATTGTTACTTGCCCACTGATTGTAGGGCTTCCAGAATTTGAAGGTTTTATAGCCTGTTCGCTTTTATTATTACATGTAATTAATAGGAAAAAACAGACAACTGGGATTAAAGAAGAAAATAACCGTACAAAACTAGTTCTTTTATTTTTTGTTACTTCACAATCAGTTGAATTTATTGCTCGCGGCATTTTTCCAATTTTTTCCATAATCAGTATAGTATCGATACTATTTGGCAAAGTTTAAAGAGTTTTTTTGCCCTACTAGAGGGATAAAAATATTAACTACACTGAAAAGAAACTGTGATTTATGGAAATTTTTAACTCCTCTACAGGTTATAATATCACAAAAAGTATTCTACCAAGCTACATATAGTAGAAACTTTTTAGCACTGCTAGAGGCGTCTGTAGGTGGCTCTGTAGTTACGTTACAATAGTAGAAATTTTTTGAACCCTCTAGAGTCGGCAAGCAACAGCCTTGTCACCTCAATCTACAATAGTAGAAATTTTTTGAACCCTCTAGAGCGAAACTCGGGGGGGGGGGAGTGGCGATCTACAATAGTAGAAATTTTTTGAACCCTCTAGAGACAAAAACGGGGGAACACCACTATTTATCTACAATAGTAGAAATTTTTTGAACCCTCTAGAGAAAAAAGGGCAACTTCATAGGTATTATCTACAATAGTAGAAATTTTTTGAACCCTCTAGAGAATTTTTAGCTAAGGCAGCTTCATAAGAATCTACAATAGTAGAAATTTTTTGACCCCTCTAGAGGTACATATTACAATTGAAGACGTAGGATCTACAATAGTAGAAATTTTTTGACCCCTCTAGAGCGAATTTATGGCAGAAAAAACCCGTTCATCTACAATAGTAGAAATTTTTTGACCCCTCTAGAGATTTTATCAGCTAATTATAACCTAGTGATCTACAATAGTAGAAATTTTTTGACCCCTCTAGAGGCCTGTGCTAGTGCAGGATCTGCATTAATCTACAATAGTAGAAATTTTTTGACCCCTCTAGAGTAAAGACTTGGCGGCACGGCTATATCTATCTACAATAGTAGAAATTTTTTGACCCCTCTAGAGTCTTAGAGGCAGGAGCAGACGGAACAGATCTACAATAGTAGAAATTTTTTGACCCCTCTAGAGGCATCGCCAAACCTTCAGATTCTGAGGATCTACAATAGTAGAAATTTTTTGACCCCTCTAGAGATTTGTGCACACTTCGCGATGGCCTTAATCTACAATAGTAGAAATTTTTTGACCCCTCTAGAGTCTGGGTATGATGAGGACTTCAGCTATATCTACAATAGTAGAAATTTTTTGACCCCTCTAGAGAGTAATTACAAATAATTAGACCAAAAATACTGGTTTATTATACAAAAAATAGCTTTATTTTTACTTACCAGCATAAAAACTCCTAATTTTCGAACAAATGATAGCATTAAGACCAAGGATTGTAAAGGGCAATCAAACAACAATAATACCTTCTTCTTCATGCTTTGCATAACCAAAGTAGTGTGCTTCGCACTTTTCATTAATAGAGAATATTATTATGCTATCAGCTTCTGAAAATATTGGCTCAAATTCAGCCTTAATTTTTGAGATAATCGTTTGTAATATCCTTTCACTATTTTTTATTTTATACACAGAAAACTGTAAGCGATATCCAAATCTCTTTAAAAATTTAGAAAACTTGCTGCGCACTTTTGTACTTTGTATATCATAAGAAACAATTAGCATAGATTCCTCCTGCTTTTTATAAAATCAAAAACTGGATATTTGTCTATTGGTTTATTTTTCATAAATGCTCTATAAAATTCTTGAACAAAATTGAAAATATCCTCTTTGTATTTTATCATACCTTTTATAAATAATAAACTATATTTTTTGCTCTTATTATATTTTAAGAGGTATGAAGAATTAATTGATGTAAAGTCTTCTTCATCGATTTGTTCAAGCCCGTAGGCGTTTTTTAGTATTGAATCAATTATGCATCTAAAGGGCTCAACTATATCACAGACAAGAGATTTGCGTTCCCAAAAACAGGTGTGGTAAAAACCTTTATAAAGATCAAAACCAAATAGTTGAAGATTAGCTTCTACAAAATTAAAAAGGTATGTATATCCCATATCTAATAATACATTTGGCACATCAATTTTTGCTCTGGGTTTGCGACCCTTCCATTTAATGTTTTGAAAAAAAGATAAGAAAAATAACTTACTACTAACACCTTCAAATCCTAGCAATTCTTTTTGGTAATTTGTATCAATATTTTCTACTTCACTCAAGTATTTTTCAAGAGAACTAATATGACTTAAAATGCTTTCATTTTTATTTCTAGTATCTTTTAATAAGTTTAATTGATTTAATATTTTATTGCTTACTAACTTTTTTGATATCTCAAATGTTATATTTTCATTAGAATATTGTTTTGACCGCAACAAGAAGTTGCCCTTTGCAAGGGATGAAAATACTTCATAGGTTTTGAATCCATTTTTCATTAGTACAATTGAAAAACCAAATTTCTTAGCTTTAAGAATTAAGCCAGTTGTAATTGTCATATCTCCTACTACAAATAGGCAAAATATTCTATAGCATGTGCTTTGATGAATAATATTATTTTCTTCGTCTTTAATAACTAAATTATCATTTGAAAAGGATAACTTTTGTTTATCTTGGGTAAAAACAAAAACTAGTTGCTTTTCCCTTAAATCAGAAATATTTAGCACTTTGGAATATCACATAAATTTGCATATATGCATTTCGCACACTTTTCTTCATTTTGCGAAAATGGGGCATACAAATTAAATTTAGAAAAATCTTCTAGCAATTGAAAAAATCCTTGCTTATATGTTTTATTTTCATCTGGTAATAATATTGAATACTTTTTATTATCGTCCAGTGAGTATAGAGCAAGTTTTTTAACTAAAAACCCCATTTCTGTAAGACAATAATACTGAGCATATAATTGATAAATGTAACCATCATATATAGTTTTTATTTTCTTTTTCCGCTCTACAAGCTCACCATCATTAACATCAAATGTATCTATTTTACCACATAGGTTACATTCTGTTGAATAGATAAAAATACCTTGTAGCATATCTTTTCTTGTAGAATATTTTTTGTTCTCTATGCTCTTGTGTGCAATACTTCCATTTAGCTGTGCCAATTCTTTATACAAAATATCGTCAAATTCCTGGTATAGATTATGAAAATAGATAGATCTAGGACAAAAAATAAAATCATTTAAATTAGCTATTTGTATTGTGGATTCCATTATATAAGAGACTATCCTTTTTAAAATTCACCAAAACTATAACTTTTCTAAAATACAACTTGGTTCGCGTATCTAGTATTGTCCCTAGGATAAATTTTCATCTTTTGCAAATTTCTTTTTGAAACTAAACCATTCCTCGTTGCTAATCTTCAACTCAACTTTTCGAAAATCCTCATCCTTCGAGTTTCCAAATCTCTGCTTCAAGAGCAAGCCTTTCAACGCAATGTGGTAAGCCCCGTTGGCATCCGAGTCTTTTGGAATGTCGTTTGCCTCTTCTTTTGTCCTAAAATAATTTCCATTTTTATCAGCTACCGGACTTAAAATGAAATCCTCTCCATTTATCTCAAACCGCATTTGACTAATCAAATTCACGTACTTAAAAATCACCCCAAGCAAGTGCCCATCTGCCATATCCAAAATCTCTTGCTTAATATCCGCACCATAGCCAATGCCTTTTTCCTCGAATATTGTAGAGAAAATTTCATACACATCAATTTCTTTACGTTTGCGCTCTTTTGTGTCGTAATCCGATCTCTTTTGACCGGGTAAAACATCCAATTTCCATTTCGTTTCAACACTCGATTCGTCTGAAATTTGGGAATGTGGTAGCTTCGCATAATCAATCGTAAACCGAATCTTGCTCTCCGAAAACTCAATGCAATCGAATCCCGCTCCAATCAATTCTTTTGAACTTTCCACCTTTTCATGCTTGAAGAACTTAAACGGCGCAGCATCTTGGTAAAGCGTCGTATGATATGCTCCATAAAGTTGATGAAAGTAAATAGAGCGAGGACAAAAAGTAAAATCGTTTAAATATGAAATTGGAATAGTATTTTCCATAAATGATAATGGTTTGATTAGTAAGAAGTAAGCCATTTTTTTGCAATATGAAAAGCGCCATTCGCGTCGCCATCAATCGGCAACGTAGATTTCCATTTTTCATGTTCATCTTTCCCCTTATCTTTTTCCTTTCTACTGTCAAAAAAATTACCATTCTCGTCTGCCACTGAACTCAAAATAAAATCTTCTCCTAACTCTCTACTGGTATGCCTCAATTGAAAAATAGAATAAATTAACTTCATTAATTCATCCTTAAAACCATTATCCTTTTTCATTTGGGATTCAATGATTGTTTTTAATTCCTCACCCATTTCAAATCCAATGTTATTTCTAACAAAAAGCGCTTTGAGCGATGATGTGGCATCCTCAATAAGTTCAACTCGTTTACTTTTTTGATTAAAATACAACCTGTCTTTTCCAACAGAACAAACCTTCCATTCTTTGTATTTAAACTCAAAATATTGTTTTTCCTTATTAAAAAAGATATTTTTAATATAACTAAACACGTTTTTAGTATCATCGACATAAAAGCCCGTTAAAGGGCAAATTTTACTTGTGTAATTTGGATCAACAAAGAACACAATGCCGTTCTGCTTTTCATTTGAACTTGGATTGTATTTGTGTGTGAGTTGAAACCCATTGAAAACACTACCAATTTGATCACCTTGCCTTTTCTTAGAAACCAAATAATTTAATTTGTCAATGAGCATTTTTTGAAATTTTTGGTAAACCTGTCTTTCATAAAGCATTCGACTACGCTTAAACGTAACATGCAAATCTTCTAAAACAATAATAGCTTTATGTTTCACAGCTACCTGACAAATTTTATGAACCACTTGCGAAAGGTAGCCTTCTTTTAAATTTTTAATTTCTGAAATGTAACTCCACTTTTTTCTTTCTTTGTCTCTTCTTTTTTCACGTTCTACTAATTTGGCATGATAATTCACTTTATTCATACCATGACTAATTTCGTTCAAAGAATCTTGTTCTAATATTTCACCACGCTGATTAATGACAGAATAATAAACTAAATTTCTTTCACCTAAATCAATGCCAAGTATATTGTGTTGTGGATGTCGCTTTCGACAAGAGTTGATTTTCTCATTAATGTTTGTCCTGTCATCAAGTTTTTTTTGTAAGTGATTGATTGTAATCGGAATATGAAAAAGCCATTTATCTTCAGTGAAACGTTCGTCTTTTATAATGGGATAAGTAAATTTTTTACTTTCAATCAATTCGGGATGATGACCGTATTTTCTTTTATTCTCATCAAGCGTAATAGAAGCTTTTCTAAAAAATACTTCTCCACCTCCGTTCAGTTTAATATGACCATTTGAATTATGAGTAAAATCAAACAGCGCTTTCCAATACATTGTATGTAAATTGTCAGCGCCACCTTGCTTTTTATTTTTGGAAAAATCTTTGTTATTAATTTTAAACAAAAACAGCTTTCCTTCTTCAACTAATTTGTCAACAAGCCCTTTATTTATTTTGTCAAAACGAAGAACATACCCTGCACTCAAATCTTGAGATGGCACGCTTCCTTCATAAATTTTTGAAAACACTTTCGATTCTTTTAAATACTTCACAAAATCTTCAGGGACTTTTGCATTTTGTCCTAACTGCTGTTGCCAGTACGTCATTTTTTCATAAATCTCGCTTGTTTTATTTTTTGGGTCAATTGAAAGCGTTTTAATATTGTCATATTTATCTTTTTCTAAAATTTGTTTATTCAAAATTCCCAAATAATAAATTCCATCATTACGAAGAATAATACTCAATTTGCTACTTTCAGCGCTCACGGACCATCCATCCAACAACTGTCCACACTCAAAATTTATTTTTATTTTATCTAACGAGTATGGCTTTTGGGTCAAATAATTTCTCGACGCATTAAATAGTGGAATAATGTTTTTTAGTTCGTTGTAAATGGGTTCTAATTGGCTATAAAAATAAAAATCCTTAGTTTCAACCATCACAAGCTCCCCCTTTTTTTCTAACACGAGAGGTTTAATAAAATAGAGAACGTCCAAAACAGATTGCAGAAAATCTTGAATTTGAATTTTCTTTTTATTATCTCGTTTTAAATCGGTGTCTGTTCGTTCCCAAAACGTTTCAATAGATTTCCGCTTACTTTCAATTTCTGCAAACAAAGATTTGTCTTCTCTTACTTTCGTTTCCACGTTAAAGAATCGTTTACTAAATGCCCTGTAATAAGCGATAATTGATTTTGAGCTATCTTTTTCTTTAATGATATTTTCTACTTCAGCAAGAGGTACAAATTCTTTTTCGATTTTAATCCATTTCCAATCATCAAAAAAGTAATTAGAAATTTTTCCTAATTCCTTTTGATTGATGTAAATACTGCTCAAATCGTACGTGTGAGGAAAGTTCGTAAATAACGCTTTGATTTGATTTTCAAATTGGTTACTATCGCAAAAATCCTTTACGGCGGCAAGCAAAGAACGGTCATCATGAAATTCAACTTTTTTTTCCTTGTTGCTCAAAATTTGTTTATAAAGCGGAATCATCAAATATTTCTGCAACTCGTTTTGATTTGAATTTTTTTGACACCATTCGTTTATTTTAGAATTTAATTTTCCAATTGCTTCATTATATTTTGTAATTCCTGCCTGTGTTAATATTTTGTTGTAACTCAATTCATTGACATTATCCCAATGCGAATCTTTTAATTCGCCTGGTAATTCTTTATACTTGTCTAAGTTTTGCTTAAATCTTGGTAAGTTTTCATTAACAAGTCTAAATGCAATTGAATTTTTCAGAACACCTCCAAAAATTACTTTTCTGTTTATATCCAAACGCTTGAAATAGCTCGGAAATTGGCGCATCTCGGAAATAAGAGCTTTCTTATTTTCAATCTCAGGAAGTAGACTTTGGTTGGCAGCATCTTCGTAAAACGTATCTAATTCATCAAATAAGTTTTTTTTATCTTTTACAATTTTTGTAATAAAAATATCCGAAAACCTATCTTTTATTTTCTCAAGCAAATAATTCTGATGATTAATATCATCATGAGGATTCAATAGTTCAAAATCCCTTAGCTTGAGCTTGTTCTCAATGACATGCTTATCGTATTCACGAATAAGCATTTGTGTTTTTTCAAACATAACCTCGCGTTCAATATCCTTTTCTAAAATTGATTTAAACGCTTCAGGCTTTGTTCCCTCCACAGGTACCAGTTCAAACTTCAATGTTTTATCCAAACTGTACAAATTCTTAAAATCATCAAAAAAGTTTTGTGTGTTCATAATTTTCATGTTATCTACAATAGTAGAAATTAAATAAGTGTCTTAGACGTTCTATTCATTACAAACCGAAACCATTCCTCGTTGCTAATCTTCAACTCAACTTTTCGCAAATCCTCATCCTTCGAGTTTCCAAATCTCTGCTTCAAGAGCAAGCCTTTCAACGCAATGTGGTAAGCCCCGTTGGCATCCGAGTCTTTTGGAATGTCGTTTGCCTCTTCTTTTGTCCTAAAATAATTTCCATTTTTATCAGCTACCGGACTTAAAATGAAATCCTCTCCATTTATCTCAAACCGCATTTGACTAATCAAATTCACGTACTTAAAAATCACCCCAAGCAAGTGCCCATCTGCCTTATCCAAAATCTCTCGCTTAATATCCGCACCATAGCCAATGCCTTTTTCCTTGAATATTGTAGAGAGAATTTCATACACATCAATTTCTTTACGTTTGCGATCTTTTGTGTCGTAATCCGATCTCTTTTGACCGGGTAAAACATCCAAGGTCCATTCCGTTTCAACCTTCGATTCGGCTGAAATTTGGGAATATGGCAGTTTCGCATAATCAATCGTAAACCGAATCTTGCTCTCCGAAAACTCAATGCAATCGAATCCCGCTCCAATCAAATCTTTTGAATTTTCCACCTTTTCATGCTTGAAGTACTTAAACGGCGCAAATCCTGTAACAAAATCTATCTTAGATGTATATGGTGCAGATACATAAAAAATCACGCCCGTTTGCTTACCCATGGCTTTGAAACTTTCAAACGCCTGTGTAAGTTGCAAAGGCTTCAAAAGCCCGCCCGCTTCATTTGGCTTCTTTTCTTTATCAATGAGGCAATTGAATTTTTGAATAAGCATTTTTTCAAAATTTTGGTACACTTGCTTTTCAATTTTTTGCCGCCCTCGTTTCATACCCATATTTAAATCCTCCATAACCACAACCGCGCTGTATTTCAAAACCAATTTTTAAACCTCATGCACGGCAAGAGATAAATACCCATTCTTCAAATCTTTGATTTTACCCATCTTTTGCCAATTCAAACGAGCCGCTGCTCTTTCCTTCTCGCGCTTGTCTAAGAGATTATGAAAATCGGGACCTATTTTATTCAATGATTTTTGATCAAGTATTTTTCCTTGCGAATCAATCACACACGCGTAAAGTAAGTTCTTTTCGCCACGATCTATGCCGATGAAGTTGACGTTTTTATTTTCTTTAAGTTCCTCGCGAATAACCTCGTTCAAATACGCATTGTCTCCTGCTTTAAAGTTAATCGTAACAGGAACATGGAAAAAATACTTATCCTCTGTGAATCGTTTGTTTTTGATTATATCGTAAGAAAACGTGCTTTCTTTTTTCGAGTTTAATTCGTTTTTATTCTGAATCGGCTTTCCCTCTGGGTGCGTTATTTTTTTCTCAATAGACAGAGGTCTAAAAAACAGTTCCGCTTCGCCATTCAACTTGTAAACAACATCTTTCAAATTTTCTTCCGAAAACACTTGCTTCCAATAAAGCGTATGTAAATTGTCAGCGCCACCTTGCTTTTTCTTTTGGGAAAAATCTTTGTTGTAAAGTTGAAACAGAAACAACCGTCCTTCGCGCACATGTTCATCAATAAACGAGTCGGGAACATTTGAAAAGGTGATTTGATAACCTTGTTCTGTAAGATGATCAGTGAAATCCTCCCATTTTTTATATTCAGATGTTTCTTTGAACGTAAAGCACCGACCCCAATATCCTTGAGCTGCACTTTTGTAATAATCAATAAAAGTGTCTAAGTCTGCTCTATTAAATTTTTTTATTTCGTTTTTTGGGTCATCTTGTGCATAACTCTGTTTCTTCTTTATTTCAGCAATTTTTGGAATATATCTTTTCTTTAATTCGTCCAAGTTTTTTGTAAATCGTTTGTATTTGTTTTCAACCAATATTATGTTTTGAATATCACTTTCAGCCTTAAACTGTTTGTAATTGACCTTCTCATAGCACGGTTCGTTTTCGCGTGGTAGAATGGACTCAAATAATTTGTTATTCCCTTTTCCTTGACTGTCCATTATGGCAAGAAAATACTTCCCGTTTTTCCGAAGTAGCACGCAGGTATTGTCTTTCTCTTTATTAACGTGCCAACCTTTAGCAAGCGTTGGATTTTCGAAGTTTAATTTGTACTTTTCCTCTTTATAGGGTTTTCTCGTGATGTAATTCCGCGCAGAATTGTAAACCTGAATGACCTCACAGAGCGAGTCGTAGAGTTGGTCAAAATCAGTATAAAACCCTTTGTCCTTTTCTCCAAATTCTGTGGCTTCATCATTCGCTTCGCTCATTTCCTTAGATTTTCTCTTGCGAGTCGAAATAGGCTTTAGGAAGTGTACCAGCGCCATCACATCATCCAAAAATCGCTTAATGTCGGCAGATTTGTCGCCATGTTCTTCTTTATAAAGCAGTTCATCGCCTTCTTTAATATCCTTTGTCGCAACTACATACTTCGCGTAGTCCTCTTCAATCCGTTTTCTAATTGCATGAAATGAACCCACTATAACAGCTTGTTTCATCTCCATTTTTGGGAACACCTCAATCATTTCCCGCTCTTTTGTGAAATAATCAAACAGCGGCGTTCTGCTTGTTGCAAGCACTTTCCGCTTCTCGTTTCTCAAAAACTCTGGTTGGTCTTTTTCAGGCTGCTCTTTCAGGAAACCAATGTATTCCGCAATGTGCGCATCTAAGTACTCAATTGAAAAATCCTGCTTCAAAAAGCGTTTTCGGCCATCGTCAATTTTCTTTGTGATTTTTCCTTTTTTGTAAGCAGGAAATTTTTCCTCTGACTCCCTACGCAGGACATCGTTAATAAAATGCCAGTCGCCAAATACCGTCTGCGAAACATCCGTGAGCGAATCGTTACGAATCATGATCCCTTTAATATCATATTCTTCGGCAATATTCCCTAACATTTTTTCGAAAGCATCAAGAAGTTTCTTCTTTACTTTCGTAGCGCCTTCAGTCACTTGCTGAATATCATCCCAATACGAATCAATACCATGCTTTAATTCGTTGTCGCAATTGAACGTTTTGTTACGAGGGTCTTTTTTTTCATCTCCTGCTTTCCTGAACATGATTTGCTTAAAGAGCGGAGCTAAATCGGGCAAATCCTTTTTCTTGATTTGCTGTTTTTGCCTGAAAAGATTTAAGCACAGATTGAAAACGCCCAAATTTTCGTTGTATCTGTCAATGTCCTCCTGTTGCAAGCATTTATCGAAGAAATTTATTTCGGTGAAATTTTTCTGAACCCAATCCAATATTCCTTCAAGAAAATGAGACCCGAGCAAATCTTGATTAAATTTATCAAGTTGAATTTGATCGAAATATTCATTTGGCTTTCGTAATCCTTTTTCAAGAACTTTTTTCACAATTTCAGAATTGCTTAAAAACTTTGGGAAATTGTCGTTCACAATTCTAAATGGAACAGCTGTTGCAATGTCCTTGTCAGAGTACACGTTTTTCCTGTTTTCGTGAAACCCGAGGAAGTAAGCTGAAAAACGTTTGAATGTACCTAGCTTTTCTTTGTTATCCTTATCGTTTTCGTACCTCGGAACAAGCATTTTTGAAAATATTTTTTCCGTAAAAAGTAGATCAAATGCTTTTTCACCTTTTTTGTCCTCCTCATTACTCTCATCTTCCTCAATATCTTCATTTTCTACATGTTTCAAAATTGAATCAAAGAAAACTTCGTTGTTCTTAAAGTAATCATACAGATCCTTTCGTTTTTCCTTTTCTGCTTTTTCGAGTTCTTTTTTCAGTTTTGCAGCATCTTTGGTTTTATTCCTTTTTGCTTTGTCTAAATTCTCATGCGCTTTTGCCAGATCTTCCCAATCCGTTTCAACTTGTTTGAGCGTGTTATTGATAAACTCACGATGCAAATCATCGACAAGTTTTTTCACAGCGTGGTAATGCACGTCGCGAGTCTTATCTTTAACTAAGATCCCTTTCTCTTTGATCTTAGCTTCTGTTTCCCCGACGGGTCTTAGCTCAAACCGCAGCGTTTTTTGCAGTTTATATTGTCCGACAAATTTGTTTAACCAAGTTTCTTGCATAATTGCCTCCTTTTAAAAATTATTTTAGTAAATTAACCTATTTAATTTCTATTATTGTAGATTCATGGTTTTGGTAATGTTCTTAGCACTTCGTCTTTGATGAGAAGGATTTTTTCTTTGATATTCTTTTCTGTTTCGCCTACAGGTTTCAGTTCAAATTTTAATGTTTTTACAATTGGAAACTTGTTTACGAATTCTTCAATAATTGTGGGTTTCATAGATTACTCCTCATTATATTCAAGTAGGATCTTTTAAAATGTCAAACAACTTGTGTTTAACGGTACAAGAACAATGTAAGCAGCAAAATCGGCAGAGCTGGCACTACCCGCTACAAGCCAAAAAACATTATATACTTATTTTTTTGTTCCTGTCTATATACCTTTGAACTAAAGAAAATACTGTGGCACTATTTTTGCCTTTTTTATTCACCCCAGTTATCAACAATATTTTTGTGCCCATATCTGCATTGGTGTGCCAAACCAAGCACTGGCAATTGTAATAAGTACTGTTTCTACAATGAAAACTTTACAAGCAACGGCAGGTTTTATAGTATTTTTGGATTCCAAAGTATTGTCATCTCTGGTAGAGCACCTCACTGCCATTTTCAAACCCAAGAAAAAAAGATGCGGCTCTTTTGGTGTGTACTCCTTGCAATTGTAGTAGATACATAGAATGTATTGATCATGTACATTCTATTTTATGAATTTTTACTTGGCGCACAGTATAGAAGGACAAGGCTAGAAAAATCAGACTAGGTTCTAACTGATTGAAAATTGGGCAAATCGCCCCAAGAATAAATCTGTATAGGTACCTTGTACCTAGACCTTGTACCCTTGAATTCAATTTCCTTGTTGTGCTAGAACCATTAAATGGTTAATAAACCATTTAAGGAGGTCATATGAAAAAGGATGCAAAATATACCAGGAGAATAATACTGTTATTTAGCTTGGTATCCCTTATCAGCTTTCAAGCCTGCGAGGAAGTCAAAGAAAGTGACTCGCCTCCTGTAAACCTTTCTTTGCCATCCATAACTGGTAATCCAACTGTAGGAGAAAAGTTAACTGCAACAAATGGTACCTGGAAAGGCAAACCTGCTCCTGTTTTTAGCTACCAGTGGAGCCATTCCGATACTGAAATTGCAGGAGCTACAAGTAACGAATATACAACCACCTCCGATGATAAGAATACCACTCTTACAATTGCCGTTACTGCTCAAAATCCATTAGGTTCCAGTACTGTACATTCATTGCCTACTGCCAGCATTGCCCAATTATACACTACTTTTATTAATATAACTCTACCAACAATAACTGGGACCAATGAAGTTGGGCAAACACTTACCGCAAGCCCCGGCACTTGGTCAAGAAGAATCAAGTCCACTAATTATCAATGGCTAAGGAATGCCGATGAAATTAGTGGGTCTACCACACAAACATATACAATTGTACCCGATGATTCAGATAGCTTTTTAAGTGTTAGGGTAACAGCTGTTAGTGCTGAAGACCCTATAGATGCAACTGCAAACGCTACTGCAGTCCAAAATGCAGTTGTGAGAAATGCTGCTGGCTATCCAGTAAATTCTGTATTGCCAGTTATCTCAGGTCAGCCATTTGTCGGTCAAACTTTATTCGCCAGTCAGGGAACCTGGTCAAACAACCCTGTTTCATTTGTCTATAAATGGTTCAAGGGTACCACACCGATAGATGGAAGCGGCGGTAATCAATTTACCTTAACCGGCACAAATGCAAATGAAACAGTACAAGTAGAAGTACGTGCATTTAATTCATCTGGTTTTGTAAAAGTAACATCAACTCCCACCGCTATCATCCAAAATCCTGTAGCTCTTTCAATACAAACTGTACCTGTAATTTCCAAAGTGCTAAACCCTGCAAATCCAAATGATGATGCAAATGAATTTATTTTCGGTGACACACTTACTGCAAGCAATGGAACCTGGAATGGAAACCCACAGCCCGATTCCCATACCTATGTTTGGTTGTACAATTCTACTGAATTACAAAATAGTGCCTCGCCTAATTATATTATCTTACGCAGCGACATTAGCAGACAAATTAGTGTTAAGGTTATCGCAAGAAACCCAATTGGTTCGGTTGCAGAGTCAAACTCCGCTGCAATCACAGATATTAAAGGCCCGCCAACCTTCACTTCTGCCTCATCCATTAGGATTTTAGGTACCCTGGGAGTAGGAACAACACTGGAGGCTATTCCTGGTACCATCCAATCCAATCCTGCTCCTACTTTAAATTATGTATGGCAAGCAGATAAAACAGCGGTAGGAACTAATAGTGCAACCTATACTATTGCTACGACAGATCAGGGCAAGAAAATTTCTGTTGTTATAGCCGCAACAAATGAATTTGGGGCTGCAACCGACCAAACGGCTGATACAGACCCCATTCCCTAATTTTAATACTTTTTCTTATTCAGTACGCTCCACCCTAGTGGAGCGTACTTTCGCCATTCTTCACCTGAAAATCTCACTTTATGGTACAAAATAGTATTTTTATATTGGTAATAGAAGTTTCATAGGAAGCAATATAATTAGTCCTAATACCTGCCAAAGAAGTCAAAAATTACGATAAACCTACCGATAACATAAAGAAATATATGAAAATATGGGGTGTAGTAAAGGCAGATTTCATTTGTAAGCCATCCTACAGGCTGCAAATATTGCTCCCGTTTGGGATATACATTTTTAGCCTTTTTTCAGGTTGCGCAGGTATACGGATCGGCACTCCACCATCTAATATTTCCCCACCTTCGGTTACAGGATTTGCCCTTGTAAACCAGGTGCTAAAAGGAACAGATGGTAGTTGGATGGGCAATCCAATCCCAAGTTTTACCTATCAGTGGTATCGAAACAGCTCTCCCATTAGCGGGGCAACATCTGTTTTTTATTCGATTCTACCAGAAGATGCCAATACTTCACTTAGTTTGTTCGTAACTGCCACCAATTCTATTGGTGAATCAGTAGCCCAATCCAGCCCCATAGCTGTTCAAGCAATTACGGCACCTAGTAATCTTAGCCTGCCACTTCTCAGTGGCTCTACCATTGTAGGTCAAAAACTCACCACTACTAATGGCTTATGGTCAGGAAATCCAACTCCTACTTTTTCCTTTCAATGGTACAGGGATGGCATAGCTATCACTGGTGCTACCCTTTCTGAGTATATTTTGGTAGTAGCCGATATAGGAGCGAAAATCACAATTAGGGTTATAGCAACTAATAGTGCGGGAACAAGTTCGGCTACATCTTTGCCAACTTCAGTGGTTACCGCTATTCCCACTGCTCCTATAAACACCGGTTTACCAGTTATTACAGGGCAAGTTGCAGTGAGCTCTATACTAAATACTACAGATGGTACCTGGACAGGTAACCCAAATCCTACCTTTACATATCAATGGTTTAGAAATGCTACCCCAATAGACCAAGCCACAGAAAATATCCTTACATTGTTGCCCGCAGATATGGGGACGACCATTACAGTGAGAGTCCGAGCTACAAATACAGCAGGTAGTGCCGATGCAAGCTCGGCTGCAACTGCTATGGTGATTGGCCCACCGCAAAACACTGTTCTGCCAACAATAAGCGGTCTTACAACTGTACATCAGGCATTAACAGCCAATACAGGTACCTGGCTAGCAACTCCTTCAGCAACTTTTGCATTTCAGTGGATGAGATCGGGTGTTCCTATCCCAGGTGCTACTAATTCTACCTACACTGCTATCGCACAGGATATTGGATCAACCCTACGCATACAAGTTAGTGCTACTAATAGTCAGAAAACAGTTATTGCTAACTCACTTTCCACACTGATAATAGCAGGAATTTCACCTGTAAACACAACTTTGCCTACTATTACTGGCACTGCCGTAGTGGGACAAACGCTCACTGTAAACGATGGTGTTTGGACCGGCACACCATCACCTACCCTTGCGCGCAAATGGAAAAGAAATGGCACGGATATAGTGGGAGCTACTGGTTCTACCTATACGCTTGTACCATCCGACAGTGGTACTACCATTAGTGTAGAAGTAACTGCCACTAATTCTCAAGGTGCTTGGATCTGCAACCCCGCTATTCGTACTTCTGCTCCAACTGCTACTGTTACTGGAGTTGGACCTGTGAATACAGGGTTGCCTGGTTTATTACCTTTGCGCACCGTTGGTCAAACACTAAGCGTAGCTGATGGTATATGGACGGGTACTACTCCCATAACTTTTAGTTATGTATGGCTCAGAAATGGAGTAGAGATACAAGGAGAAACTGGCAACAGCAAGTTGTTAGTGAGCGATGATGTTGGATTTTCTCTTACTGTCCAGGTTACTGCTACCAATGTGGCAGGCTCTTCCACCGCACTAACTCCTCCTTCGTCTATGATCAATGGAATTAATCCTGCCAGCCTGAGTCTACCTACAATTAGTGGTTCTACTACTATAGGACAATCACTTATAGCCAATGATGGCAACTGGGTGGGCATTCCAACTCCATCGATTACCAAGCAATGGAACAAAAACGGTGTGGCAATACCAGGTGCTACTGGTTCAAGTTATGTAGTTAGGTCCGGTGATTCTGGCTCAAACATTAGTGTTACAATATTGGCCACCAGCTCACAGGGGGGGTGGACTTCCAGCCTGGTATTTGCCACTTCTTTTAATGTCGCAATTCCCTAACAGACATCATTAATACCCTACTATAAAAAATCTACTCAGTACTTTTTATGAAATCTGCCGAAAATATGGTATTATCCCTATAGATACACATCTGTAATTATGTTTTCCCAATAGGGGTTCGAGGAGAAAGTATGAAATCTGAAGTGAAAATCTTTTCTGCATTTGGATTATTTGCTTTAGCTTTATTGATATTAACCACTTGTGCAGGCTTGCGTACTAATTCTATACCACCAAAAAATATTGAACTGCCTGCCATTACTGGCAGTTTAGTACAAGGAGCAACAATAACCGGCAATGATGGAAACTGGACTGGAACTCCCCCTCCAACCTATAGCTGGCAATGGTATAGGAATGGAGTAGCCATACTGGGTGCAAATCAAAAAACATATACGCTCCAAAGCCAGGATGTTGGTGCTATATTAACATTTTCTGTTACTGCAACCAATAAAGCAGGCACCGCTTCTGCTACATCAATGCCAAGTAATTTGGTGGTATCTACCAATGCACCCCCTGTAAATCTTACTCTGCCTCTTATAACAGGTACCCCAGCAGTGGGAAGCACATTAAGCTCTTCCAATGGAACCTGGTCGGGCTATCCTATACCCACTTTTTCTTATCAGTGGCTTCGCTTAGGGTCGCCAATAGCTGGCGCAATCAGTAATACCTATACAATCACATCAGTTGATACAACCGCTACACTATCTATTCAAGTTACAGCTACCAATTCTTTGGGTAGTGCCTCGGCACAAGCTTTACCTACTACTGTAGTTTCAGGTTTGCCTATTAATACAATTGCTCCGTATATTACAGGGACTGCTACCGTAAACCAAACTCTTACAAGTCAAAATGGTACCTGGCTATCCGAACCCGCAGCTACTTTTACATACCAATGGCAAAGGTTGGGCATTGATATTGCAGGTGCGACTGGCAGTACCTATGTTTGTCAGGTTGCAGATATTGGGTATCAGCTTACTGTTCGGGTAATAGCTACCAATAGTGTAGGCAGCATTTTTGCAGTATCTACGCCTACACAAAATGTTACTGGCATTGTTCCTAGTAATACTCTCCTCCCCGCTATAAGTGGAACACTGCGTTTTCCGCAAACCCTTTCTCTTAACGATGGAAACTGGACTGGTAGTCCAACTCCAACCTTTACACGACAGTGGAAACGAAACGGACTTGATATTGCAAGTGCGACTAATCCTACATATACAATCACGCAGCAGGACATAGGTTGGACGCTCACCGCACAGGTGAATGCCACAAATCCCCAGGGAGGGTGGGCTGGGGGTTCAGTTAATGCAAGTAGCCCCGCAACCACCACTATTCAAGGGATAGACCCTGTAAATACCGCCTTGCCAAACATTAGTGGTACTGTTTCTGTTGGTCAGGTTCTTACAGCAAATGATGGCACCTGGACTGCAACCCCTGCTCCTACTTTTAGTTATCAATGGAAAAGGAATGGCACAAACATTACAGGAGCAACATCTAAAACCTATACACTTGTAGATGCAGATTTTGGTGCAACTATGCAGGTAACTGTAACTGCCAGTAACTCCCAAGCAGCATGGACTGGCATTCCTGGTACGGCTACATCTACAGCTACATCTGCTGTCCTTGGTTCTGTACCAGTAAACACCGTTCTCCCTGTCCTATCTGCTAATAGAGTAGTTAACCAAGTCATTAGTGTAGATAATGGTACATGGACGGGAACACCTCCAATTACCTTTAGTTTTTCCTGGTTTAGAAATGGCGTTGCTATTGCAGGAGAGAATGCAAATACCTATACTCTGACTATTACAGATATTGGCAATAGCATTTCGGCACAGGTTACTGCAACTAATGCCTCCGGTAGCAGTACTGCCACAACCGCCGCTTCATCAACAATAAATGGTATATCCCCTACCAATACAGTCATACCTTCTATTACAGGTGCAACAACCGAAGGGTCTACTTTAACAGCTAATGACGGCACATGGTCTGGAACACCCACACCTACTTTAACCCGAGAGTGGAAAAAGAATGGAATACCCATACCAGGGGCTACAGGCACTGTGTATATTCTTTCTTCGGATGATATTGGTTCTAGCATAGCTGTTACTGTAACTGCTACCAATTCTTTGGGAAGTTGGACTTGCGTACAATCGTCTGCCACTTCTGCATCAACCCCAACAGTTTCAGGTGTAATTCCCACAAAATTAACGAGCCCTATTCTTAGCAATGAACGAATTGTTAATCAAACTATATCCACAACCAATGGCACATGGTCTGGCTCACTACCAATGACCTTTTCCTACGAATGGCTAAGAAATGGTACGATAATTTCTGGCGAAAATTCTAATACATATGTACTTAGATCTGCAGATGTAGGAATGACTATTGCCTCGAGGGTTTGGGCTACAAATGCTACAGGAACCAGGAGCAGCTTCTCACTGCCCTCTACCAACATACAAGGTATTGCACCTGTTAACACAACTTTACCACAAGCTACAGGCACAGCTGCGGCAGGTCAGATTCTGACCAGTACAGACGGGGTTTGGACTGGCACACCAATTGCCATAACTTTTACCCGCCAGTGGAAGAGAAATGGAGTGCCTATTTCTGGTCAAACAGGATCTACATACAATGTAACTGCATCGGATTCAGGAACTACAATCACTGTAACTGTATTTGCAAATAACTCGGTTCTGGGCTGGACAATCACACCTGTAGAAGCAACATCGCCAGGAAGATCAGTACCATAATTTAGTTATATTTTATCTAATAAAAAGTGGCAGAACAAAATTGTTCTGCCACTTTTTATTTACGCCTCGTAGTCCAATTGCCTTTCAGACCAGGATGCAAGAATAGGCAAAAAAAGCATTGCTTCTTTTTTTGCACCAGGTAAATCGTGATCCTTCCAATTGCCACATTCGGCATCACTAGCACCAGGAATCAATCCCGTATGTTTAGTAATACTTTCAAAACAAAAACGTGCTATTTGCAGTGCCTCGCCTCTGTTATCAGAACGCAAAAGCAAGTAAAACCCTGTCCTACAACCCATAGGCCCTACATATAGCATCTTTGCTTCCCATTTTGAATTGCGGGCATAGGTTGCTAATAAGTGCTCTACTGTATGCGAGGTGGGTACTTCCAATACTGCTTCTATATTTGGCTGCTTCATCCGAATATCATAGGTAATCACATCTCCGTCTATCCTGGATATGTACATACCTTTTTTAAGTTTGCGGTGATCTACCATAAAACTTGCAATTTGCTTTAGCATTATTATACCTCCATTCAGCAATAAATTAGTATTGATTGCCACAAATGATAGTACAATAATGTAAAAATAACAATACGCAAGTTAAAAGATGGTGCTGGTAATCATCCCACTGATAATGTGGATAATCTGTTGTTCAAAGCACACATAGTAAAATTTTAAGCGCAAGAACTATAAAAAGTACTTTTCAAGTGGGCACGGCTTCGCAGTGGGATAGCGGAGAAACATCTATGCTTGTAATGTACTTGGCAGGTGCGCTTGTCCAACATTGATTGAATATTGAAAGTATAGACTACTTGTAAGTTTGTTTTTGTCAAATCTGCAAAGAATCGTTTCTTATGTCCAATTTTTTCCTTTTTTACTTCGTCTATCAGCTGTTGCTCGGGTAGGTAGGTATAGTTGGTATTTGCTGGCTATAATGGTGCTATTGTTCTCGGGTAAACTAATTATTACTACGGCATCGTTTTTATCTGTACATAATAAAATACCAATGGTAGGGTTTTAAAAGTCTTGCTTTTCGTATTGGTCATAATAGTTTACATACATTATGGTGCGTCCAACTGCATTGCGTCCGCTGTGCGGTCGCAATTGGGAAACGGCGATATTGCTATTCCCGGTACCAAAACGCTAAAGTTTGTACTCAAGGACCTAGAGCAGGCTTTAGAGTATATCCTATTCACTACCTGGTTCTGCTACAATTGATATATTATCATCTATTTTGGGATAAACTTTTATTTTGATGCCATTTTCTATTTTTAAATTAAATTTAACTTTTGGCAAACCATTTACAATATCTACCGTTTGCACACTTACATTTATTACACTTAGCAGTAAATCTAGAATGTATCGTGGGTTGCCTGTTTCGGTTGCCCAGTCGTTGGGATTGTTTGTTATACCGCTTTCTTTATGGGTAGATACTTGGTAGCGTTCCATAATCCATTCTATTGCACTTTTACCGTTTACTACATATTCATAAGCCTGTGCAGGGATATTTGAAATAGTTATTTTGCTGTTGTAAATGATGGTGTCTTTTTGGTCTTTTTTTGGAAAACGAAGTTTTTCAACTGTATAAAATTTTCCATCATCACCCGTAACTTTTGCAGCTGCAAAAGGTGCAACGGTTTCATAATTCAAATGCAGTTCGGCTAATTTTCTCCCTGCTTTGCTGAATGCCCAAAAATCTTTTACATCTTCTAACAATGGCAAACGAGGCAACATTTTCTTTAAATCACTGGCAAATGTTTCTCTGTATTCCTTGCTATGCAAAAAGCCGTACACATAGTAAAATATATCTTCTTTGGTTACATTTTTGCCGTATATCTTGTTTGCTCTGTCTAAAATAAAATCACTTATTGCATCCCTTCGGATGAAGTCGTTTTTGTTATCTTCATCAAAAATTCCCTTTTGAATTGAGTTGTTTTCTTCGTAGTAATAGAGTGGGAAGCATTGTGTACCTGCATCAAGGCAATTCAAATCAACCAAATCTTTTGTAATTAAAGTTGTGTTTTCTTTATTGCCACCTAAGCCAGAAATTAAGATTACCCTATTTTCTAAATTCGGTGCTGGGAACATTTTAGAACAAACAGCAGAAAACTCATAAATAAAGTTCTTATCAAAAAGTATATTTATCTTATTAAAAGGTCTGTACAATGCTGTTCTAACTGGGTAATCACTTTTAAGAACATTGCATTTTTCAAATTGCTTTTTTAGGTCTGATGTCCAACTTATTTTTGATGGATTGCTTTCTAAGTATTTTTCAATTGAAATTTTATTGCCTTTTTGATTATCTGTTAAATAAGTTTGAAGTGTTTTATTGTAGTATTCAACAGAAACTTTGTTGTTAGCAATTAATAATTCTTTAGAAAAATTGTATACCCAAGCATCTCTTGAAGTGCCTAAACCCCTACTATAAACTGTGTTAAAAAATGAATTATTTAATTTGTCTTTTTTATCCCCAATTGATATATAAGTTTCAAAAACATCATTTCTCTCTGTAATCCAGTCTCCGTGTTCATTAGGCAATAATGGTTGTATCTGAAATTTCTTATTTGTAAATGATTGTAAGTTGCCAACTAATTTTAGTTTTTCCTCTCTTGTTAAATACTCCCCAATATCGTGGTAATGTATGGTTGCTTTTTCTGTTTTTACATCAGGATTTTTAACCAACAATGTAATGGCTATTGGTGTTCTTGAACCACTGCCAAAAATCTTTCCACCTTCCTTACGGCTTAGTTCTCCGCTGGTACGTTGGTTGCCTCTTAAATTAAATACATAGATAGCTGTAAATTCTTGCTCTATTGATTTACGGAAACCATCGGTGCTATTACCATCTAACCAAGCACCATTTGAAACGGAAGCAATAATACCGCCTGTTTTATCTAACCTATCGGTACTCCATCTAAAGGCTTTTATGTAAGCATCATATAAAGATTTGTTTGAACTGGCATTTGATTGTTTTGCATATGTATCGGCAATGCGTTGGTCAAGTTTTGGATAGCTTTGATTTTGTGCATTGTCGTTGGCTGATTTTTGTCCGATTGAATATGGTGGATTTCCAAAGATTATCCTTAATGGTGCTTTCTGTTGTCGTTGTACCCTTTTGCTGTTCTGAGGAAACATTTCGGAAAATAGTTTTTCTCCATCCTTACTTTCACCTAATTGGAAAGTATCTGTTAAGCAAATGCCTTCAAAAGTTTGGTAGCTTGTAGCATCAGGTAATAAATCGTGATAGGCATTTTCAATATTTACTGCTGCAATGTAGTATGCCAATAAAACAATTTCGTTGCAATGTATTTCGCTTGTGTATTTCCTTGCTACATCTCTGCTATTGATTAAACCACTTTGCAGTAACCTTGTAATGAATGTGCCGGTGCCAGTAAAAGGGTCAAGTATGTGGATGTTTTCGTCTGAAATATTTCGCTTAAATTCTTCTTTCAAAACATCATTTACAGAATGTATAATAAAATCAACTACTTCCACAGGTGTATAAACAATACCTAATTTCTCTACCAATTTAGGAAAGGCAGTTTTAAAAAATTTATCGTACAACTCAATAATAATGCGTTGTTTTCCCTCTGCATTGTCTATACCTGATGCCCTCATTTTTACTGATTGATAAAACTTGTCTAATGTTTCTGCATCTTTTTCTAATGATTGTTCTTCCAATATGTCCAACATCTTTTGCATTGATTGGCTCATTGGGTTGTTTTGCACAAACGAATAGTTTTCAAACAAAGCATCAAATACTGGCTTGGTAATGATGTGCTGTGATAGCATTTCAATTGCATCATTTTGTGTAATAGATGGGTTTATATTCTTGTGCAAACCTTTTAAGAAACTATCAAATGCTTTTTGGTACTTTGGATTTTCATTTAATGATTTTGGTAATGCGTTCTGTTTGTCTTGTTGCAATGTCTGCTACTGATTTTGCCCACTGTTCCCAATATCTTCTATCACCTACTTTTTGTACCATTCGGGCAAATACAACTGCTTGCAGTTGCTCAAATTGCAGTGATATTTGTTCGGCTATGTTTTTTCTGTCTGCACCATTGTCATTATCGGTTGGGTAAATAGGATTGCCGTCTTTGTCAAATGAAATTTCGGGTCTGCCTACTAAAATTTGCTCTGGTCGGTTTTTGTTAATTCAATTTTATTTACTATGGCACTAAAGCGGTCATCGTGGGCTCTAAGTGCATTTAATACTGTCCAAACTACTTTGTACCTTTCGTTATTATCTAAAGCCTTATCTGCTTCTACATCGGCAGGCACAACAATAGGAATAATAATGTACCCGTATTTTTTGCCTGGGGATTTTCGCATTACCCTACCTACACTTTGCACCACATCCACCTGTGAATTTCTTGCAGATAAAAACAAAACAGCATCTAATGAAGGAACATCTACACCCTCACTTAAACAACGTACATTGGTTAATACTCTGCACTCTCTTTCGCCAGGTTCGTCTTTGAGCCAAGTCAGTAACTCGTTACGGTCTGTGGCATTCATAGTACCGTCAATGTGTTTTGACGCCACCAACTGCATTGTTTCCTGTTTCTCGGTTGGTAGATTCGCAATGTATTTATCTGATGCTACATTGAAAGTATTGGTAATCTTTTTTGAAGCTGCAATACTTTGGCAAAATGCAACTGCCCTACGCATTGGCTCGGGGTCGGTTTTTTTTATAATTCCTTCATCGCCTAAAATTTGTTTTGATAAGGCATTGATACAACCAATAAGTTTTGAAGCATCATCTGTATTGATTTCACTTTCTTTGTCCATTATCATTTTTTGGACTGCTGGCGGTACATAGTTTTCATTGAGTGTTAGAATGAGAACTTTGTAATCTGTCAAAAAATCTTTTTCTACTGCTTCGCCAAAACCAATTCTGTACATTTCTTCACCGTACAATGTAGCATCATCCATAGAACACAAATACGCCTCTGCCTGTGTGCCGCCTTGCTCTTTGTTTCATCGTTGTACAGTCGTGGTGTGGCGGTCATATAAAGCCGTTTTTTAGCCTTTATAAAATCGTTGTCGTGTACTTTGGTAAATGCACTTTCATCTTCATCAGCCAATGTAACGCCAGTGGTACGGTGAGCTTCATCGCAAATGATTAAATCAAATTTAGCATATGTAGGATTGCTCTTTTCTAATGCTTTTTGTGCTTGGCAATTACTTCGATGGATTGGTAAGTAGAAAAAACTACTGTTAAGCCATTATTTGATTTTGTTTCTAAGCCTTTGAACTGGTGTAAAATGCTTGCAACATTGGTAGATGCAGGAAAAGCCAAATCCACTACTGAAGATGTATCTATGTCCTCTAATGGCTTTCTGCTCTTAGTTACTTCGGGGTCAGAACATATACATATTGCATTGATAGGTTTCTAAAGCATCAGCATACCACTCATTGAGTGTTTGCCCTAATAATGCAATGGATGGCACTAAAAAAGTATTAAGCCTTTGCCATTGGTTTCATTCTCTGCAATACGAAGTGAATTGAATGTTTTACCTGTGCCACAAGCCATAATTAGTTTGCCTCTGTCGTTGGCTTTGAAGTGTTCGTTGGTTTTGGTAATGGCTTCGGTTTGATGTGGTCTTAACTGCTTCTTATTGGTTCTTGCTACTTCTCCAGTAATGCCTTTGTCTAATTTTTCCCAGTCTAAAGGGGCATCGATAAGGTCGTATACATTAATTCTTGAAACAGGTGGGTTTTGGTTTTTGATTGCCTCTTGTGCATTGATGCCCCACTTGTCTGTTGTGCTTATCCAAAGCCTATGAGCAAAGGAATAAGTTTTTAAATCTTCGCCTTTGAAACGCCTACTGGAAGTAGACAAAAAACTGTCAACTGCTGGCTTATCAATAGTAGAACTCTCTTGATAGCATTTACATTGTATTGCCCAATAATCTCCATCATTGGTCAATGCCACCAAATCTATACCGGTGTCTGTGCCTCCTAAATCAGCTTTGCCCGGAAATTCGTTCCACAACCAAACTTTTTTAAACTTATAAGCATACTTAGGGTCGGTAAGTAAATAAGCTTTCATTAACGTTCAAATCTTTCTCCTTTGTCTTTTTCAGAGAAAGAAATTTTGCGGTATTTTGTAAGTATTGTATTGAATGTATTGCCCATTGCTATTACTTTCTTTTAATTATTATATCCATTGCCTTTTTACCTAATGGGTCGTCTTTAATGATTTCGGTCATATGGCAATAATGCAGCCTCTTATATTACAAATACTTTATTTTCTTTGCAAGATTTGTAGGCAGCTTCTACCACCCTTGCTGCTGCAAGACCATCTTCAGCCTGCGAAATATAGTTGTCTCTCGCACCTATGTTGCCCCTCCCCTACAAGAGTAATAAAGTATTGTATCATATCTTTAGTGGGGTCTTGTGCTGTATCTATCCAACGCCATGTTGATCCTGGGCAGACCAGTCATGCCCCCGGGGTGTGTTTTCATCATGTACCATATTCACTTTTTGGCTCTGACACAAAGTAATATTTCGTGCAAAGGCATCTACGCTGCATACTGCTTCTGTAGTTATAATATCAAAAGATAAACCACCCCAGCTTGGCCAGGTGCTGGGTCGGGACCAGGAAGCATCTATCGTTGCAAAACAACCCGTTTCTAAATTGCAACATAAGCATACAGGCAGTTTCTACTTGGGCTGCTTCTTCCTCTTGTGTATTGTGCTTCCAATAATCCTATTAACCTGAGCGTATACTTCGCATACTTCTGATGATGTATAAAGGCGCATTATATCCAGCAAATGAATACTATGGTCTATTAGAGCACCTCCCCCAGACAACTCCTCTTGGGTAAACCAACTATGACTAGATGGTGTATTTGTCCTTGATTAGATGCGGTAAAACAAATAATTTTTCCTAACTTATTCTGCTGCAACTCTTCCTTAACCTGAAGGATAGGCAAAGAAAATCTCATGGGTAATGCGGGCAATAACAATACCTTATTTTTGTGTGCAATATCAATCATAGCCTCTGCATCCTGTACTGTGGTAGCTAAAGGCTTTTCGCAAAGTATTGCACTGCAATGCCCCATTGCCATTTCCATTAATGTTCTATGGTACGCATTTTCACTAGCTATAATTAGTGCATCGGGATTTTGCAAAAGAAGATCCTTATGCGAAGTGTAGTAAGAACAACCTGTTGCATTGGCAAGATACTTGCCTCTAACTGCATTATCATCCGATAGTCCTAAAAACTCAACTTCTGGTAGCGATGAGACAATCTCTATATATGCTCTACTATGAATATGCGCAACACCAAGAAGGCCAAGTTTAATACTCATAACTGTCTCACCAGTAATTGCAAGGTACTACCTGTCCGCTTCGTTGCTGATGTCAAGGCTGCTTCTGCCACAATAACCGCTGCTACCGCTTCTTCCGCTTCTATTCTTGTCTTTTCCCCTCTTGTTATACATCGATACATATCGGCAATTTGAATATCGTGTGGGTTTTCATTGTCAAGAGAGGAAGGCAGGCCAGTGGGGCTTGGCTCTGCAAAGCTACACCCTGTTGATCCTGTACCGTCCTTGATCCAAAACCTATGAATGCTTTTACTTTGTTCAGAATCATAACTAATACTACCTTTCTGACCGCATATCTGAAAGCTTGTCCTAAAATACCCTTTGGGTGTATCCATGGATGCTACCACTCTGCTTAAGGCTCCTGATTCATGGGTAAGAAGAGCAACGGCATAATCATAGACACTCACATACTTATTTAGTGATGTTTTTACTAGCTAAAACTCTTCGCACTGGACCCGCAAAATGTATCGCCATATCTATATCATGAATCATAAGATCTAAAATAATCCCACCAGATTTATTTTCGTTAAACAAACCAATTGCTTTCATGACGCAGTGGTTTGTAACTAAGTCTTTCAAAGGAAAGTGTAGATACTTCGCCTACCTCACCTAGTGTTAAAAGTTGGTGTGCCTTGTGATATTCAGGGTAGTAGCGCAAAACATGAGCAGGCAAAAGCAGTACCCTTGTTTTTTTGCACAAACTTCCAGCATCTGCTGCGCTTTTGCAGCGGTAAGCGCAAGTGGCTTTTCGCAGATAACGTGTTTGCCTGCATTTGCAACTGCCAAAACCTGGCTATGGTGCAGGTGAGTGGGTGTTGTGATATCTACAATATCGCAGGCTTCTATTAAGGCTTGCATTGTAGGATAGGGCTGTACGCCAAAATTGCCAAAGCGGCTTTCCTGAGCAGATGCCATGCAGGAAGAGGCAAACCCACAAAGTGTAGCTTTTGTTTTTTGCCAGGCTTTTGCATGACTGGTAGCCATAAATCCACTGCCTAGTATACCAACTTTCATTTGTATAACTACATTTCTCTTTTCATTTTGTTTCTTCTTTTCTTATGGCTAGCCATAAATCCACTGCCTAGTATACCAACTTTCATTTGTATAACTATATTTCTCTTCCATTTTGTTTCTTCTTTTCTTATAGCTAGCCATAAATCCACTGCCTAGTATACCAACTTTCATTTGTATAACTACATTTCTCTTTTCATTTTGTTTCTTCTTTTCTTATGGCTAGCCATAAATCCACTGCCTAGTATACCAACTTTCATTTGTATAACTATATTTCTCTTTCCATTTTGTTTCTTCTTTTCTTATAGCTAGCCCATAAATCCACTGCCTAGTATTCCTATTCTCATTTACATTTTTAATGCGCCAGCAGTAACACTTCGAATCATTTGCTTGGAAAAAACAAGATATAAGGCAATAACAGGTAACATAGCCAGAACAAGTGCTGCAAGAACAGCATTCCAATCACTTATATACTGCCCAAGAAATTGCTGGATTCCTAAAGTTATTGTGGCAGTTTTGCTTCCCGGTGCAATTACAAGGGGAAACCATAAGTCATTCCAGATAGGTATCATAGTAAAAATGCCAATCGCACCCAAAGCAGGACGGGCCATAGGTAGAACAAGCCTGTAAATCCTGTATTCACTGGCTCCGTCCATTCTGCCTGCATCTTTAAGATCTTCGGGTATCTCTGACATAAACGTGCTTAAAATAAATATTGTAAGCGGAAGCCCCTGTGCAATATAAATAAGTATAAGCGCGGGCAGTGTATTAAACCAAACCCAGGCTAACCATAATTTTAAGAATACTTACTGTACCCAGGCGAATGGGTATCATAATTCCTATGGATAAAAAAAATCCAAGAAATACATTGCCCTTAAATTTGTAGCTAGAAAGGGCAAAGGCTGTCATAGAGCCAAAAAAAAGAATAAAAATAAGTGAAAAAACAACAACTATTATACTGTTGGAAAAATTTTGAATAAGATTGGAACGAGCAAACACTGTTTCGTAACCTATCAAACTAAATGTTTCTGAGGTAGGAAAAGCAAAAGGAGCGGCAAATATAAATCTTTTTAGCTTAAAAGAATTCATTATTATAAGAAAAATAGGCAAAAGCGCAAGTGCGGTAAAAAACAATAATACAAGTTGACGGCCCAGTTTTTTTGTTGCAAATCTTTGATTACTTTTATGTAGCTTTTTATTTTCTTTTGGCATAGATTTGCTTGCTCCTTTTGCACATCACCTCAGGATGTCATCCTTAGGATATTCATCCAAGATGCAGTTTCTTTAATCGTCTTTTCCATAAATATGAATATAGCAACACCCCAATAAAAATTATGATAAACATCATTGTAGCTACAGTAGCACCCATGTACGGATTCCCTAACTGCAATTGCTGCCCAAAAAAAGTTCTAAAAAACAAGGTGCCCATTATATCGGTAGAAAAGTTAGGGCCCGCCGAAGCACCCTTCATGGAATAGATAAGGTCAAAGGCATTAAAATTGCCCACAAATGTTAAGATGGCAACAAGACCTATAGTAGGCATAAGTAAAGGAAACTTAATTTTCCAAAAAGACTGAATATCTGTGCAACCATCTACAATAGATGCTTCAAGCAGCTCGTCGGGTATCCCAATAAGTGCTGTGTAAAAAAGAATCATGGGTATGCCTATAAATTGCCAGACAGAAATAAGTGCTACAAAAATTAGGGCTGTGTCCGACAAACCCAACCAGGGTTGGAAAAGACTACCCAACCCAAAAAATTTGAGTATAGATTCACTAACACCCCACAGGGGATTAAATATAAGTTGCCAGATAAAGCCAACAATAACAACGGACAAAATAGTTGGCAGAAATAAAAGAGAACGATAAATACCCCTGCCCCTGCCCTTGGATACAAGAAGAGCTGCCAGGAGCAAAGCTATGGGATTTTGTACAACCATGTGAATAAGTGAAAAAATTACATTGTTTTTAAACGCACCCCAAAAACGGGGGCTAAGAGTAGAGTCTGTTAATAATGATACGAAATTGGACACACCCACAAATTGCACTGTATTGTCGGGATTTGCCTGAAAAAGGCTTTGTATAAGCGAGCTAACCAAAGGGTAAATCATAAGCCCTGTGTAGATAATTAGAGAAGGCAGAATAAATACAATAAGGAAAAAAGGAAACTTTTTTCTACCGCGAATATCCAGCACAGATAGCTCCTTACATTACAATTCCTGGGTTATAACCTTGCAAGTTAGCGATACTTGGCGAACACGAATCGTTGGTTCACGATTCGTGAACACTCACTACCTTACTTCCATTACCTTGCGGTGCAGTAGCGAGAGCTCACGAACCTACTTGAACCTATGACTACTTTATTTTGCTGGTTTGTACCACTTATCAAGACCGTCCTGCAGTTGCTTTGCTCCTGCTTCAGGTTTCATAGTCTTGTTTAATACACCAACACTTACTGCCCAGATTTCGTTTTCAAGATTGGGTGCTCCATTTTGGTCGCCCCGGGATAAAATCTGATAAGAGTTGCGAATTGTCTGCTTGCTTAAACCTCTCCAGGATATAAATTCCTGCGCAATAGGATTATCCAAAGTAATCTTGTGATTTGACAAACTAAAGAACCAGGCAAAGCATTGGAGTATAAAGTAGCAAATTCGGCAGTGGTCATCCATTGCAAAAACTTCTTGCTCTGCTCGGGATACTTTGTTTTCGCATTCATAGCAAGAGCTATGTCGGTATGATCAGAAATGTATCGAGTATCGCCTTTTTGTCTACCGGAGGCATAAAAATGCCAAGTGGAAACTGAGCTTCTCTTTCAATACTGATAGCTCCCAAGATCCAGTGGGATAAATTGCTGCCTTGCCAAGAATAAAAAGCTGCTGAGCATCTGGGTATTTAACACCCTGATAGCCTTTAGGCAAATAAGGTGCCCATGCTTCTAGTTCGCGCAGAGTTTTTACATATGCTGCTGCAGTAAACTTTTGTGTGCCTTTAATTAAGGCTAATCTGCCTTCCTCACCTTTCCAATTCACTGGCCCGATGTTCTGAAAGCCCATAGTTGCTGCTTCCCACATATCTGAGGTGCCCATAGCAAGAGGGGTGTACTTGCCATTCTTTCGGATGGCTTCAAGTACTGCCATAAACTCGACTTTGGTTTCGGGTACTTTTAACTTTAATTCGTCAAAAATTTTCTTGTTGTAAAAGAAGCCATGAATTACAGAAGCCATAGGTACAGCAAAAACTTTTTTGCCGTCGTCTGTTACCCAAGCACTCTTTGCAACAGAGGAAAAATTGTTCATACCAGACAAAGTAGTAAGATCTGCAAGGTACGCTTTGTTAAACAAAGCCAAAGAGGCGTCAAAGGGACGGGCAGTGATAAGATCGCCGGCTGTGCCACCTTCCAATTTGGTATTTAGGACTCCATTATACTCGGCAGGTGCGCTTGGGCTAAATACAACCTTAATTGTTGGATTTTTAGCTTCAAAGGCGGGAATAATCTTGTCTGCCCAGATGGTGAGGTCATCGTTTCGCCAACTTTCGATGGTGATGGTAACCGTTTGCTGAGCAAGCAAACCTGCTAAAGACATAGAAAGCACTAAACAAGTCAAAACTAGTTTTTTCATAAAACCTCCATAACGAAATAATAAAATAATTTGACTAATTATAGCAGCTTCTTTGTGCCCTGTAAATACTATCTTGCAAGACAAAACTGCACCTAAGGCTACCATAAGGGAATTCCCTACTTAGCTATCGCTCTTGCAATATATTCTTTTTTTGACAATACTCTAATTCTCTACTTATGGAAAGTTCCAGAATAAAAAGTTTTATTTTTCTCTTTGTCTTTTTAGGCTTGTTTATTCTGGTAGCTACTATATTTTATCCTTTTCTTACTGTCATAGTCTGGTCGGGTCTCTTTTATGCTTTCTTAAATCCACTTTATATTAAACTTACCGTTGGCAAGGACGCACTTCCACGACATCAACCAATCCGAACTTTTTGGGCAGGATTTCTTGCTGTTGTTGGTGTATTACTCATAGTAATTCCTATTGCTCTCCTTAGTATTTCCATTGTCCGCCAGATAAGCGAAATTACACGTACAATTTTTGATACATTAGATAAAAAACCTGAAATTCTAGGTATACAAGAAAATGGACCAATTACAAAATTCCTTAAAATCATCAGCGATGGTGGCCTGGATATTTCTACACTCAATATAGGCAAAGAGATAAGGTCTTTTATGTTATCTCATGTAGATAGTCTTTTAGGTTTATCAGGAAAAGTTTTTCAGCTTAGTATCCAGATTATTGTATCACTTGTCTTTATAGTTTTTAGCACTTTCTTTCTTCTCCTTGACGGCAAACATTTAGCGAAAATAGTAATAGAAGCAATACCTATTGAAAAGCATTACACTGGTATCTTTTGCGCAAATTCAGAGATATGGGAAAGCATCTGATAAAGGGGTTTTTTATTGTAGGTTTGTTTCAATCATTTATGCTATTCCTAATCTGCCTGATATTTCAGATAAAATCCCCCACTTGTTATTGCTGCATTAGCACTTGTAGCATCCTTTATTCCTATGGTTGGGACTGCTCTTGTCTGGGTACCAATAGGTATCCTAATTATCGGTGAAGGAAATGTAAGCGGCGGAATCCTCTTTATGCTGCTCTCTTTATTTTTTGTATCCTTCCTTGACAACTTTATCCGACCAGTAATCCTGCACGAAAGGCTAAAATACACCCACTCCTTATCTTTTTTTCTATATTGGGGGGCTTTCAGATTTTTCAGTAGCAGGATTGGTTTTAGGACCTTTGATTATAGTTATTTTTTTTACAGCACTGCAACTGTACGAAGATTCTATGAACCCCGATGGCATTGCGCGCAATAGAAGAGCTACTGATAAAATTGCCGGACAGTAATATTCTACTAGCGGAGAGTGCTTATACCTGTTAAAAAGCTGTCTTCAATTACTACATTACCCGTACTATGACCCAATCTTCTTTCTGGTCGTGCAACCCCATGAAAATCAGAGCCTGCAGTAACAAGCAACTTCTTTTCTTTCGCCATCTTTTCTAATCGCCTGCATTGCCCCAGCTTACCCGAAGGATGGTAAGCCTCTATCCCATCTATGCCACTAGACTTCCAAAGATCCATCAAACTATCCAGCTCTGCCAGTTCTTATTCAGAAGCAGAGGATGGGCTACAACTGACACTCCCCCTGCTCGTTTAATAATTCCTATTGCCTCTTTCATATCCCACATTTCTCTTGCTACAAACCAGGGCTTTCCACGCGCCAGGTATTTATCAAAGGCTTCTTGTTTTGTTGCAACTAGCGATAGCTTTTGCAGTAATTGGGCTATGTGGGGCCTTCCAAGACTTTGTGATACTTCAGGTTTGCCTGCATGCAAATCTTCCAAGCATATATTATGTCCCGCTTTCGTATTAGTGTGAATATTTTTTCATTGCGCTTGCGCCTGGCAACCGCTAAATAGGCAAGACCTACAGTTAGCTCATCTATATTGTAAGGTGATACGCTAAAAGATGAACCTCTTGAGATAGGCAGATCATGCCTAATTCTATTCCTCGTATAAATGTAATACCACACTGTGTTGCAGCAGCTTGAGCCTCTTCCCAGCCGCTACAGGTATCATGATCAGTTAATGCGATGGCCCGAAGACCCATCTTGGATGCAAGATTAATAAGCTGAGTTGGGCTAAGGCTGCCATCGCTTTATTGGAATGAGTGTGCAGATCAATCATGGTACAGACTTATAGAAGATTCTAAAACTAAGAACAGAAGAAGGTTCCTCATCGCAATTCATTGGGTAATAGTACTCACTCAATGAATATAAAGCAATAATTCACACAGGCTTAACTGCAAGTTTCCTATGGGTGGATTGCAAAAGTACAAGGGGAATTAGAAATAAAAATACTCAGTAACTAATTGACACTAGTTGCATGTATTGGGAAACTAAAGGCAATTATGTCCAAAGTCCAAACATTAAAAATAGGGTTGCCAAAGGGCAGAATGCAGTCCGCTGTATTTAGGCTACTGGAAGATGCCGGCCTTCCAGTGCAGGCAGATGCAAGAGGGTACAGGCCCCAAATAGGTCTGCAAGACAAAACGCAGCCAGAGCTGCACACATTTTTTCAATTGAAGCAAAATACTAAAAGCACAAAATATTGTCGAAATGTTGGAATTAGGCTCGCGAGACTTAGGTTTTGCAGGTGCAGATTGGATACAAGAGCTAGGTTGCAATGCACATTTGCTCTTAGATACAGGGCTAAACCCTGTTAAAATAGTAGTTGCC
This sequence comes from Unio pictorum, assembly GCA_030141615.1. Classification (NCBI taxonomy): domain Eukaryota; kingdom Metazoa; phylum Mollusca; class Bivalvia; order Unionida; family Unionidae; genus Unio; species Unio pictorum. The sequence goes on along the minus strand of JARLTB010000382.1, from coordinate 101,616 downwards.
ACGACACCTGCTTTACTAAATAGTGGTGCACTTAAAAAGCCAAAAGGTCTTATTCTGGCTTCTGAATACGAAAATATTGCACGCGACTGGATTGCACGCAAACTACCTGGTGCTGTGTTTGCTCATTCCTACGGTGCCACCGAAGTTTTTCCTCCCGAAGATGCCGATCTTATTCTAGATAATTGTTCCACTGGTGCTACGTTAGAGGCAAACGGGCTGGTCATCATTGACGAAGTAATGAAAAGTTCCACTGGGTTGTATGCCTCTCAGGAAGCCATGAGCAAACCAAATTTTTTTCATGCTTTAGAATCGCTCACATTAGTACTATCTTCTGTCCTGAATGCACGAAGCAAAGTAATGATTGAAGTAAATGTTGAAGCATCCCGTCTAGAAGCGTTATTAAAGGTATTACCCTTTATGCGAGCTCCAACCATTTCTACTTTGCGTGGTGGCGAGGCTTTTGCAGTTCGTGTTGCTGCCCCCCGCACCGCCCTGCCCAAACTTATTCCTGAAATAAAAAAACAGGGGGGTACAGATATAGTAATCTCTGATATTTCCCATCTTGTACCATAGGAGCTAGCATGAGTGTACAAACTACACCCAAACCAATTACTGTTTGCCTTAAAAGAAAAAGTAAGGAAACAGATATAGTAATAAAATTGATACTTTTTCCTGATACGCAGGATATTCACATAAAAAGCGGCATTGGTTTTTTAGATCACATGCTTCAGTTACTTGCTTTTCATGCAGGTTGGAGCCTTTGGTTGTACTGCCAGGGAGATTTAGTGATAGACGACCATCAATAGTGCCGAAGATGTGGCATTGCTTCTGGGCAAAGCCATTAGCCAAGTCTATTCTCAAGTACCAGGATTCAGTCGCTTTGCACATGCCTACGCTCCTATGGACGAAGCGCTGGCAAGGGTAGTACTGGACTTTTCACACAGACCTTGTAGCAGTATAGCACTGGGAATAAAAGAAAAGAGTCTTGGTAATCTTGCTACCGAAAATCTGGTGCATTTTTTTTCTAGCTTGGCATTGCAGCAGAAGTTAGCCTGCACGTTGATGTGCTAAAAGGAGATAATGATCATCACCGTGCAGAAGCGTCTTTTAAGGCACTGGCTCTTGCCTTTCGAAATCTTTGCTATTTTAATCCCCAAAGAAACAACATTTCAAGCAAGGGTACTGTTATCTTTTCAGAACCTAATGAAAAAGATTTTCTTGCCATATTTGGATCTACCCATGAATAAAGGACTATCTAACCTGGTTAACAAGGTGCTGGTGATCAATGCAGGAGAATGAAGATCTACCGCAGGTTGCAATCCTGGCAACAGGACTGGCAAATATCGCTTCAGTTAGTGCAGCTTTGTACAGGGCAGGTGCCCTGCCATTTGTAACCAGTGATCCCGAAGTGGTGTGTAAAGCACAGGCTCTTATATTGCCAGGAGTAGGTTCTTTTGGTGCTGCCATGAAGACTATCCGTAACTCTGGTCTTGAAGAGGCTATTAAGATAAGGATTTATAATAAATTACCTACTATGGCAATTTGCCTGGGCATGCAACTGTTCTTCGAGTCAAGCGAAGAAGACCCAAAGGCAGAGGGTTTGGGACTTATTAAGGGGCACATTGTAGCCTTCCCAACAGATACCACCCTCCCTCAATTAGGCTGGAATCGCCTGGCAACACCTGCTGGCTCTTTCTTTTCTCCTGGATGGGTATACTATGCCAATTCCTACTGCGCTCCAACTGATTCTTATTTTATCACTAGCAGTGGTAAACCCCTACCTCTATTGCAAAGTCAATCTACCTACAATATTACATTTTCAGGCGCACTAGAAACTGCTTCCGAGGTACATGCATCGCCCCCTCCCCTTCTACTTTGCCAGTTCCATCCCGAACTATCCGGTGTATATGGTCATAATGTATTTCTTCGCTGGCTCTGCAAATGATAACAAAACCTTCACTTAGAATAATTCCTTGTTTAGATATAGATGGAGGACTAGTTGTAAAGGGCAGAAAATTCCTGGATTTGCAGGAAGAGGGAGACCCGGCAGAGTTAGCCAAAAGATACGAGGAAGAAGGAGCTGATGAAATAGCTATACTGGACATTAGTGCTACTGTAGAAAACAGAAGGACAGCTCTTGGTTCGATAGCAAAAGTTCGTAAAATTATTGGTATTCCTCTACTGGTAGGGGGAGGGATAAAAAATAAGGATGATGCCCGACGGCTATTAAATTCAGGGGCAGACAGAGTAAGTGTTAATAGCGCAGCAGTTCGCAACCCTGCAATACTGGATATTCTGTCAAATGAATTTGGCAAGCAGTGTCTTGTACTTGCTATCGATGCCCACAAAATTAATAGTGGCACTACCCAGGGTTCAAAATGGCAGGTTGTAATAGACGGAGGCAGAGTAGCCACCAGTCTTGATTGTCTTGTGTGGGCAATCGAAGGAGCTGTTAGAGGAGTAGGAGAAATTTTGTTAACATCTATAGACCAAGACGGGATGGGCAGTGGGTATGATGTGCAGCTCATCTCTGCCCTTGCAGCCATATCCCCCATTCCTTTTATTGCATCGGGTGGGGTTGGTAAGGAATCTCATTTTTTACAAGGTGCACAGGCGGGTGCAAGTGCCTTATTGGCAGCTGGTGTTTTTCATCGTCAAGAGCATTCTATAAAAGAAATTAAACAATACCTAATTAACAATGGACAGGTGGTAAGATTATGATAGTACCTAGCATCGATATCTTATCAGGTAGGGCTGTGCAGCTTAGGGGTGGTAACTACCCTATTCTGGAAGCAGGAGATCCTGAACAACTTGCGCAAGTGTACTCCAGGGTAGGCGAAATCGCCCTAATAGACCTAGATGCTGCACTTGGTCAGGGCAACAATAAAAGCATAATTAAAAAGTTAATTAATAAATACCCATGCCGGGTTGGTGGTGGCATACGCACAATACAAGATGCTACAGATTATTTAAACATAGGCGCAAAGAAAATAATTATTGGTACCAAAGCAGAACCGTCTTTTCTTAGCCAATTACCCAAATCAAGAGTGCTGGTTGCGCTTGACGAAAAGAAAGGAGAAATAGTTGTAGAAGGCTGGACAAAGAAAACTGGCTATACAATAGAAGGTACACTTTGTTCCCTTATTCCTTTTGTATCAGGATTTTTAATAACCTTTACAGATTCAGAAGGGAGCATGGCAGGAATAGATGTACAAAGGGCATCTTCACTTATTAATCTTTGCTCAGAACACAGCCCAATAAATGAATTACCACGTATTACCTTTGCAGGAGGTGCCGGTAATGTTGCCGAGATTGCCCACCTGGACAAATTAGGAGCAGACATACAATTAGGTACCGCCTTGGTAATTGGCAAGTTACGACTCGCAGATGCTTTTGCTGCTCCTCTTACTTCAGACCGAAAAGATGGACTTTGGTCAACTCTGGTATGTAACGAGGCGGGCCTGCCTTTGGGACTAGCCTGGTCTTCGTCTGAGAGTCTTGATATGGCAATACGCACTGGCAAGGGTGTGTACTGGTCTAGAAAACGTGGTCTCTGGATAAAAGGAGAGAAGTCGGGTAATACTCAAAAACTAATTAGAGCAGAATTAGACTGCGATCGTGATTGCCTTCGCTTTTTGGTTAAGCAGGAAGGATGTGGATTCTGTCATACAGGTATGGAAACCTGTTGGGGTGAATTACCTGGTTTGGCAGGTTTAAACAACATCATTACACAAAGGAAAATCAGCGATCTTTCTTCATCCTACACACAACAATTATTTAACTCTCCTTCACTATTGCATGCAAAAATAATGGAAGAAGCAGAAGAGTTATGTCTTGCAAAGGACGGGAATGAAGTTGCACAAGAAGCAGCAGACCTTATTTATTTTACTCTTGTAAAGGCACAGGTTCATGGCGCAACACTACAGGATATAGAAAATGTACTTAATAGGCGAAAGCTGGCAGTTGTAAGAAGGCCAGGCTTGGCAAAAAACAAAGAAAAAATACAAGGTAATGCCAAAACAAGCTCCAATGAATAAACATATTTTGCAGCAACTGCAGTACAAGGATCTTCCTACCCCCATTTTGCGAACCGCAGATACAAGAGCAGAAAAAGTAGCCCGTCGTATTATAACCGATGTAAGAAAAGGAGGCGAGATAGCCTTGCGAAAATGGGCAAAAAAAACAGGCGAAGTGCCAGTAACAGGCAAGCTATTACTTGACAAAAATGATCTGCTGGCAGCCCTTGACAGAATAAGTGAGCAAGATAGAATTATTTTACAAAATATGTGTGCAAGAGTTTTTGCATTTGCCAATGCCCAAATAAATTGCATAGCACCACTTGATATGCTTGTACCAGGCGGTCGTGCAGGCCATACCTTACTTCCCGTGGCAAAGGTAGGCTGCTATGTGCCGGGGGGGGCGGTACCCCTTGCCCTCATCAGCAATTATGACAGTGTGCGCTGCAAGAGCAGCCAAGGTGCCCTTTGTTATATGTTGTGGCCCGCAGCCTGCAGACAACACCCTGGCTGCTGCTGCTCTTGCTGGAGCAGATGGTTTTTTGCAGGTAGGAGGAGCTCAAGGCATTGCTGCACTTGTTTTTGGCGTAGGCTGTGAACGCTGCGATATGGTAGTTGGCCCTGGTGGGCGTTATGTAGCAGCAGCTAAACGTTTGCTTTTTGGTCTTGTAGGCACAGATGCACCTGCTGGCCCCTCCGAGTTATTGGTACTTGTAGACAGAGTAGGCGATACAAGTCCCAACCATCAGTATAAAACAGCCAGGATTGTTGCCGCCGATTTGCTTGCACAAGCCGAGCATGATCCTGTAGCTATGCCTCTTTGCATTTGCCTTGAACAATCTTTTGCAGATCTACTAGATGTCCAAATTACACAACAGCTTGAAAGCCTTCCACCCTCTAATAAAAAAGTTGCTGCCGCAGCTTTGTTACACGGCTGGTGCCTAATTGCAAATTCCGAATCGGAAGCCATAGCGGCAGCCAATTATATGGCCCCTGAACATGTAGAAATATTCAGCGAGCGGCAAGATTGGTGGTGTCAGAATCTATGCCAGGCAGGAGCCATATTTTTGGGCAAGGAAAGTGCAGAAGTATTTGGCGATTATGGTGCTGGCCCCAATCATTGCCTGCCAACTGCAACTGCAGCACGCTTTGCTGCCGGATTATCACCTTTTACATTTATACGAGCCAGAACCTGGCTGCATATTACAGATGCCTCTGCTTTGGTAGCCCAGACTGCCCAACTTGCCCGCATGGAGGGGCTGGAAGCCCATGCCCGTGCTGCAGAAGCACGATTAACTAATGTAGTTAGCAAAAAATAATATACTATCCCTAGACCTGCATTTTTAGTACAGCCTTACCAGATAACCTGTACGTACTTGTTGCTAGTAGTGCTGCATCGATTAATGCCCACAATTCAATAAATATAAAAATTCCATTAAATAAAATCGCAAGAGCACCTGAATCAAAGCCCCTATTAAGGGATATAATTTGCTTTGTTTCTTTAGTGTAAATGAAACTTATTACACCTAAGCAAATAAACAATCCTATAGTAAGAAACCCTTGCAATATTTTTTTGTTGTAAAACCTGTGTACTCCAATATGCCCTAATAAAATAGTTAACAAAAAAGTTATAAACCATCTTTGATTAAAAGAAATGCTATCACTTGGTTGAGTTGCCACACCGCAGTTCATACATAATTCTGCAGTGGCTATTAGTTGTGAATTGCAAGAGCGGCATATAGTATTGGTCATGCGAGTTTGATAGGGGCTATACCCACGCAAGGAAAGATACACCTTTTCCTTAGTAGAGGCAGGTTTCACAGACGGGATCTTGTATTTTCCTTTTGCAATTAAAATAATATCTATAAAATTCCAAATTATTAAGAATAAAAACGCAATCACTGTTATAATACCCATAAACAGAAAAACAGGCGGATTATGCGCGCTAATAGAATAATATACTGAAAATATTGTATTTTCAAATAAATCATAAAGATTAATATTAAAAAGTTGAGGTTTTATTCCCGCTACAAAAACAAAAATAGCCCCTCCGCCTGCCATTACAAGCCATAGCAATAGTGTAACAATTGCAGACTTTATTTTTCCTGTATAAAAGCGATGCAAACCAAATATGCCTAAGGTAATACACAGTACTAAAGAGACAAACCAATGTATATTAGCTCGGATAACCGATTTGCTAGTTTTATTTACAACCCCACAATGCACACAGAGCACTGCATGTTTTTTTATTACTTCCCCACAAGATTGACAAAATACTTCGTCAGGATTTTTTTGTTTCATATCATGCATATTTAACCTGTGCGTTCCGGCAATTGTTAGTACATTTCAGCTATGTAATTAGGTATTTTTATCTCTCATTGTAATAGGTGTTTTCTCAGGACCTGCATATCTACCTGCCACTAGTAGCATTATATCTATTATCTGCCATATAGCAATGGCAGACCATAGCACCATAGCCAGAATTGCAGGGAATCCATATTGTGCTATATTACAAATTTCTGAACTGTAGGTTGACATAAAATTATAGCCGGCAATATTGCCTATACCTCCTATAAATCTAATTGCGGTTACAGAAAAACCTAAAAATCCAGAAAATCCAATAAGCAAAGTAATTACACCTGGTGCTATTTTTCTATTGTAAAAGCGGTGTATGCCAAAGGCTCCTAAAAAAATACAAAAGAGCAGGCTTGTTAGCCAACGAGAGTTTATAGACCAGGCACTCTTTGTAGCTTTTTGCAAAACCCCACAATGCACACACAATACTGCTTCCTTTTTTATTACTTCCCCACAGGATGGGCAATATACCTCATCCGGACCTTTTTGTTTTATCTCACTCATAGTATTATGGTTTCATCTTTATTAATTCATTGTTAGATGTTTTAAATTTGCCTACAATTAGCAAAGCTGTATCTATTTTCAGCCAAATTACACCTGCGAAAAAAAGAGAAAAAGAAATAATAAAAGATACTATAGACCCTATTTGAATTGCTGATTTGGGAAAAACGTATTTAAAACCGGATTCGCCAATTACTGCACTAGTTATCATAATACCAAGGTATCCTGCAACAATAAGTAGAACTAAAATTATTCCTGTAAATATTTTCCTGTTGTAAAACCGATGCGCACCAAAAATACCCAAAAAAACGCACAACAGAATACTTACTATCCAACGGATGTTCATGGCAATCCAGATATCTTTTGTCTTTGTTGCTACTCCGCATTGTACGCAAAGCTCTGCTTCCTTTTTAATGACAGCCCTGCAAGACTGGCAAAAAACTTCGTCACTTCCTTTCTGTTGTATTATATCCATATTTCCTCCTAATAGCGAGCTACAAAAAATAAAAACCAGTTGCGCAAACGTATCTCTTAAATTCTTAATCTTTTAATAAAATACATTTTTTATCTGGACCCTTGTACTTACCCGTGATTATTAGAATAAGATCTACAATCCACCAAATTACCAATGCAAGCCATGTAAACCCAATCAAAGCTGCGGGCAGGCCCGTTACTGAGGATTCAAATAAAGTTAGGTTTGATTTATAAAAACCAACCAAATGATTCTTTTCAAATTTGGGAGTTTTGATGGCTTCCACAATTATGACAGCAATTATTCCTCCATGAAGTAACAAAGTAATAATTCCCCTTAGTATCTTCTTATTGTAAAAGCGGTGAATGCCCAAGCCTCCTAAAAAAATACATAAAAGCAAACTTGTAAGCCAGCGGGAGTTTATAGATGTACCTGGGCTTGATGCTTTTAGAGAAACCCCGCAATGCACACACAAAACTGCTTCCTTTTTTACTATTGCCCCACAGGAAGGACAAAACATTTCGTCAATACCTTTTTGTTTTATATCGCTCATTGCTCCCCCGATTTTTATATGCAGGAATATACGTTACAATAAAAAAATTTATTCTTTGTACGTTATATAGGATTTGTCAGGGCCCTTGTATTTTCCTGTGGCTATTAAGATTAAATCTATTAGCCACCAGATTGTTATTGCCAGCCAAAAAATGACGGCAAATGCAACGGAAATACCCATGTTTACAAAATTAAAATCAGAAAAGGTAAATTTGTCCAAATTCAGGTATCCTCCTGCACCAACAAAGCCACTAGCTAAAGCCAGAATACTGCTAATAGCACCTGCAAAATACAATACAAGAGTTAGTATGCCTGCAAATATCTTTTTATTGTAAAATCGGTGAATGCCAAGACCACTTAAAAAAATACAGAAGAGCAGGGATAAAAGCCACCGGGTATTTACAGGCAGCTTTCCTGCCACATCACGCTTGTGCGAAATCCCGCAATGCACACAAATGGCTGCTTCTTTTTTTATAGCAGCACCGCAAGATTGACAAAACACTTCGTCTAAACCTTTTTGTTTTAAATCACTCACTTGTTATACTCCTTGTTTTAGTGTAATAAACTGTCCTGCTTTATTCTTAAATGTTCCTGTTATTATCATTATAAGATCTATAAGCCACCAAATTCCTAAACCACCAAAGGTAATAATCATAAGAACACCCGTGCCTACCTTACCTGTATAAAATCGGTGCACCCCTATAACACCAAAGAAAATACACAAAAGTAAGGTTGCAAGCCACTTTTCATTTGCAGCAGCAGATTCTGTGCGCTGCCTAACTCCGCATTTCATACAAATTTCTGCCTCCTTTTTGATAATAGACCCACAGGAAGCACAGAAAACCTCATCAAAACCCTTTTGTCCAACATCACTCATACAATTCCTCCTAATACAAAAAAAATAAAGGGTATCTACCCTAAGAAAAATAATAGTGTACTTTTACATTAAAGTATAGACACATGTACACCTGAAAACACCCACCCCGGCTCTTTAAGATTTCATATTTTATATAGTTTAGAGTACTTTGCTTTTAAGTACTTTACAAAGCAGGTGCTGGAAAGCTCTTTACCACTAACAGATTGTATTAACTCGCTAGGAGTAGTGCTTGCAGCTTTGGAATGGATATGGCTTCGTAACCAAGCTAGTATGGTATCCTGCTTGTTTTCTTTTATTACATTCCAGGGGTTTTCGCCGATGGACTTTTCTATAACCGACCAAAATTGTGCCGCATACAAGTTGCCAAGCGCGTAGCTGGGAAAATATCCAAAATAACCGGCCGCCCAATGCACATCTTGCAAACAGCCCTGGGCATTATTTGGGGGGATAATGCCTAGTAATTTGTGAGATTCCTCATTCCAGGCAGCGGGTAAGTCTGCTACTAGCAGTTTGCCCGCCATCAACTGTGCCTCTAGCCTGAAGCGAAGAATTATATGCAGGCTGTATGTTAGCTCATCTGCCTCTATGCGAATATGGCTGGGTTCTACTTTATTAATTGCCTTTACAAATGAATCCAGAGGTATCTTGTCAAGAGTAGGGAATACAAGTTCTTGTAACTTACCATATTTGACTTGCCAGAATTCCTTTGATCGGCCTATTATGTTTTCCCACAGCCGTGACTGCGATTCGTGTATAGCGGTAGAGCTAGCTTGCCATAGACTACTTAACTTAAAACGACTACCCGGGTTTAGCCCCATTTCGTAGAGCGCGTGCCCCGTCTCGTGAATAGTAGAAAATATGCTAGAGGTAAAATTATTTTCATGATACTTTGTGGTAATGCGCACATCATTAACACCAAGGCGGGTCATAAAAGGATGTTCTACTCTATCTATTCTTCCGCGGTTTTTTTCATAGCCCAGCACTTCCATTAACCAGGTACTTACCTTTTTTTGCTGGTGCGCCGGACATGGATTTTTTAGAAAGTCGTTTGCTATGGCGGGCTTGCCACGGACAGCATCAAGAATAGTGGACAACTCATTTTGTAATAAAATAAAAAGAGAAGATAAATTTGCTTCAGTACAGTCTGGTTCATATAAGTCTAATAATACATCATAAGCACTTATATCAGGATTCAGACAGGCAGCCTTGGCACGACTTAGGTCTAGGATTTTTTGCAAATACGGGGCAAAAAGTTCATAATCATTTTTGGCGCGTGCTTCTATCCATACAGAATGGGCAATACTTGTGGTCTTAGCCAACTCTATTACCAAACTAGCAGGAAGTTTTGTTGCCATATCATAGTTGCGCCGTAGTGCTCTTAGATACGAACGGTCAACTTCATCTCTTATTATATCAGGATCTCCTAACATTTGCTGGCTAGTACTACCAAGAGATTCCAGTAAGAGACCAATTTTCGGATTTGACATTCGCTCTAGAATAAGACTTTCTATCAATGCCAATTGTTGACCTCTTTCATCAACTGCCTTAGGCGGCATATAGGTTTCCTGATCCCAGGCTAATAGAGCACTAATGTGACTTAGCAATCCAATATCCTGCTCCAGAGCAAGTAGATTTTTAATTTCTTCTTTCATTCTTCCCCCAATAGTAATTCACATACATGAACTTTAATTTTATTATAAACTACTTTACAATGGCTGTAAAGATATAATTAAGTAAGGAAATGTACTAATTTTAGGATTTGCAGCCTTCGTTGTTCTGCAAAGTAAAGGCCGTCGCAGTGCTGAAATAAACTAATTGTTAATTATACTAGCTTCAGATATACTTATGTAGAATAATTTGGAGTACTCTTTGCAAACCCAATTTTTGCGCCAATTAACTATGCCAGTTACAAGTTTGCCGGGAGTGGGCAAGACGATAGCACAGATTCTGGCTCGCCTCGAAATCCGAACTATAGCCGGGCTTTTATTGTTTTATCCCAGAGATTACGAAGACCTAAGCCAGATTATGCCACTGGATTCTTGCCAACCCAGCACAGTTAGTAGGGTGGTGGCAAAGGTTACGGGACAAAGCTGGATGGGCTTTGGAAGAAAACGCACACTAAAACTACATATTTCTGACAATAGCGCAAGCGCACAGCTTGTTTGCTTTAACAGACCTTTCCTGGAAACGCAAGCACCTCCTGGCACTATTTTGTCTGTTTTGGGTAAGTTTGAATTATGGCGCGGTACTTTGCAGTCTACATCATTTGAGTTGCAGATAGTAGCACCAGGCGAAGATGTGTACAAAGGTCTTTTACCCATTTATAGTCTAACTGAGGGCTTATACCAGGTACGAATACGAAAAATTATGAAGCAAGCTCTTGCTATTTATGCCGGTAGAATAAAAGATGAATTACCTTTAATGATAATAAATTCACTTAATTTTCCTTCTAAGTCTACAGCTCTTAATCATATTCATTTTCCTTCAGATTTTACTATACTTAAAAAAGCAAGGGAAAGTCTTATTTATGAAGAGCTTTTTTATTTTCAGATAAGCATAGCACGAAAAATTAACCTGCGTAACAAGAATAAGATTGCAAGAAGCCTGTCATCAGGCACATTAAAAAAATTTTTTCTATCCTCTTTGCCTTTTAGCCTTACAGAGGACCAAAAAAAAGTAGCTCAAGAAATTGCCAGCGACATGGCATCGGACAAGGCTATGGCACGCCTGCTTCAGGGTGATGTTGGTTGTGGAAAGACTCTTGTAGCTCTGCTAGCTTGCCTGGATGCAGTAGAAAGAGGAGGCCAGGCTGTAATTATGGCACCCACAGAATTATTGGCTGCCCAACATGCAAATACTGCTGCAAAACTGCTAAAAAAACTTAATTTGCGACTAGCCTACTTTTCGGGTAGAATTGGCGGGGAGGCAAGGAAGGAACTTGAAGAAGCAATAAAAAAAGGGACGGTGGATATAATAATTGGAACCCATACTCTTTTTTCAGATACTACTGTGTATAAAAACCTGAATCTTGTAGTAATAGATGAACAGCATCGTTTTGGGGTTTTACAAAGACTGGCAATGATAAAAAAAGGGACAGAAAACACTCCTCCCGACCTATTGCTTATGACAGCTACTCCAATACCCAGAACCCTGGCACTTACCGTTTTTGGAGACTTGTCTGTGTCTACAATTAGAACCATGCCACCTGGCAGAAAACCAGTTATAACCCATTTGGCAAAAGCGCAAAAAACAGATAGAGTATACGAATTTGTTAGAAATTATTTAGTAAAGGGTTGTCAAGCATATTTTGTGTATCCTCTGATTGGTAACGAAACTGGTACAGAGGCCACAGGAGACTTACAGGCGGCTAAAGAATCATTTGATCGCTTAACAAGGATATTCTCAGAATTTTCGTTGGGACTTCTGCACTCTAAATTAAATGAAGAAGAAAAGGATAAAACAATGGAGCAGTTTGCTTTAGGCACTTTGCACATTGTAGTTGCCACCACTGTAATAGAAGTGGGTGTGGATGTTCCCAATGCAACCATAGTTGTTATAGAAGGGGCAGAGAGATTTGGGCTAGCCGCCCTACACCAACTTCGTGGCAGGGTGGGCAGAGGCAATGAGCAATCCTACTGCTTTCTTGTGTATAACGATGATATTACAGAACTAGCAAAGGCACGACTCCGCCTGATGCTGCGTTGTAATGATGGGTTTTTGCTCGCCGAAGAGGATATGAAGATGCGCGGTCCAGGAGATATTACTGGCACTGACCAATCCGGATACCTTAGGTTTACCATAGCAGACCTGGTGCGAGATGCCTTGCAAATGGAAGCCGCAAGAAAAATGGCTTTTCATATAATTGAAAAAGATCCCGGTTTGTTATTGGCAGCGCATAATCCAATTAGAAATGTAATAGAAGAAGCCTGGCCCTTTGGTGAAGCGACAGGTGCTTTGTAAGCATTTCCTTCTAAAGAGGGATCTAGGGTTGTGGTTGTCCTACCCGCTTGCAGGTAGGGGCAGGATGGTAGTGGTGTTCTTTGCCCATATTGCGCTTTCCCACTGTTTTTTATGTATTCTTTTATACTGTCGCATTTCTTGTAAATGTAAAAATTTTTTTTGTAAATTATTTATTATATAATTTCTGGCACAGGCAATATACCACCCCCCATTGCTAACTAAGGAAGCCCTACTCGCACAAAACTCTGCTCCATGTTTTGTAAAATCATAGCCCTGATCAGGATCTACATACTCTATTACATAATCATACTTTTTTTGCGCCGCCTCTAAAGTAAATAAATCATTGCAACATATATTTTTCTTTACAATTTCACTTGCATTTTCTTTACAAATAAGAAGTGATAGCAAATCGCGGGATGCAATTGTTATAGAGCCTGTGGGGTTGTGTTTTTGTACAATAGGTATAATATGTCCTGCCCCAGGATTAATAATTAGTATATTACTTATATCTTTTTCATTAGCCCGCATATACCTTGTACAGTCCAGTAATAAGGCAGACAGACTTTGGGTTGCAAAGCTGGGCTGGTCAAATTCGGCCATGCCCCACACAACTTTTGCCTTCCATCGCTGCCCCCCCAGCACTATGTAGTTATGCCCCCGCACGTAGCAATGAGGCAGATCCAGTGTTTGTTTATTGTCTACTAACTGATCCTTCAAATACGCAGTACCCTGCCTAAGGTCCTTGTGCTGTACAATATAAGCCACATGCGATCCTGTCCTTTCTGTTGCCAGTACCAGTAGTCTACATTTCTGAAGACATGCCTCTACAAACATAGATAGGCTAGAAATAACAACCAAGCCTGCCTTTCCTCCTTTTGTCAATAAAGGGGAGCCAGGAGTACCCTCCCCCATACCTGCCAGTCTATAAATAAAAGCCTGCAATACACTCTGGCCTGCCTTTGCGGGTAAGTTAGACAATACATAATCATAATGCCCTCCTTCATTCCCATCTGCCAACAAACCCCACCTAACATCGGTTTGCACCTTATTACAACTGCTATTATATTTTGATATTGCACAGGCAAGGCTATCCCTATCGCGCAACACTACCTTTACAGGGCGAAAAGCTGCTGCAACAATTAGACCAAGAACACCAGTACCGCTTCCTTCGTCCAATACAGATTGGCAGGCTGATATAGTTTTATCTTTTGCAATTAATTTTAATAGCAATCTAGTGCCTTTATCTATGTCATAGGATGAAAAAAGAGCAGGGGAGAGTGCTAGTGTAATGCTGGTGCCACAAAATTTAAGAGAAACAATTTTGTGGATGTATTTTTTTATTGTGATAGTAGTAAAAGGAGTATTAGTCGTTGACACGCTCAACATAATTACCGGATTCGGTATTAACTAATATTTTCTCGCCTTGTTTAATAAAAAGTGGAACACGTACTACAAGACCAGTTTCAGTTTTTATTGGTTTGGTAGCACCCGAAGCAGTATCGCCTTTAATGTAGTTTTCGCTTTCGGTTACAGTAAATATCATTTTATAGGGTATTTTTATATCAATAGGGGTGGAATCCCACATTATTATTGTATAGGTATCACCTTCTTTAAGGTAGGGCTTGCGGGCGATATGCTCTGCAATGGCTATATTAAATTGCTCAAAAGTTTCATTGTTCATAAAGATAAAATTCTCGCCATCGTTGTATTGATACTGGCAGTCTGTCATATCAACTTCTGCACCTTCTACCGAATCGGCGGTCTTTATTGTCTGGGTTACGATATTCCCGGTCTTTAAACTCTTGGCGCGTACTCGGGCAAAGGCACTGCCCTTACCGGGACTAACAAAATCTCTTTCTACTACAAGATGGGGAACTCCATTGAATAAAAGGAAGGAACCAATTTGAATCTCACCACCACGAATCATTATTGTTTTAGGCATACAAAAAAACTATGACAGATTTTTGTAACTTGGTATAGAGGTAGGGATAGAAAGTATTGAGCACCTCAGATACATGATTGAGGTGCCCAAATCAAAATTACTTTATGGTCTTGGAGCAGGAGGAGGAGTACCATAGGGTCCCATGAAACCACCGCCCATCATACCATAGTGTCCCATGAAACCACCACCCATGTACCCATTACCATAGCCGTGGTGAAACCCTCTTCTACCATGAAAGGCACCCGGACCTCCAAAATAGCCATTATTAGGTGCTGCATAGGTTTCTGCTGCTGGAAAACCTGCAGAAGAGAAATCATACACCTTATTGCCCACCGTCAATTTTGTTACAAAAAGCAATTCGTCCTTTCCTGGCATTGGCACTACAAAACCTTCTGCCTTGGCAGTTGATCCATCTTTAATACCGTCTTTATACGCATAGCTATAAAAGTTGGGAACACCCAGTACATAGGTTTTGTCTTTTGCAACAATTGATGGATATTCTCCCGCTAGAGCCAGTTTGCCATCCACTGTTATAGGAGCGGAAGCACCTGAATAGTTACCCCAAGGACCCCATGATCCATTTGGATTAGGACCAGCACCTTGAGGTCCTGGTTGTGAAAAAGCAATTTCTGCACTGGCTAAAAGCAACACTCCTGCCAGTACCAAAAACTTTGTAAAATTCTTCATTTCGATCTCCTTATTACATAAAATATGCCGAAACTCGGGCAACCATAGCAGCTTGTTAGATTTTCTAACTTGCACTACATTATAGTACCTAGCAATAATCGTGCCATTTACAATGGTATTGGAAAAATTTTAGTTAATTCTATTTTTTAGCAGTACATTCAGTATCTTTAGGAAAAATATGGCAATAATTATTCTGTTACAGCACTATATTAGCCTTAATTTTCGCAATTTTTAGTATTTTAGCGTGTTTTCCTGCTTGCATTAGCTTCCCCGTTTCTTATTAACTTCACGTACAAAATCATTTCCTATAGCAAAAGTACAGATTTAGGCAAAATTTTCCCCTATCATGGAAAAAATTACTCAAAGGAGATCCTATTGGACGAATTTAAAATGAAGGTGGAAACCAGGTGTATCCGTAACCCTTAATCAAATTACTGTTTTTCCCTAAATAGTTGGTAGTCTATCTTGGGAGAGAAAAGGTCGCCTTTAATTGCGCTTTGTTTTTTGGTAATAGCGATTATTGCTTCGTCTGATTGGTCAATGCCAATCCATTGTCTGCCGTTGGTTTGTGCTGCTTTTAAAGTTGTCCCTGAACCTGCAAAACAGTCAAGAACAATGCTGTTTTCGTTTGATGATGTTTTAACAATGATGTCCAACAAGTCAGGATTTTTTTCTGTTGGATACACAGGATATTGTGGGTCTTTAAACTCCCATATATCTTGTATACGTTTTCCTTCTTGCTCGTCAAAATAGATTTTTTTCCTTGGGTTGCCGTTGTCGCTCCATTCAATAAGTCCGTCTTTGTCCCATTGCTCTAAAACTGTTACATCACTTCTCCAATGTCTGCCGGGAGGTGGCAAAATCCCTTTAAATGCTTTTGATGTCTTACCGTTTTGAGTTTCTCCCGGAGCGTGTAAAGGAATTGTTGTGTAACGCCTGCCGTCCTTCTCTGTTTTAGGAAACAGTTTGATTTTATCTTCTTCTGTATATGGTGTTTTTGGTTCGTTCCAAATTACGTTGTCAGATTTTGAATAAAACAAAATCAAATCTTTCATATTTCCGAAACCTTTGCGTGCAAAGTTTTTCGGATTGCATTTAATTCTTGTGATGTCATTTCGGAAATTTTCAATTCCAAAGATTTCGTCCATTACAATTTTTATATAATGCCCAATCTTGTAATCAATATGCAGATAAATCGAACCTTTGTCGGATAGCAACATATTTAATAGCACCAATCGCTCACGAATAAACTCAATGAAATCAAAGCCTTTCAACGTGTCGCTGTAGGCAACTGTTCCTTTTGAACTGTTGCTTATTGTGCTTGCTCTTCCGTCTGTAATTGTAAAAGTGTTGTTTGTCGCAAAGGGAGGGTCAATGTATATGAGGTCAATTTTACCTGCAAGATTGTGTTTGGTGATTAGCTGTTTTAAGGCAACTAAATTGTTTGCTTGAATAAGCAAATTGGGATTTTCGCTTGAATTAATTTGCACTAACTCAATTTCAGGAATACTGTCAAATATTTCCTTCTCTGTTTTTTTATTTGGATAATGTAACTGCATAGAATTTTAGATTTGATAAAGAAATTCACGCAATACCAATCTGCTCATAATGTTAAGGTCTTTGATTGGAAAAGGTCAAGTTTTAAAAGTTCTTTGATTAATGCTTCATTATTTTTCTTCTTAAATGCTTTTTCACTGTTTGCCCAAGGGTCTGTATTTAGTTCTCTTATTCCTTCTGGAATAGTTGGATATACGTTGAACAAGTCGTCCAAGTAACTTTTTTGGTTAGCATATTCTATACTTAATTCTGTCCGGTAATTCATAACACTATATCTTATGCAATCTAGGAGAATGAAGCAATTAGAAAAGAGGGTAAAAGTATTGCCATCCTTACATGAGTGGAAATATGGGTAGCCTGAAGCCCAAAGTGTGTCTATCACGCTCCATTTGAAGATCTATTAGTGTTATGTTTCAGGTCATAAAGATCACTATCTTGTGATTGACCCTTCCTTTTTAAGTCTACGCAAAATATTGCACATTACCTTGTAAAAGTGTAATATTAACTTTTGCTCTTGATTTTTTAGACAATACAATCATTATAATTAATCTTATTCTGAAAAATAATCCATTCTTTGTTCCCACCAATTTAATTGTAATGCAATTCTAACTTTAGAATCAAAGGCATCTTTATAAACATACTCTTTCCTTTCTACATTTTTCTTTTTTATTGTGTATTCCCGTATAATTAAATCTATTACATACTTTTCAGAATTTATTGCTCTTATTATAAGGCCAACTGCAATTAATTGATTATCTCTACGCCACGAAATTGCATTTAATCCTGATATTGAACCAAATGAATCGGTAAATATTACATTGTTATTTCTATCAAAAACCCCTAATCCGGAATCTATATCGCTTGAAACAGTATATCTGCTTCCTTTTTTTTGTAGCCACATATCTAGATCATAATATGCAAATTGATTGCCAGAATAATTCCATCGCTTAAAAATTGGATATAACAGCCCTGTGTATTTCTCTATTTTCTCATTATAGGAAATGGTATCATTAGAATCTAACCTAAAATCATTAATTGTTACTGCTGGATTTGCTTTTTGTATCTCATCGATCCACCACTTTAATTCTGGCGGCAAAACAATATCCTGAGAAGTTAAAACGATCACCTTTAGTATGAAGCTACAGATGATTATTAATTTTTGCATACATGGTATCTCCTATTAGAGAGATAAAAACATTACCCGCTACCCAAACATTAGTTTTAGGATTGGTATTAGCCTTTGGCTAATAGGCGTGTGCATAGAGAGGTCGCCTGCGGCAAACCGTATTGATTAACAGCCTTCTTACTCTGTTGTCGCTGTTATTAAAAAAAGGGCAAACGCATTGGCAAATTAAAAGAGGCATTCGTAGCCACTTAATAATCTCCCGAACAGCCTTTAGTACCTTTTCCTGTAGCAGATGTTATGCTTTTAGTACTTAATACCTTTTTTTACTAGGTTTGTTATTTTTCGTATCCTATGAGTTCCTGCCTCTGCAAAAACCAAAGCCCCATCCGGGGCAAAAGATAATTTTTTGGGAACCATAAGACGACTGGTTTGGGCTGCGGTCCCTTCAGGGGTTACCCACCCCTTTTCACCGTATTGCGGTCTAACTACGCCAGTACCAGCAACAGAACTCACAGTGCCAAAGGTACCATCCAGATTTCGCTCAATCTTGCGAATGTAGAGTTCTCCTGGCTCGGTAACATATAGGTTACCTGCCGGACTAAATGCCAGATATTCAGGGCTAAAAAAAGCAGCCTCTAAGGCAGAACCCCCATCGCCCGTGTGACCTTGTATACCGTTTCCTGCTATTGTGGTAATGATGCCATAACTGCCATCGGTTTTTTTATGCACCATGCGGATACGGTTATTATTTAGATCTGCAATAAAAAGGTTACCTGCGCTGTCCAGCGCGACGCCACGCGGATACCTTAATGTAGCCTTGGTTGCACTGTCCCCGTCTCCTGAAAAACCTTCAGTACCAGTGCCAGCAATAGTACTAATGTTGCCATAGCCCGCCTTTGTACTTGGGAGGAAACGAATTCTATGCGATCCACCATCAGAGATAAAAACATTACCGGCACTGTCCACAGCAACATCTAAGGGCTGTACAATTACCGCACTAGTACCAGGACCTCCGTCGCCAGAATCCCCATACCTAGAGCCATTTCCTGCAATGGTAGAAAGGGTAAAACTGCCATCACTTTTTTTGGTTAATTTGCGAACCTTATGCTCATCGGCTTCGGTAAAATAAATATTGCCCGCGCTATCGCATATGATGCCATAAGGGGCTGATATGTATTCCTTGGTTCCTGTGCCGACGAGTGTTTTTACATTTATATATGTCCCGTCTTGGCTTAATTCTGCTTTTCGTATCCTCTTGTTAAAAGTATCACTAATAAAAATATTTCCAACAGAATCAACTGCTACCCCCATTGGGATAAAGAGTTTCACCTTAAGACCTTCGGCGTTATCGCTAAAGTCGAAATAAGGGCTATTGTCATTTCCTACAACAGTAACTAATGGAGAAGTGGGATCAAAATCAGGTTTTGGTTCAGGTATTGGGGTAGGTATTGGAGTAGCTTGAGGAACAGGATCGCAAGCAATAAAAGATACAAAAATAAAGCATAGGAAAATAATTATTTTTGTCATAACAACTCCTTATTAGGATTAGGGCATACCTAGCTGATACGAGTACCATTACTGGGTAGGTAATAAACTTCCTTACGAAAAGGTACTGTCCTTCCGAAAGTTGGATACTCCTTGATATATGGTATGCCCTGTTTAAAATAGTTGGCTTCCTTATTTAAGGATGCTTCCCGAAGTCCCAACCTTTATAAAATATAATAGCACATACAGAAAACTAAATCAATAATGTAATTATTTGTTCCTGCAAGATCCTACAAGAAATTTTTTTTTTGGAGAAAATATTCCTAATACTATACCAATGTAGGCCAAATTGATGAGGGGGATTTTTCTTAGTTTTATTATGGTGTGGTCAGGGCTTTGCAATGGAAATTGCAATTATATTTGCTGTATTCAACGCAGACAATTGACTAACTGAAGCAATTCTTGTGGTGGGATTAGACTACCTTTTCTACTTTACCTGCTTTTAAGCAGCGAGTGCAAATTTTAAGGTTTACTATTTCTTTGCCTACTTTGGCTCTGATCGCAAGCAAATTAGGACGCCACATTCGGCGAACTTTATTTTTAGCATGAGATACAGTATTACCAAAAACAGTTCCCTTACCACATATTTCACAAATTCTTGCCATTCTATGCTCCTTTAATTTCTGCTCCCCTATCACCATTTACCCAACCCTAACCCCAAAAAGGTGCTCACCAGAAAGGTGCTCACCTGAAAGGTGCTCACCTGAAAGGTGCAGATTTTGCATTATAGAGTAATAGGGAGGCTTTGTAAAGCAGTTCATTACTTTGAAAAAGGTTTTCTATAAGCAGTATATTGTAGTGCAGTGTGCAACCGATTACTACTCGGCTTTTACAGTACATTATAGCATAAAAGTGCAGGGCAAAGCTGATCTAATGCACATCAAATGCATGGAACTGAAATGGTTTATATTCTAGCTAGGTTATCAAAAAAGCTGTGCAAATAACTGTATAGTATAGTTTTTAATTTTGCGCGCTTATTGCAAAGTGTAGGCGTTATTCAGTTGAATGAACTTGCAGAATTAAGGTTCTTGTTGTATTTACAATACGAAACATCTTAGTATCCTGGTAATAACAGAGAAGTAAAATATAGTGCTGACTATTACACCTATCTTGTTTTTGCTATGCTAGCCATATGTTTTTATTGGGCACTACTTCTTATATTTTACCTGCCGATGTTATTACCAATGTACAGTTTCTGGCAGGCAAAGTAGACGATATAGAGCTTTTGTTTTTCGAGGAGTCCAGTATTCCCAGCCCCGAGCTTGTTACCGAATTACATCACATTTCTAAAAAAGCAGGTTTGGGCTACACGGTTCATCTGCCCCTTTCGCTAAGACTAACAGAAAGCAAAACCCTTGCGCATTCCGGGCTAGATGTATGCTATTCTTTTTTTGAAGCTACCCGAAAGCTACAACCCAGAGCCTATATTATTCATCTGCAGCCTGCTCCTCTTTCTGCAAATGATAGTCAATCTGGCGATGGTCAATCTAACAATTGGCAGACTATGGCAAACTACAGCATCCGCAAATTACTTTCCTTTCTTTCTCATATTACCACCCCACACTCCACCTTGTGCATAGAGAATATAGAAAACTCTAACCCCGCATTGCATGATTCCCTTGTGCATACCCTAGGCTGTAGCAGAGCCTTTGATGTGGGGCATTTGTGGATTAAAAACATCGACCCCCTTCCCTACCTTAAAAAATACCTAGATCTGTGCCGGGTTATTCATCTGCATGGTGTGGGCACACGGGATCACCAATCGCTTGTGTATGCTCCTCGTCAACAGTTGGTGCAACTTTTGCTATTTCTACAAGAAAAATACAGCGGAGTTGTTACAATAGAAGTTTTTAACCATGCCGATTTCGAGTCTTCTTTTAATTTAGTTAAAGAAATTATACATTTTTAACAATGTATGTACCTCTTTATAATTAAATTTTTTGCCAACTAATTCTTGTACATCTGCATTAGCAGATAGTGTTACTTTAGTTATAATACCTCTTTTTACTTCTATTCCAATGCTGTCTTGTGCTAGTGAAAAAAAGAAATCAGAACACTGCCCAAAGGTCCAATCCCAGCTTGATAACCGGGATATTATTTTATGTTTTTCGCTTGAATAATAAAACTGAGGATTAAAACTAGCACTTGCTTCGCAGCACTGGCGGGCAATAGCACCAATGACAGTATCTACCAATGCAGGGCCTTTTACGCAAGGTGTGTCTGCTTCAGTACGCACTAGCGTGCCTATATTAGTAACAGGAGAATATCGAGACTTAATAGCACCAGTTTGTATTTTATAATCGTATCCTGCTTCCTCTTTTGTAGGGCAGCTTCTAAGATTATTCTGTAAAGCCTTCAAATCACTTTCTATCAGCAGGGTGCCATGATGAAGCGCAAAGTGCGCGCTGTATCTTCTTGCCACACCCGATACTTTTTTATCCTGCACAAAAATTGCCCTGCCTAATTTTGGCTTTGCCAAAATGCCGAGTCTGCCAAGTGCAGTGATAATCTGATGCAATTCAATTAAAGGATCATGCCATGATCGTGGCAGAATAAAAGACCAGTTTAGATTGCCTCTATCCTGATATACAGTACCCCCACCCGAGCTTCGTCGTATTACTGGCAGGGTACATGTAGGAGTTACCTCCAACCAGGGGTTTTGGTTTCTTCCAATTATTATACAAGGATCGTTTGTATAAAGAAAAAGTATTCCTTCGGCTTGGAAAGGACTAGAGCAAACTGAAAGTTCTTTTTGCATAACCTGCGGACCAAAAGTAAAAAAAAGCTCCTCAGTGGCTAAATTTTGGTAAGGATCATTGCAAAGAGATATAAGACAATATATTTTCATATACTATAGTGTGCTTAGCAAGCACTGATTGCGCAAGTTCATTTTATGTTCTACTGTTTTTGTTATGAATAGCGAGCCTAGAAGAGCTGGTAAATTAGGGCTTTTAATTGCAACCTTAGGTGTTGTATTTGGCGATATTGGTACATCGCCCCTTTATGCATTACGTGAATGTTTTTCCCCTGCCAGAGGTTTGGCAGTAATAGAGGCAAATGTACTTGGTGTTCTTTCCTTAATTATTTGGACCCTTACCTTGGTTGTATGTGTAAAGTACTTGGCAATTCTTCTTAACATTAACAATCGTGGTGATGGTGGTATTTTAGCATTAGTAAGTTTGGTTAGTCGCTTTACCCGAAAAAAAAGCCCTCATAGGTTAGGTCTTATTCCCTTTGTAGGAATTATAGGTACCGCACTACTATTAAGTGATGGAATTATCACTCCTTCAATTTCTGTACTGTCGGCTATAGAGGGTCTTACACTAGTGTATCCTAAAGTACATGATTTTATAGTGCCGCTTTCTATTATGGTGCTTTTTGCACTTTTCCTTAACCAAGCAAAGGGTAGCGAAAAGGTGGGAAAGGTTTTTGGCCCTGTTATTGGTCTTTGGTTTATTACTTTGGCGGTGCTTGGTATGTTAAGCATCGTAAAAAAACCAGATGTACTGTATGCATTTAACCCCTGGTATGGTATCAACTTTTTCCTGCAAAACAAACTGGCAGGTTTTAGTGTACTTGCATCTATATTTTTAGTTGTAACAGGCACCGAAGTACTGTATGCCGATATGGGGCATTTTGGTGCTTCGCCCATTCGCAAAACCTGGTACTATCTTGTGTACCCCGCCCTGCTACTGAATTATTTAGGGCAAGGCTCTCATTTATTAATGTTTCCTAATCAATTCGAGAATCTATTCTTCAGGATTGCACCTTCTTGGGCTATTCTGCCACTTGTAGCACTTGCAACAGCGGCTACTATAATTGCATCGCAGGCAGTTATTTCGGGTGCCTTTTCTTTAGGTAGGCAGTGCGTTCAGCTTGGGTATTGGCCACGCATACAGATAAAACACACATCAGAAAAGACAATTGGCCAGGTGTATGTACCTTTTGTAAATTGGCTACTATTTTTTGGTTCAGTCAGTTTAATATTAACCTTTACTACTTCTGGCAATCTGGCAGGTGCTTATGGCATTGCAGTATCCGCTACGATGTTACTAACCACCATTCTTATGATAATTGTTGCTCTAAAGGCATTTAAGATTAATCCTTTTGTAATAATTCCATTAGGTCTTATTTTTATCTTCATCGAGTTGGCTTACTTTTTGGCCAATCTGACAAAACTTGCCTCAGGTGGCTGGATTATAGCTCTTTTTTCTTGCCTTCTTTTTATTCTAATGAAAACATGGATAAAAGGAAAAGGAATATTTGCAAAACGGATAGCTGCCTATCGCATGGCTCCCGAACTATTTGCTGCAAGCATTGCACTGAATCCCCCTCTTCGTGTACCAGGAACTGCACTCTTTCTTACCGCAGATCCAAATGGGGTACCTAAGTCTTTATTGCATAACCTAAAGCATAATAGGATTTTACACGAAACCACAGTTATACTTTCTGTAATTACAGAAATACATCCCTATATGGATGCAGGAGAAAGATTAAAGTTAATAGAACACCAAGGTGGTATATGGCATTTAACTTTATACTTTGGGTATAAAGAAACACCAGATATCCCAAAAGTTATTTCTGAATTGCAAGAGCCCAGCATAGATACTGATAGACACCGATGCACCTATTTTCTTGGTCGTGAGGCTATAGTGCCAGGCAAAGGTAGGGACATGTCGCGGTGGCGTAAAAAGATATTTACTTTTTTATTTAACAATGCATCCAGTCCCACCGAATTTTTTCGACTACCTCCCGAAAGAGTTGTAGAAATAGGTGCCAAGACAGATTTGTAATATATTTACTACTTAATAAGTACCCCACTGCTAAGGGCGGGTAAGAACAGCACTAATAAGTTGTAACTTTAGCTCTTTTAGCTTAGTGGATATAGAAACCTTATACACATGCGGGTTTAACAAGCGCAAATAACTATGATCAAAAGATCCCATTTCTACTTTCATATAGCGTGTTATATCCTGAAGGCGGGGAAGAGATGTGCATATTTTCCCTGCCTCCATTACCTTTTTGTGCATTTGACGCACTCTTACAGGGATGATATTAGTTAGACGCCAATCTGCAAAAGGGTGATGCAATTGGTATACCTTGTCTGGTTGTACTTCTTCACTTTCCCTTGTAAGATAATCTGCAATAGCCCCTTCTTCATCATACATGCGCCATAGGGACTTTATACCTGGGTTAGACGACTTTTCTGGATTATCCGACACTTTCATTACAGGAATTAAATTTGCATCACGCTCTATTGCAGCAAGTTTGTACACACCCGCAACTGCAGAGTCTTCTCTTCCTGTTACTAAACTAGTACCAACACCCCACATATTTATGGGAACCTGCGCCAATGTAAGATTTTCTATTATTTGCTCGTCAAGCTCATTAGACGCTACAATGAAAGCCTTTTGCAAACCCTGGGAATCCAGAGTGCGGCGAACTTCTCGGGATAGGTAATCTAAATCTCCCGAATCCAGGCGCACCCCAAAGTTACGCCCTGCCTTTGCAAGTTCTTTTCCTGCTTCAATGGCATGTACCAAACCACTTGCCAGTGTATCGTAGGTGTCAAGCAGAAATACAGTGTTATGTGGATACAGATGCGCAAAAGATTTAAATGCCGAAGATTCAGAATCATGCGCCATAACCCAGGAATGAGACATGGTTCCCATCGGCGGTATACCCAATATCTTGCAAGCTTCGGTATTGCTGCTGTACGAGGCACCCCCAATTACGGCAGCACGGCTGGACGATAAGGCACCATCCCTTCCCTGAGCTCTTCGCAGTCCTATTTCAGCGAATCTACCAAAACCAGAAGCTCGCCAGATTCTCGCTGCTTTAGTTGCAATAAGGCTTTGAAAGTTAAGAGTATTTAATAAAATGCCTTCAATAATCTGGGCTTCTATAATATCAGCATGAATTCGTACTATTGGCTCTTGCGGAAACACCAGGTCGCCTTCCTGCATGGCATACACATCGCCATTAAAACGAAATGACTCCAGATAATACAGAAAATCCTTTTCAAAAATACCCAAGGTATCTAAATAGGATATATCATCCTGTGAATACGTACATGTTTCTAAACTATGTAAGAATGGCTCCAAACCTGCAAAAACTGTATAGCCAGATTGAAAAGGGTTTTTCCTAATAAAGTAGTCAAAAACTGCCTTGTTACCTGTACTATTTGAATGCTTTGCGTTTTTCCAAAAACCCTGCGCCATGGTAAGCTCGTAAAAATCTGTAAATATTGCTTTTTCTTTATTCATAGGAGCTCCTTTGCAAAAAGGTATGTAGCATTTGCTTTTTGCATTGATTGAATAGCCAGGGGGCCATCTTTGCGGTTTACAGGTAAAATAGTATCGTACAGTACAGAAACACAAAAGCCAACCTGCAAAGCATCTAGCACACTATAGAGTACGCAGTACTCTGTAGCCACACCCGAAAAAAATAGTTGTCGGATACCCTTTGCCTTTAGCCATGCCTCAAGACCTGTGGGGCTTCTATCGTTTTCAAAGAAGGCAGAGTAAGAATCCATTTCGGGTCTCGTGCCTTTACGCAGAATAAGATTGCCGTATTGCGTAGCTAGCAGGGGATGAAAATCAGCACCCTTGCTGCCTTGAATGCAATGCTCGGGCCATTTGTCTTTTCCCTGCTCTAGCTTGTCGTTGTAAAAAGAAATATGATGAGGAGGATGCCAGTCCTGTGTAAGAACAACACAGGGAAAAACTGGAGCTATTGCATTAATTGCAGGAACCAGAGTGTGCGCTTCGGGAATAGCTAGAGCACCACCTGGGCAAAAATCATTTTGCATATCTATAATAATTAAAGCGGAATTTTTTATATCTATCATCTTGATTCTGCTATATTACCCTATTTTATTACTCTTGCAAATATTGCCCTAAAGTAAATATTCGCCAAAGTCGCATACCTTTTCTGTGATATGCCGCAAATTCCTAATTATAGCCTTAGCGCATCTATCCAATTGGCTTGTGGCACAAACCATACACCTGGATACCAAAGCACTGTTGGATTATGATTCATTTTCTATTAAGACTGCTCTAGGAATTGATAATAACTTTCAAATGCGTGGATTGCTCTCTAATACTACTGGTGTACTGGATGGTACCTTTGCTCTATCCATGCAAAGTAGAAATTCTACAGTCAATAATATCGGCACCTACTTTATAGCCGGCCCTGGCCAGGCTGCAGGCTACCTTCGTTTTATGGCAGATCCCCTTGCAGGTAGGCAAAGATTAATTGCCAGGGGCAGGGACTACTCGGGCTCTCACCTGTTTAGCCTTGACTCATCTTTGGCTGCATCTACCTTTGTAACCAGCATAAGCACTGATACATCAGAATTTTTTGCCTTTAATCGATTACACAATGACTCAAATGATAGCCTGGCATCAGGTATAGGGTTAGCTCTTGGAATTGGGCAAAAAAAGCAAGGGTTTCGCTGGACAGTTCTTGGATACAGTGCAGGTAGAACTGGAGAATCCTCTGCCTCCTGGATTTTGGATACACCCCAGTTGCTACCAGGCAGATATGCAGCTGGTCTTCTTTTGCTGGAAGACAAGAGCGGGAACTATGAAACTGCTGCAGCTTTATCTACAACTTTTGGGTCGGGCAACGAAGCTGGTTGGGCTAGCCGCATAGAAGCATCCTACAGATCCTTTCCCCTCTCTCTTACATTGGGGGTAGGGGCAGCTTCTCCTACCTGGATAAACTTATATGGTCAACCTGCTGCCATCGCACTTTCTGCTTCTATTGGTGCGAGTATTTTTTTACCAAAATCTTTGCAGCTTGTACTGGATTCTCAACTTTTTCTTAGTCTGTCGCCAGCCTCTGTCATTCTTGAAAAACTTTTTTCTGTCAATAGTGGCCAGATTGGTGGTTCAATATTAATTCCCATTTCATTTGATATACGGATAAAAGCAAAAGCCAATTTTTCATTTTCAGAAGAGGCAGGTGCCCTATTTAAGGGGGAAATGAGTATAAGACAAACCTATTCCAATAACAATAATGGCAACTGGGAATTAAATTTTTGGACAGTAGTGGATACAGGATTTAAAAGTCTTGGATTGGATCTTGCCTTTGGTTTGGATTGGTTTTCTTCGTCATTCTTAAGGGATAGCAAAACATCGGGACTGAATATTTCACTTAATCTTGAATTGGATATGAAGGAAGCTTTTGCCTTGCTGGCGCATCCAAAAGTTCGTTTTACTTTGCCTCTAGTTGCCGGAAGTAGCATTAGTGTGGTTTTAGATGTGCCAAAGGTAAGCCTAGCACCCCTCTTTTGGACAGAAAAACCCATATCTGCTATTACATTAAGTGTAAGTATAGCAGCTAAAACTACCTTCGTGTTATAGGGTACTTTTATTTAGTTTATTTGCACCCACTACATTTTTATAAATAAAAAATAATTAGCTTTTCTTCTTTTTTAGGTTTATATCTGCCCACACTGCAAGAATTAAGACAAGACCTTTAATTAGTGGCTGAAAATTAGAATTAACATTGAGCATTTGCAAACCGTTGGATAATGATTGCATAATTAATGCACCTATAATAGCGCCAAATACCGTGCCCTGCCCTCCCAGTGTAGAAGTACCGCCAAGTATACAACTGGCAATTACATCCAATTCATAGCCACCACCAGCTGCGGTAGTACCAGAGCCAACATAGGCGGCAAGGGAAACACCAGATACACCCATTAGTGTACCCATTGTAACATATATAGCAAAAATAGACTTGCTTATGTTTATACCCGACAGGCGGGCAGCCTCACGGTTGCCACCTATGGCATATGAATAACGGCCAAAGCGTGTATTGGAGGAGATATAACTCATCAGCACGGCTATAATACCCATGGTTACAACAAGGATGGGTATGCCGCTTATGTTTGAATTGGCTGTACCAGATTCAAATGTTCGGCTAACAAGTAGTGTATAGGCAATAATCAATATAGAAAAAAAACATGCCTTTGCAATATCAAAAATTAAAGGTTGCAGTTGTATACCGTACTTCTTCTTCTGTGCACGACCAAAGTATACGGCGACAAAAAGACTAATGCAGATAAGAGCAGATAAAATATAACTTATTACAGGGGGTACAAACCCCTGAGCAATGGACTTAAAGGTATCATTGCCAGAAATAAAAAGGGATTTGCCCTGTGTTACAAGAAGCACCCCAGACTTAAAAATAAACATACCTCCCAAGGTAACTATAAATGGGGGTACCGCCAGGTAGGCAATGATACTGCCCTGAAAAACGCCAATAAGTGCCCCTACACCAATACCAATAATAATTATAATTATGGCACTGATAAGTTCTAGACTTTTCGCATCAAGGAAGGGAAAAAGATTATGTAAGGGTGGGGTAATAACATTAAAATAAAATAAGGCGGCAGCTACTACAGAAACAAAACCTGCGCCAAAACCCACCGATAGATCAATGCCACCTGTTACAATTACAAAAACCATACCGCAGGCCATTATTGCGATAATAGCCATTTGGGAAAGAATATTCTGAATATGATCAGCCGACCAATAATTAGGGGCACTAATACCAAAACCAACCCATATCACCATTAACGCAATGATAAGAATGTAGGACTGAAGATTTCTTTTTATAACAGCACTTACACTACCTTGAAACATTTTACTTCCCCCTTTGCTTTTTTAAAACTGTAATTTCCCTATGCCACTTCTATACCGGTGGCTCTGGCAATAATTCTTTCCTGACTAGCCTCTGAAATATCTAAGGTACCATTGGATCTACCTTCCCACATTACCATAATTCTATCGCTCATACCCAGTATTTCTTCAAGATCAGAAGATATCATAATTATAGAGTACCCTTTTTCGGCCAGTTGGTTCATTAATTTATATATTTCAAACTTTGCGCCTACATCTATGCCGCGGGTGGGGTCATCTAAAATCAGAATTTTGGGCTCTGACATAAGCCATTTAGAGATAACCACCTTTTGCTGGTTACCCCCAGAAAGTGTCTCAACTATCGAGTGCACCGATGGAGCTTTTATAGAAAGATTGGCAGCAAAATTATTGGCTTGGGCAATCTCGGAGTTTTTATTTATGTACATAAATTTGGAAAAACGTTGTAAATTGGGTAAGCAAATATTTTGCAAAATGGACTGAATAAGAACAAGCCCTTGCCGTTTTCGATCTTCGGGTACAAGGCTTATGCCAAGACGCATTGCATCTCTTGCATTTTTAATTACCACCTCCTGGGAATCTATCATTATGCGCCCTTCTGTTATTAAACCAAACTCGCCAAAAATTGTAGTTACAAGCTCGGTTCTGCCTGATCCCATAAGACCTGCAACACCTAGAATCTCACCCTTGCGCATTGTAAAACTTACCCCTTTTATCACTTCCCTACCAGGATCATTTGGGTAACGGGCATGCAAATTTTCTACAGTAAAAAACACATTACCCGGCTTGCGATTACCTTTAGGGAAACGCTCTTTCATCTCACGGCCTACCATTAGGCTCACCAGTTTTTCTAGGCTTAGGCTGCTTGTAGGTTGGCTGCTAACAACTTTGCCATCGCGCATTATTGTTATTGTGTCTGCAATTCTAAAAAACTCGTGCAATTTGTGCGTAATGTACATACAGGTAACGCCAAGATTTTTTAGAGTTGTCAGGATGGTCATTAGCTGTTCTACTTCGGATTCAGAAAGAGCCGAGGTAGGCTCGTCTAAAATTATTATTTTTGCTTTCTCTGAAAGAGCTTTTGCTATTTCGGTCATTTGCATCTGACCTACTCCCAGCTCTTTTACTATGGCACGGGATTGGATAGGTAACTTAAATTGCTCAAGCAGAGCATTACAATCTGCATACAATTTGTCCCAGTTAATGGCATACCCTTTTCTTGGTTCCTTTCCTAGGTAAATGTTTTCGCCAACAGTTATATTTGGAATTAGGGTTAGTTCCTGGTATACTATGGCAATACCTTCTTCTATAGCCTGCCTTATGGAGGCAACTCCAAGTTGCAGCTCTTTGCCGTGAAAGTATACCTTGCCGTTATAGGTACCATGCGGGTACACCCCAGAAAGGATTTTCATAAGGGTAGATTTTCCTGCCCCATTTTCTCCACAAATGCCATGAATCTCGCCACGCTTTACCGAAAAAGAAACCTCACTTAGAGCCTTTACACCAGGAAATTCTTTAGAAACATTCTCGAACCGTAAAATTGCATCGTCCGGCATGTAACCTCCCTTAATATTACGCTGCTAATACACTTGTTATATGAATATTATGCCAATACTATCGTAATTTATAGATGATAAACTATGGATAGTATTGTTGTGAAGTGCGAAAACAATTGTTCTGTAAAAAATACAAAGTAACAAGTGCTATTTTGCCTTTTATGCTTCACTCCATTTGGATTTGGCTACCGGAACTTTTTAGGTCATAGACAAGTATGAAAATTGCATTTTACAAGCATTTCATCCTTATCAAAATTAAAGGCATAAGGTTAAGAGGCATCTTCATCAATATGCATAAAAGGCTGAATTAAGTAGAGTTTTCTTGTTAGCTCAAATTTTTTAGGATTGTTTGCAAGGTAGCAAAATGCTACATCTTCAAATGCTTTGCTACCCCTAGCTATTGCTTAGAGCTATTGCTTAGAGCTATTGCTCAGAGATCATTATCCTTGGTGATTATTGCGCATTGCAGTGCCGATGATGGGAAAAAATTGCCCGTTTGCCTTTGCTCATTATCCTTGGTGATTATTGCTCATTACAGCTCCTAACTATAGTTTGGGCAGCGGAGCTTTATTGTTACAGAATACAGTCTAATTACATAAAATGTGCAAATATAGTATTTGCTACACATACCAAATAATAGAGGCAGGCAAGGGAGTGTTTATTTTCCCTTGCCTGCCAGGGTACGATTTAATGCAAAAATTTTGCTACGATAAAATTATTTGGGTGGAGGATTTGCTATATCTCTGTACACTGCATCATAGCTCTGAAAGCCAGAATCCACTACCGCCACTTTTAAGTTATCTTTGTTAACCTGTACAACCTCTAAAAACTGGCAGGGAACCTGACCTGATTTGTTGGAATCACCGGTGAGCACTGCCAAAGGATAGTTAACCAAACCAGGAATGGTTTCTTTTTTAGCCAGCTTTATTGCCATATCAACTGCAAGAGGAGTTAGCTTTCTTGTATCTTTTAGAATGGTAACCGTAAGCTCGCCACGGGCAATAGAGTTAGCCCCTGCTTCTGTAGCATCTTGCCCAGATATAGGAACTTTCCCCGCCATACCCACTGGTTTTAGTGCTTCTATAGCACCAAGAGCAGTACCATCATTAGATGCAACAACTGCGTCAAACTTTCTTCTGGTAGTGGTTAAAATGTTTTCCATTAATTTCTTGGCGTTGGCAGGATCCCAGGCTTCGACCCACTGATCACTTACTATTCGTATTGCCTTTGAGTCAATAAGTGGCTGCAATACTTCCATCTGGCCTTGTCTAAAGAGCTTGGCATTATTGTCGGTAGGACTACCGCCCATAAGTACAAAATCACCTTTATCTTTTACTGCTAGTACACCACGAGCCTGCTGTCTTCCTACCTCTACATTATCAAAGGAAATATAGGCTGCAATGTTGGATGTCTTAATAAGCCTATCATAGGCAATTACCTTCACCCCTTTTTTAGCCACTTCATCAACAGCAGTCGCAAGAGAATCACCATCTTCTGCTACTGCAATAATCACCTTAGCTCCCTGAGTTACCATGTTTTTAATCTGGTCGTTTTGGAGTTTGGCATCATGGTTGGCTTCCTGTACCAGAACATCGTAGCCAGCTTCTTTTAGCAAAGCACTCATCTGATCGCGCTCTCGTGGCCAGCGTTCGGTAGCAAAATCCGAGAAAGAAAGACCAATTTTTGGTTTTCCTCCTGCACCGCAACTTGTTGCTACACCCATGATAGCTACAATTGCAGCAGCAAAGAATAACACTTTTTTCATACATTACCTCCTTGGTAAATTGAAATTAGCAGATTCCTCTAAACCTTTTTCTAGTGCAATTTTACTTGGCAGATATCATCAAAAGATTTTTGAAATCCAGTCTATTCATTTCTTAGCAATTACTGTGCCATAACCAGCAAATAAGAAAAACATATGCATTTGTTCATGTTTTGTTAAAATCTACAGTAATTATTGGGAATATTTTAAAAAGCACGATATTATAGAAAAAGAGGATAATCCTCTAGCAAAGGTGGCTACGTAGTAATGTTGTCGTATAATGGCTAATTAAACCCATAATTTGGCTAAAAACTGCCACTATATTACAACAGCCTTCCTCTACCAATTATGAAGAATTTTGGAGATCCTGTGCACTTTGTTACCAACTCTAAGCGACATTACATACGTACTTGTAGGTTCCTGAAATTATATTACTATTGTAGAGTATTTTATGCCCCTATTCAAAAGGATTTTTGCGGAGCAAACAAAGAAGAGTACTGTATGAAGAAGCGATGTATGGTTGTACTTTTCTCAATAATTGCAGGGCTGTTAGGTGCCTTGCGTGTACACGCAAGGGCACACACCTTGCAAAAGCCGTCCTTAAACACTTTTATTATGTAAAGGTTGGGTTTATGCGCACTGATATAAAAGAATACAACACACTTTATTGCAAATAATTCGTATTTGTGTTACCATAGGTATAGGTATATTGTTAACTCTTTTAGCTAAGAAGGAGAAATTTTATGAAGCTGAGATGTATAAGTATTATTTTTTCAGTAATTGCTGGGCTGATACTGGTAACTGCTTGTGAGGATAGCAATAGTCCCGGTGCATCAGGTGCAAAGGTAGATGATTCCACACTATCACCACCTAAAAATACTGTTGCTGCTTCCATTATTGGGGTATATGATGAGAATGAAGTGCTCATTGCAGATCCTGGCACATGGGAAGGCAATCCTGCACCAAAAATCCGTTATGAATGGCTTAAAAATGATCAACCAGCAGGAGATCAGGACCGAATTACAATTACCCCGACCGATGTTACCAACAAAGTCATTTTTGGGCTTAGGGTAATTGGCGAAAATAGCAAAGGAACTGCTTCTTCTATAGCAAACAACATAAACTTTATTCCCACACCACCTAGAAATATCACTCCACCCGTTATTTGGAATGAAAACGAACAGTATGTTGTTTCACTCCCTCTTACAATAAAGGACCCTGGCACATGGTTAGGCATTCCTAAACCCAAAGTAGAGTTCCGTTTTTATGCTAAGATTTGGGTAGACTATTATAAAAGCATAAAGGACCCCATTTATAATTCTGATGGAGAGTGGATAAAGAAACCTGAAACATCTTATGTATTATCTTATTTCGACGTACCAACAGATCCCTGGTTTGCAGGACAAAATCCTGGTTATCAAGGTGATGGATCCGTATATGCCCGTGTAACGGCAACAAATGCTTCAGGCACAATTAGGGTAAAATCAAACTCCACTCCTGCTATTAAGGACAGGACACCTGTGTATGTAAAAACTCCCTTTGCTTTTGCTGGTATTTTAGCAGTAGGTCAAACAATTTCTGTGAATGGCGAGTATGATGCCGTACCTGTAAAACCCACAACAGAATTTATTTGGAAGCTAGACAATCAAACTTTTGATCCTGATTCAACCAAGCCCAATACTTCTACTTCCTATACTTTTGATCTAGCTGATAAAGGTAAAACACTCAGTGTATCGATTAGGGGATATGTAACGGGAGACTCTGAGAAAACTACAGTTATAACAGCTCCTCACAGTGTTTATGAATTACCGTCCATTGCCAACACCATGGCTATAGCACCTGATACCAATACAATACCTCCAAGTAGTCATGATGTTGGGGGTACTTTTAGGGTGAACACACAGGGGGTTTGGAAGGGATACCCCACACCCAAAATTGCCCGCAGTTGGTGGCGAGTGGGTGATGATAAAGTACCAGAGGTAATTCCAAACCAAACAGGATTAACCTATGTAGCCACAAATGATGATGTAGGGTATTTCCTGCTAATGCGCGAGACGGCAACAAATGATACTATTCCTGTAGTTGGCGAAGCAAGAAGTGCCTTCAAAATAGAAGGCAAACCTCTAAATCGTATAAAGCCAGCTGTTACAGGGTCTAAACTACCGGGTTTTACACTTTCAACTGATCAGGGTACTTGGCAATTATATCCTGACACAAATGCTGTTTATGAAACAAAATGGGTTATTGATACACCAAGATTAATCAGAGGTGATTATTCTGATGGTCAGAATAATGGTTATGGAAATAGTAGTAGCCTGATATACAGTGGTTATGAAAACCAATATCTTTATGCACCAGCGAGTGCTTGGCAGCCACTACGACCTTCGGGTCTACCAAATATTCCCTTTCAACGTGATTCTCAACCGGGAAGGGGATCTTCTGGCTGGGCTGCCAATACGAAAACTGATTTTTACCTTGGTCAAAAGTTCACTACACCCGTTATAGTTACCGAGATAAGGCTAGCACCTTTAATAGCATCGTTCCTTCCTAACAATTGGAAAGTAGAAGGAAAAATAAAATCCGCTGATACAGGATGGGTACACTTATATAGCAGCGGAGGCAACCTGGAAGACAGAGTCACCACCATTGATTTGAGTAGTAATACCCAAGCATTTCAGGAGATACGATTTTACAGCTATGGTAATAGCGGTTTATCCGCTCCAGTTGGTGCTGGCATAGGGTTATCACTGTTTTATATTCAGGGAAACACATTTGCTAGCGACAGTACTTCTTTAGTGCTAACCAGCTCTCATGTCGGTAGGAGTTTCAAATCTTTAGTTGCAGTTACCAATCCTAAAGGTACAGGAGTGGCATATTCCTTGCCGTATGGGCCAATTCAATAAAGGAAAAAGCAAGGCACCTCTAATTACAATTAGGGGTGCCTTGCTTGTACAGGACACTCATACTCGAGTATAGTAGAGGCTATTTTTTAGAACTTGTCTTGCTGTGTATCTACAGATAAACTATTTTGCCGCACACGGTAGCGCAAAGCTCCCCTAGTCATACCAAGGTGTCTTGCTGCCTTAGTAATATTCCCTTTGTACAATCGCAGTGCCTCTACTATACGCTGCTTTTCTAATGCTACAAAAGCAGCCTTTTGCGAAGCAAAAGAAGTATTTGCTACAACTTCTGTATGCAGGCATGGCATAATAGGGGTTAGCTGAAACTCTTTAGGTAAGTCTTTTGGGCAAATAGTATTGCCAGATGCTAGTACTACTGCCCTCTCTATTACATTTTTAAGTTCCCGTATATTGCCAGGCCAATTATAGTTGAGAAGCTGATTTAAGGATTCGGTTGCAAAAGTTTTCGTGCCTTTATTCAATTCATTTGTAAAACGTTGCAGAAAAATTGCAGCCAGAGCGCAAATATCCTCTTTTCTTTCAGATAATTTTGGTACTTCTATGTGTATGGTGTTTATTCTGTACAAAAGATCTTCCCTAAATCGACCTTCGTTAACTAATTTTTTCAAATTCTTGTTTGTGGCGCAAAGTATGCGAATATCTACATTAAAAGTCCTTCCTGAACCAAGAGGCTCGTAGGTTCTATTTTCAAGCAAACGTAGCAACTTTGGTTGGATAGCTAGGGGTAGATCGCCTATTTCATCAAAAAATAAAGTGCCTCCATGCGCCAGTTCTACCTTTCCCTTAAAATCACGATCAGCACCGGTAAAAGCACCTTTTCGATAACCAAATAGTTCACTTTCCAATAAATGCTCAGGTACTGCAGGACAATTTACAAGCACAAAGGGGCGGCTATCAAATCGCCCTAAAGAAAAAATTCGATGAATATGCCTGGCAATAACTTCCTTGCCTGTACCGCTTTCTCCTGTTAGGAGTACCGGGCTAGCTGTTTTTGCAACTTTTTGAACCACCATTTCCAGTTCTTGCATTACAGGTGAAATGTGCACTATTTCTTCTTCTTTTGTATTTATTTTTAATATTTGATTTTCTGTAGCTAATTTTTCTATTTGCAAAAATCTCTCTACTGCGTTAAGAATCAATTCTTTTGTAAAGGGTTTGGAGAATACATCAACAGCTCCAAGTTTCATTGCCTGCACCGCTGTTGCGATGGTACCATACGCACTAATGAGAATGAAGGGAATGTGCCAGTTTCTTTCGTGAATGGCTTTTAACAAACCAAGTCCATCCATATTGCTCATCCGTAGATCTGAAACTATTACATCACATCTTTCACCGGATTCTAACAGGCGCAAGGCATCTAAGCCATCTTTGGCGCAAAGGGTTTTATAGCCTGCATCTTCAAGCAAAATTGATAATACAGATTGCATATTAGCTTCATCATCTACTATAAGAATTCGCTTTTTTGTCATGGTTGTGCCCCTTACCTGATTTCCTGGTTTGGTAGCCGTATTTCTACCTTTGTACCAACCTGGCTTGTTGTATCTTGATTACTTTGCATAATAATGCTGCCGCCATGGGCATCAATAATTCGATGCACTATGGCTAAACCCAAACCAGTACCCTTGCTCTTGGTTGTAAAAAAGGGATTAAAACCCTGCTCTAGCTCTTGCAAACTCATCCCACAGCCATTATCCTGCACAGTACATAAAAGTGTTAAAGACTCTTGCTGCACTGCTAATGTTATATTTGTTGCATTGGATTGTATAGCATTTTCAAGGAGATTATAGAAAACCTGCTGCATTAGCAGCCTGTCTAGAAATGCAGTATGTATATCTTTATCTATTTTCACAGTTATAGTTTTATCATCCATACTTTTTGGCTTTTGCCCCTGTACAAAAAATGTAACGCACTGCGGGATAAAGTCTGCAATAACAACTGTACTTCTTACTATTTGCATATCTCGCGAAAAATCTAGAAATTTGGTAACTAATTCTGATAGTGATTCTATTTCGCTAGAGATCATCGTAATAAGAGGAATAATTGCTGTACTACTATCTTTTTTCTGAATCTTTTCACGAATTATCTCAGAAGATACCTTCATAACTGCAAGTGGATTTCGTAATTGGTGAGCCACCCCTGCTGTCATTTCTCCAATGGCAGCCATACGAGATTGCAATTGCAATTTCTGTTCTAGCACTTTTATATTGTCTATCATCGTCTCAAATTCTTTGCCAAGCTGAAAAAACTCTTGCTCAAAATTATGAGTAAAGCGAATACTTCTGTCGCCTTTTGATATTTTCCTAATTGCTTCCTGAAAAGTACTAAAAGGTTTTGCAAAGCTAAACCTATACAAAGCAAAAGACATAACAATTGCCAGAGCCAATGTTAAAGCAAGAATAAATCCAGTAAGGCTAAAATAGCGTGAAATCTGGGTTTTATTTACAGAAGTGTCAATAAAATATACCATTTCTAGATCTGGAAAGTCGGGCGGATGAGTAGTCCTATATTCATAGGTGCCTATTGTGCCACTAGCACCCATATTTGGATCTGCCAGTATTCGTTGGCTATATTCAATAAAAACCTGGTCTGTTAACCGGCCATTAACAGGTATAGTTTTTCGTAAAGTAAGTAGCATTGAAGTGCCTGATATTTCTTCTATCCTGCCAATAAATGAGCGATCCAGATTTTGGCCTGCAAGTAAAATACCTACTGTTTTTTTGTTTTGAACTATAGGACTAATGCCCCATAAGGTAATACGATTGCCTTCTCCTGAAATAGTGAATAATTCGTTTTTATCCAAATAATCGAAGGGATTTCTTCTAAGCAAAATACGGCTAATGTCTATGCTACCGCTAATTGAAGAGTTTTGAATTGCTTCTGCTTCTTTTTTTACAATTACAATAGCATTAAGCTTTAGGGGGGTAAGATAAAAAAAATTCTCTCCACGAAGCGTATCCAATTGTTTTTTTACCGTTAGATCTACTGTTCGTGCTTGTCCTGCCAGTAGTTGTGCTTTTAGGATAATTTCTTTACGTGTATCTAAAAAATAGTTCTCTATTAATAGTCGAATCCTTCGTCTTTGATCTTGCAAAGAAGTATTCATACCTTCCTGCGATATAATAGCTAGGGCAATAATTGAAAGTACTCCCTGTAGCAGGACTATAAAAAGAAATGAAAGCATAACTTTGGAAGATAGTTTTCTTTTTTTTATTTCCTTTGCTGACAATATAGTGTTTTTATCACTTCTTGTTTGTTGTAGCATACAAACATAGAATAACTATAAGGAGTGAACTATGGAAGGTGATAAAGATGTACCCTCATGGATAAGGCTGTCCAGACAAGAAACACAGGATTACCACATCTTCAAGGCAGTTGCGGTGGTACATCAGGAAGAATCCTGTGCGGATAGCGGCAGAAAAGGAAATTTTGTTGTATTAGAAGCACCAGAATGGGCTACTGTTGTACCCTTGCTTATTCGTGATGGCAGACCTCATTTTGTTATGATTAAGCAGTACCGTCATGGATCTCAGGCAATGAGCATCGAGTTTCCCGGAGGGGTAAGTGAAGCTGGTGAGGACATTGCACGGTGTGCAGCACGGGAGCTAGAGGAAGAAACCGGATATAAAGCACTTTCTTTGCAATATGCAGGCGGGGTGTATCCTAATCCTGCTTTTATGAATAATAGATACCATGTGTACCTTGCCAAAGATTTAATACCCACAGGGCTACAATCTTTTGATGAACATGAAAATATTCAATTGATTATCCTACCTGTAGACGAAGTTCGAGCCAAAATGGGCACTGGTTTATTTTCGCATGCTCTTATGCTCTCTGCTCTTTTTCTTACAGACAAGTTACTTGGGAAATACTAGTAATAAATAAGTTATTTTACTATTACAATAATAGTAGGCTAATGGTAACAAAACTATTTTTGTCTTACCTAGCTAGAATATTACTGGGTAATTTTGTGGATCTTTTTATTGTTAGCGTCAGCCATATAAACATTTCCTTTAGTATCTACTGCGCAATGCGCGTAGATAACTGACCCTACCCCACCCCCACTACATCCCTTTTTTTACATACGCGTAAGCTGGCCACCGCGAAAGCTGTGCCCACTGCAAAAGCCATTTTCTATATTTTTCTCGCGCTTTAGTTGTGCTTCTACCTCTCCTTACCGTAAAGCCTCTTAATATTACATCTTGTAAAGAGGAAGGAACATTGCTAGTCTAATTTGTTAGTCTCTTGCATAAAATACTAAGTCTAGCAGGAAGGTCTTTTATTTCTACAATCCGTACTGCTTCCATACCTAAATCAGCATAATCAATTATAGTACTGCTTACTACATGAAAAGCTCCCGAATATGCAGCAATACCCCCAAGACAGGCAAAATATGCTCCACCCCAGGCTTCTATTGCTTCTTTGCCAACCTGGCTTCTTTCGCCTTTGGCAATACTTACTAGGCTTGCTCCTTTAGCAAGCAACATTTCCAAAAATGGATCCATACGCATGGCCGTGGTAGGACCAAAAGCACCAGAAACTCTACCAGGAGCACTATCTGTGGGACCTGCATAAAATATTGGATACTCCACAAGGTAATTAGGTAGTGCTTTTCCTTCTTGTAATAGCTTCCGAAAGCGGCTATGAGCTGCATCCCGCGCAAGAATTACCATCCCCGACAAGGAAAAAAAGTCTCCTACGGAATAATAGGTTAATAATTGTTCTAGTATTTTTATTGGTGAATATTGTAGGGATAATGTGCAAATGTTAGGAAGATTGCAGGGCGGGTGTATATCTAGTATTGGCGAATTGGAAACGGTGAAGTTAGATGCCAGTTTTTCAAGGTACACACCATCCCTACGTATAATTGCCCCAACCTTGCGATGAGCCGAGCAAGCTACACCTATTGCAATAGGAAGACAGGCTGCATGTCTTGGCAATCTAATTACTCGGGCATCTAAAGCAAAAGCACTACCCCCGAATTGAGCTCCAAAACCAGAGGCTGCTGCCATTTCCATAACCTTTTCTTCAATGTTAGGTATTCTCAAAGCCAAAGAAGGAGTTTTGCCTTTACTGTCAAGGTTGTCCAGCAACCCTAAAGTAGCCAGCTCCATTGTACGCAAACATTCCTGTGGGCTAGTACCACCCAAAACAACTGCAATCCTGTAAGGTGGACAGCCTGCAACGCCCAATGATTGTACGCGCCGTGAAAGAAATTCGTGCAAAAGAGCAGAATCAAGTAGAGCAGGATTCTCCATAGAAAACCAAGTTCGATTGCTGGATCCCCCCCCTTTTGCAGAAAAGCAGAAGAATGCAAGGCAACTGCTATCAGCAAAATCATCGCCAAACTGTAGGTCAATACTAGAGGGGCTGTTGTCTTGGCCTATTATTTCTTCGTACATATCTAGTGGCACCAACATTGAATTTCGTAATCTTTTTTCGCGATATGCCTTTTTAGTGCCTTCTATAAGATTTGAAGTACAAATACTTTCTGCAATTCTGGGGCTTATCCAACCGTGAATACAGGCAGTTCCTGTGTCCTGGCAAATAGGAAGTACTCCTTCCGATGCCACGGTTGCATTATCAAGTAGGCTTTTTGCAACAAACCTATCTGCATTTGAACTTTTTTCTGAGGCAAGAATACGGGAAAAACCAAGAATTTGTTCTGTAGGATAATAAAAAGCAATGGAAGAAAAAGCAGTATACGTTAGTGCTGCTACTGAATTGGCTTGGATAGAATACTTGGCTACATCTATTGCTTTAACCTGGATTTCTTGCAGCTTTTGGTATTGGCTACTATCACCCATTTTAATGCAATCCCAGGGGAGTATACTTGCGCTTTTATATAGATCCACTATAGCTAGAGTACGCAATTAGTATGCACCTGGCAATCCCTTTGCCTCTTGAGATTATTCTTGCCATTCTTTACAATAGGGTTGCATGATATTACTACACTCTGAAAAAAGATACCTATTTTTGCTCCTCAGCATTCTGGCAAGCATGCTCCTAGCGGGTTCTAATTTTCAGTTAGCTACAGCTTCAGATGCAGAAGCCGGTTTTGGAAGTATGGATTATCAGGCAACCTTGGCATCGGGTAAATCTAGGGCTGTACTTCAGGATATACAAGACAGAGAACTGTATTATACAGCGTATCAGGTAAAAAAAGGCGATACCTTCTCTGAACTGTCAAACACCTTTAACATAACTTTTGACTCAATAATAAGTATTAACCGCGTTACCAATGCCAGGTCTCTTAGGCCAGGAAATATACTTAAAATTCCATCCATCTCAGGTATAGTGTATACAGCTTCAAAGGCAGCACATATATCGGACATTGCCGATCAGTATAAAATAAGCAAAGACCGAATAATTCAGGTAAACAAATTATTGTCCTTAGATATAAAAGCAGGAACATCCCTCTTTTTACCAGACGCACGGCTGGCAGCATATACTCTGCGTCAGATTTCGGGGGACCTTTTTCAGTGGCCGCTAAGTGGGTATATTACAAGTTATTTTGGCTGGCGAAGAGATCCTTTTACCCAAGCTCAGTCCTTTCATAATGGGCTGGATATTGGGGTAAGGACTGGTACTCCCGTACGCGTGGCAATGGAAGGAGTAGTAACCACTACTGGCTATAGTTCTGGTTCTGGTAATTTTGTAATTGTAGCTCACCATGATGGGTGGTCTACCTTTTATGGCCACCTTCAAACTATAGGGGTTATAACAGGGCAAGGTCTTGCACGCGGTCAGCGATTAGGAACTTCCGGCAATACTGGCCGTAGCACTGGCCCTCACCTGCACTTTACAGTATTTAAGTATGGCAAGGCAGCCAATCCATTAAACTTTCTTCACTAAAATGAAACAACTACGCGGCATTCCCGCCGCTGGGGGCATTAGTTATGGTCCCATTTTTATCCCCACGCCAAACTTAGAAGTTGTAATACCTACCTATACTATTTTACAAGAGCAAAGTGGCTATGAATGGCAGCGATTTCTAGCAGCATTGGAAGCAACAAAAAAAGAATTGCAGTTTCTAAAAGCACAAACGCTGCAAAAGGTTGGCAAAGCAGAAGCAGCTATTTTTGATTCGCATCTTCAAATGCTTTCAGATCCCGACATGCTTACAACACTTGAAAATAGACTACTTGGCAGTTTGCACAACATAGAAAAAATAATTGTAGGGTTTCGTGATGAATTAGTAACTAAATTAGGCGAAACTACAGATTCTCTTTTCCATGATAGAATAGCCGACATTCGGGATATTTTTCATAAAGTTTTGGCAAAGCTAAGCGCGGGCAAAGATACAAAAACAGCTATGTCTATACCAAAAGGGTGCATCTTGGTGTGCAAAGAACTCTTGCCTTCAGAACTGTTGCATATTGATGGAGTGGGCGGCATTATTTGTGAAACTGGTGGTACGACTGGGCACCTTGCCATCTTAGCCCGAGCCTATCGTATTCCTGCTATTTTGGGTGTAGAAAATGTCTTGTTGGAGCTAGAGGGTTGTACCTATGCTATTATGGATGGGCATGAGGGATTAGTACTTGCAAACCCCAATAAAGCAAGTATCTATTATTACGAGCAAAAGAAGAAACACCAAAAGATTACCACTGCCAAAGAACTGGAAACCTCTGCCCTACCTGTAACCAAAGATGGAAAAAGAATTAGGGTTATGGCTAATGTAGGACAGGTAGAAGAAGCAAAAATGGCTAAAGAATACGGTGCCGAAGGTGTGGGGTTGTTTCGTAGCGAATATTTATTCCTATCTGGACACATACCAAATGAAGAAGAACAATTTACTTCCTACTCCCAAGTGCAAAACATTTTTGCGATGCAAAAGGCACCTGTTACATTCAGAACACTGGATATAGGTGGTGATAAAAGTATAACCTTTTTAGGACCCAAGGAGGAAAAGAACCCCTTGCTAGGCTGGCGGGCAATACGATACTGCCTAAGCGACCCACCGCTTTTCAAAACACAGTTAAGAGCCATACTACGATGCTCGGCCAGAGGTAATGTTAGGCTTATGTTTCCCATGATTGCCACCCCCGAAGAATTGGACGAAAGTCTTGCTCTTTTGGCCCAGTCAAAGGAAGAGTGCAGTAAGGCAGGCTGGGCTTATGACGAGAATATAAAAGTAGGAATAATGATAGAAATTCCAAGTGCTGCTCTTACCTGCGATATCCTGGCACCGCATTGTGATTTCTTTTCTATTGGTACCAATGACCTTACCCAATACACCCTTGCTGTAGACAGAGATAATGATAAAGTATCGCATTTGCACCTTCCCTACCATCCTGCCATGATTCGCCTTATAAAACACATAATAGACAGCGCTACCAAGAGCAGTACTCACCTATCCATGTGTGGCGAAATGGCAGGAGACCCTTTGCTTATTCCTCTTCTTTTGGGTTTGGGTATGGAAGAATTATCCATGTCTCCCAGCCTTATTCCTGCCGCCAAAAAGATTATTGCTAATGTACAAATTGAAGACGCAAAAGCCCTAGCTGAAAAAATTCTTTGCCTAAGTCACGCAGCTCAGATCAGAAGCAGCCTTGAAGACTGGGTACGCACAACAGAATGATGACTCCAATTAAATGAAGACCCAAAAAAGACAAAGAGGTTTAATACTACAAGGCCTCCATCCACTAGTTGTAATTCTTGGTAAACCCAATGTTGGCAAGTCTACACTATTTAATCGTATCCTACGGGAAAGAAAAGCCATCACGGATGCGATGCCTGGCGTAACAAGAGATCCCATAGAAGCCCACTGTCGCATTGGGCTACTACGCACAAAAAACACTACAGAGAAGGACGATATAGATATTAGTTATAGTATTATCACTTTAGTAGATACCGGTGGCATTAGCCCCGATGCCCAAGGGATAGAAAAAGAGGCAGCCCAGAAGTGTATTGAATATGTTATCAAATCAAACATTTTATTGTTTGTTGTAGATGGTACCAATAAAAGTGCCGAAGACGAAGCCCTAGCTCATTTTTTGCAAAAATATTCAGACAAACTTATTCTTGTAGTTAATAAAATTGACAACCC
The DNA here is from genome assembly GCA_030141615.1 of Unio pictorum. Classification (NCBI taxonomy): domain Eukaryota; kingdom Metazoa; phylum Mollusca; class Bivalvia; order Unionida; family Unionidae; genus Unio; species Unio pictorum. Next base: position 57,067 of record JARLTB010000382.1, on the reverse strand, counting down.
ACAAAGGGAGTTGTTAAAGTTTGACTTTGCATCTTGGGGATTTACTACAATTCTTAACATTTCGGCAGAACATGGTCTTAACATTGATTTGCTAGAAGAAGAGTTGCAAAAACGGCTACCACCAGGTATACCAGGAGGTATACCGCTCTTACATCTTGGGCAACCAATAGAAGCTAATCGGGAAATGCAGCGTCCGGTTCGGGTGGTAATTATAGGAAAGCCAAATACAGGAAAGTCTACATTGCTAAATGCTCTTGTTTGTAAAGAAAGAAATCTTGTCAGTCCCCTTGCAGGTACCACAAGAGATGCAATTGACATAGAATTTGCTGCTCAAGGTCATTCTTTTATTCTAACCGATACTGCCGGGCTTCGCCGTGTATCCAAAATAGAGCGAGGTATCGAGTACTACTCTTATATCCGTACTGCAAAGGTTATAGAAGAATGCGATATAGCTGTACTTATGATCTCTTCGCAGGAAGGTCTTAGTGAACAGGACAAAAAAATAGCTGCTCTTGTTGTAGAAAAAGGTAAGGGATTAATTTTGGCTTTGGCAAAATGGGACTTGCCAGGGCACGATAGCATACAAAAAATGGCAGATTGCATACGGCTTACCTTTGGGCAAGTTGCCTTTGCGCCACTATTGGCTATTTCTGCCAAAGAAGGTAAGGGACTTACCTTGCTTATTAAAACCATTGTACGACTTTATTCGCAGCTTCAACGAAGAATCGACACAAGCACACTAAACAAAGCCCTGGCATCCTGGCTAGAAAACACCCCCCCACCTGTTGGCCCCAAAAGTAGGTTTAAGATTCGCTATGCAGTGCACACCTCTGTACTCCCCCAAAGATTTGCATTGTTTGTATCAAGACCTATAGCCATTAAAGCCGCCTACATAACATACATTAAAAAAATGATACGAAAAGATTTAGGCTTGCAAGAAGTCCCCTTGACTATAGATATTCGTCCTGCTCACAATACAAACAAGGATAGAGGAAGTTAGCAATGAGAGGCTTTACCGCTTCACAAATCGAGTCTTTATTAAAGCTGCCTTATTCTACAATCAGGCACTGGCAGCAAACAATTTATATAATCCAGCCACACAGAGATGAATATGGCAAAAGAATTTTTACAGAATATGATGTACGAATTTTTTGCCGGCTCAAACATTTAGTGCACATACGTGGTTTGGGGCTTCAGACAGCTCATAAAGCACTGTTATCAGAACTAGCCAGCCCCGAAAGCGAAAAGCGTGCCTATTTAGAAGAACTTAGGGCAGAATTACTAGACGCACTATGTAAGCTACGGAGACTTGCATCAATTAAATAATTGGTGAATTAAGCCGAACCAATTTTTCCTAGTCTATTTCTTAATTGTCGTTACAAAATTCAATCGCAAATTATGTAATAAATTTGTTAATTCCAAGCCAATTGTCATATAAACAAAGCTATTTTTTTATCATTGCAGGATATTTTTTTGCAGGGTCGTAGGTACCACTTCTTTGCTCGCCTGCTATACTTGGTATAGTAAGAGATTGACCGGGATAGATAAGATTTGGGTTGGCAGGATTCCTAAAAGTAGATTTGTTGGCTTCGTATAGTACTGGCCATCGGAATGGATTATTGTAAATAAAAGGGTAGGCAGCGATATTCCAGAGGCAGTCTCGCTTTGATGGTATTAGCCGAACAATATATTTGTTGGGTAGTGCTGTACCATCTACAGATGCCAATACGTTAAGGGCCATTCGGGCTAGGTTTTCTGCACCGGGGTAGTGACCTTCGTTGTATGCAATTTGCGCATCGTTAAGATTTGTTTCGGCATCGGTGAAGGCTGCGGCATTGGTATTCCTTACACCAGAAGCGTCTGCCCTTTCAAGTGCTGCTTTTGCTTCGGCAATTGCAGCATCTGCTTCAGAGCGGCTTATCTCGTCCAGCGATTCCTGAGCTAGAATTGCATAATCGCGGGCAGGTTCATACTCTTCGCTATTATATAATTGCCCTGCTGTTTTTAAGTCTTGGTTAGCACGATTGTGCAGCAGAGGATAGCGTGCCTTTACATTTTTTGCATTGGCTTCGGATAAGGATTTGCGCGCACTACCAATTGCTGTATCTGCCTCTTTTTTTGCTACAGCTTTTGTAACAAATTCATCAGAGAGAGAAGCGTACTCCTGCGATCGCAAGGCATAATCAGATGCAGAGTCATAATCACCTTCCTCGTAGGATTGGTCGGCTAGTGCCTTGTACTCTAAACTTTTTTGAAAGTACTGATTATCCAGCAGACTCTGTGCGCCAAGATAGGGCACAAAAAATGTTGCTACAAAAACAATAAAAGGAAAAAAACTCTTTTTTGTTTGCATGTGTATTATTACTCCTCTTTCCCTTGAATAAGTGGGTCAGCCTCCAGGGCTTTTCTTTGACTTTCCATGGCAGCTTCTTCTGCTTGTTTAATTGCATCTTCTGCACTCGCCTTCTTTTTATCTGCATCATTGTATGCCGCAGTAAAAAATTCTTCTGCCCGTGCAAAAGAAAGTAAAGAAGTATCGTATTCTTTAGTTGCAAGTTCCTGAATACCGTCATTATAGGAATTTTGCGCATCATTATACAGCGACTTAGCTGCAACATTTGATTTTACAGTATCGGAAAGGTCTCTAGCCTCGTCAGCCTTAGCACGGGCTTGCAGGATTTCGGCCTCCCTACCTCTTTGGTACACAATTGTATAACGTTGTATAGCTTCATCCAGACTGTCTATGCCAGCAGGTCTTTCTTCTTTTTTGCCTGAAGCCCAGATAGCTTCTTCTTCTTTGTATTTGGCTTCTGCCACTTCATAGTTACTTGGATCAGCTTCAAAATACGTGCCTTTATCTATTGATGATTTTAAGTCAGTTGCCTGTGTGTGTTTGTATGAGGCCTCGAATCCTATCCTGGATTCCTCAAAAGATGTAATAGCAGCCTCGTTATTCTCTACTTCCAAAAAACTGTCGCCATCTAAAAAAAGCAATTCACCTTCGTTAAAACGCAATTCTGAGGTAGTACTTGCTCCTGCAATCAGGGCAGTATCCTTCATTTGCTCGGCTTGCTGTCGTTTATCTTTTGCTATATCGGCTGCTCCCTTGCTAATCAAGCCTGTGTAAGAATCGATAGCGGTTTGTAGGTCTGCCTCGACAGTTTCGGATGAATTGCTATAGGAATTCATAGCTTGGACATAGTTGTCTTCTGAATTGCGATAATCCTCGGGCAAAATATCGTAGAGTTTATACGAAAATGCCTTGGCTTTAAGCCCTTTAAGTGTATCCACCAAAGCGTCTACACCGGTGGGTGCTGCATCCTCTATAACCACTCCATCTTCACCTTCGTCAGGAGGGAGCATTTGGTCTTGGTCCATTTGGGCTTCGGGATTGGCTTCTGGTGCTGCTTCAGGTTTAGTAGCGCAAGCACCTATAGTGATTAGCAGGGCAAGAACCACTGCAAAAAGTAAAATTTGTTTGAAAAATGTATGCATCTTCTTCCTCCGCATAGCTTGCAATGCTTTAGAACATTGTTTCCTGGTATTATAGCATAAATCTACTTGCGAAGTAAAGCATACATTACCCTAAAGAAAAAGGTTTATGGCTTTCTTTTACTAGTCTCTTCCTGCTTCTACTATCTTTGCAGCAAGCAAGGAAGGATTTGTAAAAAGAACTTCATGACTTCCTGGCATTTGTACCAGACGGTATAGTCCTAACCTATTGGACATTCTTGGGTGCCAGCCCCACTCTCCTTGTGGAAGTGCCGTATCTTCGGTACAATATAGATAACTACAGGCAACCTGTCTATTCCGAATCAATGAATAAAATACCTTTAAATCCAGTGTAGTATTGAATTGGTAGGGTTGTGGCGAGAGCGCATTAAAGCTGCTAGTGGCTAAATCTATATCTGCGTCATTTATAAAAACTTCCCGCCAGATGTTAAAGGGTAACATAACTGTATTATCTGCAGAGGCTCTTGCCAAAGCGTCAAACATTTCCTTATAATATGCTGGAACCGCATCGTTTAGGCACTCACCATCGTCAAGAACAAAACCATTGTGATACACAAGTCTGGTAATACGTTCAGGAATTTGCTCTACCACTTTAGAAATAATAGTGCCGCCATAGCTATGCCCAAGAAGAATTATTTTAGTCAATTGTTTCTGAACAATAAAATCTACTATAGACTGTACACTTTGGGCATGGGTGATGACTTTGTTCACACCCTTGCCATGCCCTGCTATTGTGGGGCTAAACACCCTGTGCCCTTGGCTTGTTAAACTATTTGCAACTCTCTCCCATAGTGATCCGTCGTGCCAGGCACCATGTACTAAAACAATTGTATACATACTTTACTCTTTATACTCTCTTAAAATGTGAAGTTATCGCATATACAGTACAATAGTCAATAGCGTAAGGGGTACTTCTTAAAAGTCTGCTAGGCAAAATTATTTTCTTATTTAAAGAGTTTTGTGTTTTTAGTTGGATAGTATTATGTAATCTATTCGAATATGTGCACTTTTTGTGTTATGTCTTCTCTTTGGGCATACCACGTGTAACAAAATAGTTTAGCAAACCAATTACTGCTCCACCAAGAAAGACCCAGCGGTAGCCTCTGTCTCCGCCAAAACGCCATAAGAGCCCACCTACACTGGGAATAGACATTGAAATGATATGATCTATTGTAATGCCCAAAGATAAAGTTGGCGAAAGATGTGCGGGGTTTGTAACCATGTTTTTTACGTATACCGCCCTGGTTAAAGAAACCGCATTTGCACTTTGATCTAACATATAACATATTCCAACAACTACTAGAGCAACACCAAAAGGCAATAGTTCGGGACTAAAACCGTAGAACAAACAGACAATGACAATTAAAAGTGCTTCTGCGCCAAGCACCTTCCGGGTTCCTTTTTTATCGGTTAATTTGCCAATAATTGGCTGTGCAAAAATTCCTAAAACAGAAGAGAGCAGAAAAAGAAGAGTCATGTTTTGTACAGGTTGTTTAAAATAATCTACAAGGAGCCAGGGCCCAAAAGTTATAAAAAGTTGCTTTCTGCCACCATAAAGAATAGAAAGAATATAATAACGAAGATATGCTTTTCTAAAAACCAAACCTCTTGTCATACTCTGCCTTTTCAGCGGTTTCATTGCAAGAAAAGCAAGAGCAGCACCAAGATACGCTAGGGCACCCGCAGAAAAAGCAGCTTTATAGCCGATTCCAAGCAGCCAAAATAACGCAAGTAGAATCGCTGCACCGCCCACCAAAGCCACTGTGTTTAAGGATTGAATTCGCCCAAGAAACCCACCCTCTTTACCCTTTTCTGCATACGTAATTCCAATTACATTGCCAAGTGGCATGTACAAGTGTTGACCGGCACTATACAAAAATACAGAACTCACCATAAGTATAAATGAAGAAGGAATCCAACCCAAAGCCAGCATGCCCGCACTGGCAGCAAGATTGGCAATTAAGGCTATTCGTACTTCGCCAAAAAGGGCCAAAATTCCAATAAGAATACTCACCAAGAACCCTGGTATTTCTCGGGGAAATTCGAGGAAGGTTCTTTGAGCGATATTCAGAGAAAATACATCTTTTAAGTAATTGTTAAAAACCGAAGCGTTTACACAAGCCCCCAGTCCCATTAGCACCGTGGCAAGTATAAAAAATTTTCTGTCCCTTTCTAGGGTATTCATGAGTATGATTTTTTCATCAATCATATAGCTATCACTCTATCACTTTATGCATCACCACCTGCCATTGCAAGTCTCCTGCACTAATCTGAATTGAATTAGCATCTAAAGACCATATCAAACTTGTAGCTAGAGTTTCTTCCATTATTAATGTAGAAAACCGCTGTATTGCAGGCTCTAAAGTTGGGGTGCCTGCCAAGGTAAGTTTGATACGGTCTGTAAGCGAAAGGCCGGAATCTTTTCTTAGATTTTGCAGAGCACGAATTAAATCTCTGACTATGCCTTCTTCGCGCAACTCGGGACTAATTGTGGTATCTATAGCCAGGCTTAAAGTACCTTCGTTAATAGTTTTATAACCTGGTTTTTCTTCTCGTATAATTTCTATTACATCAGAATTAATAGTTATATTTTTATCACCAATGCTTACTGTCCGGCTCCCCCCTTTTGCAATTTGCATAATTTCTGCTTCGTCCAGTAAAGCTATTTTTTCTGCAAAAGCGTTCATATCCTTGCCTAGGATCTTCCCAAGTTGCCTATAATTGGCTTTTGCCTTGTATTTTATAAGTGTTGACTCGTCATCGCAAAACTCGATATTTTTTACATTTAGCTCTTCGGTAAGGTAGAAAAGAGAATTTTGTATGGCTACTTTTTCCTGTTGATCCTGAGTGGTGATAATTAGGGTTTGTAAAGGTTGCCTAACCTTTACACCTTCTGCAAGCCTAAGTGCCCGTCCAAGCGAAACAGCTTTGCGTACAGTCTTCATTTTTTGTTCCAGCTCTACATCTCTGATTGCCTCATCATAGGTGGGCCAATCACAAAGGTGTATAGAAGCTGCTTCACTTTTGTCTGCCAAATTTTGCCAAATCTCTTCGGTAATAAAAGGAATTATTGGCGCAGAAAGCAGAGCCAAACGCAAAAGAACCCGATACAGAGTTGCATAACCTGCTAATTTATCTTCATCACTTTCGGAAGTGGACTTCCAAAATCTGCGACGAGATCTTCGGATATACCAGTTGTTCAGGCAGTCTATGAAGGAAAGAATATGAGTTATTGCTGCCTGCACATCGTAGTTATCATAGGCTGTCTTTGATTGCAGTATTGCACCTTCGCATACAGATAAAATCCAGCGATCCAATTCGTTTTTTGTATGCTTCTTGGTTGTGCTAGCACCCCTAAAGCCATCTATATTGGCGTAGGTAACAAAAAAACTATAGGCATTCCACAATGGTAACAAAACATTTTTTATTGTTTCTTTTACTCCATCATCCGTATACATCAAGTCTTCGCCTCGCAGGATGGGCGAGTTCATAAGATACAAACGCAAGGCGTCTGACCCAAACTTTTCTATAGCCCTAATTGGATCAGTATAATTGCGTTGCGATTTAGACATTTTTTTGCCATCTTCGGCAAGCACAAGACCACTTACTACGCAATTCTGAAACGCAGGCTTGTTAAAAATGGCAGCGGCAATAATAGTTAGCGTATAAAACCAGCCACGGGTCTGATCCATACTTTCAGAGATAAAGTCGGCAGGAAAATGGTTTTCGAACTGGGTTTTATTTTTAAAAGGATAGTGCACCTGCGCATAGGGCATAGCCCCAGACTCAAACCAACAATCCAGTACCTCTGGTATTCTTGTCATGCTTGCACCGCATTGGCAGGGGATACCTATCTTGTCAATGAAATGCGTGTGCAGATCATCCACTTTCGTATGCGCCAGTCCTTCCAGTTCCTCGACACTTCCTATGCACTTTATTGCATTGCAGGAAGCGCATTTCCAGATGGGCAGTGGGTTACCCCAGTAGCGGTTGCGTGAAATTGCCCAATCCCGCGCATTTTCCAACCATTTTCCAAAACGCCCATCTTTAAGATGTGCCGGAACCCACCATATAGCCTGATTCGCAGCCAGCATTTTATTCTTTATTTTGTTAATATTTACAAACCATGAACCTATTGCGCGATAAATAAGAGGATGGTCGCAGCGCCAACAAAAAGGATAGGAGTGCAAAATTTGTTCCCTGCGAAAAAGTTTTGATTCGGATTTTAGTCTTTCGATTATTAGTTTATCTGCTTCTTTAACAAATATACCCTTGTAATCGGGTACATCCTGCGTAAAGCGACATTCTGCATCGATGGGGCAGATGGTACGTACTTTGGTAGATCGCATCACCTGATAGTCGTCTTCTCCAAAACCAGGAGCAGTGTGTACAATACCAGTGCCATCCTTATCTGTTACATGAGCACCAAGTAAAACTCTAAATGCACCGTTGGCAGCTTCAGATGCAAAGTAGGAAAAAAGTGGCACATACTCTACATGTACAAGCTCTTTTCCTTTCTTTTTCCAAATAATTGAAAAACTTTCTGATGAAGTAAAGTAATGGGGTATGCGGGACTCTGCTATGATATATCCGTCTTTCCTGGGGTTGGTTTTGTCTACAATAAGTACATAGTCTATCTCTGGCCCTACACAAAGTCCAAGATTGGAAGGCAGAGTCCAGGGCGTAGTTGTCCATGCTAAAAAGTAAACATTGCCTAGAATATTGTCTGAAAGAGCCCTAGAATTGGCAACCAGAAATGCAACTGTAATTGCCGGATCATGAATATTTTTGTAGGCTCCCAGTGCCAGTTCGTGATTAGACAACACAGTAGCGCAGCGCGGGCAGTAGGGCAATATATATGATCCTTCATACATTAAACCTTCATCCCACAATCGCCGAACAACCCACCAAATAGATTCCATGTAGTCTTTGTCCATGGTTTTATAGTCATTATCAAAGTCAACCCAGCGGCCAAGCCGTGTCATTATTCGTCGCCATTCCTTAACATAACGCAAAACAGAATTGCGGCAGGCTTCATTAAAATTGCCTATACCGTACTTTTCTATCTCTGATTTAGAATTTAAGCCCAGCTCTTTTTCTATCAAAGCCTCGACGGGAAGACCATGACAATCCCAGCCAAAGCGCCGTTCTACCCGATAACCCCTCATTGTTTTGTAGCGGGGAATAATATCTTTTATGGTACCTGGTACAAAATGACCAAAATGAGGTAGCCCAGTAGCAAAAGGGGGGCCATCATAAAAGACAAATTTTTTTTCTTCACTGCGCTGACGAATTGACTTCTTAAAAATATCTTCACTTTCCCAAAATGCCAGAATGCTCTCTTCCATTTCAGGAAAATTCACGTGTGAGCTTACATTTTTATACATATAATTCTCCATAAAAAGGTATTACAATAACTTTCTGATTATTGTGAAAAGCCTATCCACATTAATTGGTATTGCATGCTACTATTTTTAACGTTTAAATTTCAAGTAAAGGAAGCCATGCACAGTTCAGAAAACAACAGTATGTCTACATTTTATAAAGCAAGTTTGCCACCAGGAGACATAGACAGGCTTGTTCTACGAATGCAGGATGCAAAAGTGCTTGTACAAATGACCAAAGATAATGGTATATACCTTGAAGCCTGCCTTGACGGTTCAGGTACTTTGCTACACCAATGGCAGCCAGAGGTTCGGAGATCTGTAGGTATTCTTGTTATAGCAGACCCTGAAGATCCCAATATAAAGTGCACAACCTTGCGTATTAGGCTACCAATTGCGGTAAAAGACTTAGAAATACACACAAACAAGGGCGGGATAGAACTGGATAACATTACTACCCCTACCTGGCTCTACACCCTGTCAGGTTCTATCTCGTCTTATGGCAGCGAAGAATTAGTTGTAAGCACTGAATCGGGTACCGTAGATATTAAAAATTCCCGCAATGTACAGGCTTCTGCTAGCACAGGTACACTTGCATTTAAAGATATTTCGGGAACTTTGACAGCCCATAATAAAAGCGGCGAAATTAAGGTAGAAAATATTCAGGGCTTTTGCTCTATAATATCAGAACAAGGAGATATAAGCCTTATATTGCCAAAAACCAGATTTAATATAGGAGGAGGGACAGGCTTTATTGAAGTAGAGCTTGACAACTTTAACCAGGCATCATTGATAGAGTCATTGTCTGGAGATGTAAATCTTGTCCTGACAAACTGCAATTTGCAATTGAGAGCAGAATCCTTATCGGGAAAAATAGAAGTGCCATTTAGTCGTAAACGGATAGAAGATGGCAAACGTCGTTGTGTAAGAAAAATCGGTACGGGTATGAGGAAACTGTACGTAAAAACCATTAGTGGCTCCATTAAAATAGACATAGATGAGGAGTAATTAGATTAGTTGCATAAACAGACGAGGAAAGGTTTGCAATAACACCGGGCTATTTTTGCTATTTCTTCCTACCAAAGCACCAATTTTTTCCGATACGAAAACTGTTGTTTCAATATTATCCTGTAGTAATAGAAGCGGGATTATACCATCGGTTCTTTGGTTGAGTAGTCCTGTCAACTCAAGAGCTTTTTGCTTCTGCTCGCACATACCTTGATTTCTATTTTTGTTTCAGAGCCAAGTTGCGTATCTGCATCTTGGCCAAGGATCCACAAATCTTGCTTTGGTTTTAGGAGGCTTTGAAAGAGAGAAGGTTGCATTGGGGCACTTGTAATAATGTGCAAACTAAATATTACCAGAAACATACGGTGTTTCTTTTTTAGTTTTTTTCGCATTTCAAACTTGAACTAACATGGACAAAAGTAATTGCAGCCTATATAATGAAATAGGCATTTATATAAAAAATTTCACTGCACCTGCACATTGGAGGTTTATCAAACTATGAGTAACAAACAAAAAATTCTTTCTCAAAAACAAAGTACACAAATAAAAACAGGCGGTATTCGTGGGCAAAAAGCTATACCTAGAATTACTGGCTTTCTTCTTGTAGGGCTTCTTGGTTTGTCTGGCATTGTTCCCTTTCTGTTGCTCATCTCTTGCCCAAATCCTGCAACACAGCCACAAACAAAAGTACTTTCCTTTATCCAAGAGAAAATTGCATTCAGTGAGCGTAGTTTTCATACCTCTGTTGTATTTAATGGCAAGCTCTGGGTGATTGGGGGTGCTGAGGGTTCTGGTACTCGCAAAAACGATGTCTGGTCTTCGGCTGATAGCAAAACCTGGACGCAAGAGATCGCTTCGGCTGCCTTTAGTGCTCGCCGAAATCATACCTCTGTGGTATTTCATAACAAGCTCTGGGTGATTGGGGGTAATGATGGTTCTCCCAAAAAAGATGTTTGGTCTTCGGATGATGGCAAAACCTGGACGGAAGAAGCAGTTTCGGCGGGGTTTAGTGCTCGTAGTGGCCATACCTCTGTGGTATTCGATAACAAGCTCTGGGTGATTGGGGGTCTCGATATTTCTGGTACTCGCAAAAACGATGTCTGGTCTACGGCTGATGGCAAAACCTGGACGGAGGAGAAGACTTCGGCGGGGTTTAGTAGTCGTAATCTCCATGCCTCTGTGGTATTTAATAACAAACTCTGGGTGATTGGGGGTCTTGATAATTCTGGTACTCGCAAAAACGATGTCTGGTCTTCGGATGATGGCAAAACCTGGACGGAAGAAGCAGTTTCGGCGGGGTTTAGTGCTCGTAGTAATCATACCTCTGTGGTATTTAATAACAAACTCTGGGTGATTGGGGGCTATGATGGTTCTTACAAAAATGATGTTTGGTCTTCGGCTGATGGCAAAACCTGGACGGAAGAAACCGCTTCGGCGGGCTTTAGTGCTCGTTGGTCCCATACATCTGTGGTATTTGATAACAAACTCTGGGTGATTGGGGGTGTTGGTGGTTCTTACAAAAATGATGTTTGGTCTTCGGCTAATGGCAAAACCTGGACAGAAGAAACCGCATTGGCAGTGTTTAGTGCTCGTAATCTCCATAGCTCTGTGGTATTTAATGGCAAGCTCTTCGTAATTGGGGGGTATGATGGCTCTATCCGCAAAAACGATGTCTGGTCTTCATCAGATGGCAGAACCTGGACCAAAGAAATAGATTCGGCAGCCTTTAGTGCTCGTAGTAACCATATTTCTGTGGTATTTAATAGCAAGATCTGGGTGATTGGTGGTTATGATTTTTCTGAAAAAAACGATGTCTGGTCTTCATCAGATGGCAGAACCTGGACAGAAGAAACCGCTCAGGCCGGGTTTAGTGCTCGTTTTAGCCATACCTCTGTAGTATTTAACAGCAAACTCTGGGTGATAGGAGGTTATGATAAGTCTACCCGCAAAAACGATGTCTGGTCTTCATCTGATGGCAAAACCTGGACAGAAGAAACCGCTCAGGCGGGGTTTAGTGCTCGTTCTCTCCATACCTCTATAGTATTTAGTGGCAAGATCTGGGTGATTGGGGGTTATGATAATTCTACCCGCAAAAACGATGTCTGGTCTTCACCTGATGGCAAAACCTGGACCCTAGAAACAGCATCGGCAGGGTTTAGTGCTCGTACTCTCCATACCTCTGTGGTATTTTATAGCAAGCTCTGGGTAATTGGGGGTTATGATGGTTCTAACTACAAAAACGATGTCTGGTCTTCATCTGATGGCAAAACCTGGACCCAAGAAACCTCTTCGGCGGGGTTTAGTGCTCGTAGTGGTCATACCTCTGTGGTATTTAATGACAAGCTCTGGGTGATTGGCGGTACTAGTAGTGTTACCAATAACGATGTCTGGCGAGCGGAGTAGGTATCTACACCACAATGAGCGATTATTCAAGACCAAAGGGGTGCAGCTACTTGTTTTTACCACACTAGACAATGGTTGCGGTGGGTAAGGCTTTTTGCTTATAGTCAAAAGCATAGGGAAAGACCAAAAGTTCCCTGCAAATTAGCATTGTTTATGTGAAGGAGCTATATGATGACAGTACCAGCCTCCCCTACCCCCAATAAAACGGCTCATCGTAGGTTTTCGTCAGGGAAGATAGCAGGAATTTTTTCTTTAGTTGCAGCAGCAATAGTGGTAGTTGCAGGATTGGGGATATACAAAAACAAAAATCCAAAAAACAATATGCAACTCCTTTTAGGCTCCTGGGTAGAAAAAAACCCTATAAATGAAAAAGAAGTACAAGGATTCATGTTGTTAGCAGACGGAAGCGCAGCTTCTATTAATATGGAAACTTTACTTTATAAAAATTGGCGACTTGCACACAACAAACTCGTGTTAACTATAGAAAGCATTGGCAATAAAATTTCTTCCATAGAAGAAATACCATACGACATCAAAACCCTTACAAAAGGTTCACTTGTACTTCAAGACGGGGATAACATTGTACGATACACAAAAACAAATAAGAAATATAAACCCTCGGGCCGCCAGACAAAAAAGTACTCATTTGAAAACTATAAGGTAGTAGTGAATTCTGTTTCGCCTATAAAGACTCTTAACTTTTCAGGAAATCCTGAATCCAGCCAATACAAAACTGTTATTTCAGAAGAATACAATAGAAATATGCAACCTAATTTTGCAGGGTACTATAAAATAATTACCTGGGGCTGTGGAGCATCTTGCTTGGACGGCATCCTAGTAGACATACGAGATGGAAGGATGTATAAAATACCTGCCCCAGGAGAAATGAAAAATTTTGGAAATGATTTGGAAGGGCACCTAGATAGTTCTCTGCTCATCACTTCATTTAGTGTCCAGGACTTTGCGTCCGGTAAAAGCAATACAGAATATCATTACTGGCTATGGGACGAAGCCACAAAAACATTTCAGGTAGGATCTAATTAACGCATAAAAACTATCTGCTTAAAGCATACACTACGGGCTATATAGCATAAAGTAATTCTACCAACAATCCCCTCCAAGTTACCTACTTCAGAAGAACACCCCTAAAGCACCCGTTTTTCTGGCAATCCACTACAACAAATTTATTATCAACTTCTTGCCATTATTTTTACATCTTCGATGTTGTATTTGTCAAAATTTTATTTTATACTAGACTAATTAGGTCAGTTTGATATACTTTATATTACAAGGAAGCAGTATTGCTGCAAAAGGAGAGAGTATGAAAAATTATTTTGAAAAAAGCAAAAAAATGCTATTTGGATTTATTTTGCTACTTGTCGCTTTTGGGATTGTAAATTGTGGCACACCAACAGTACAGTCTGCGACAAAACCCATCAATGGTATTAACCTGTACTATACAGTTTCTGGCAAAGGAGAGCCACTCATTCTCATTCATGGGGGGCTTGGTAATTCCCAATACTGGGACAAGCAGATACCAGAATTTTCAAAGCGGTACAAGATTATTGCCCTGGATAGCCGAGGTCATGGCCGTTCTAGTTTTGATAACAACCCTATCAGTTACGCCCTTATGACCCAGGATGTCATAGCCCTTATGGATTACCTTGGCATTAAAAAAGCCAATGTACTTGGCTGGAGTGATGGTGGTATTATTGGGCTGGAACTTGCAATTAAATATCCTGATAGAGTAAATAAAATCATCGCATATGGTGCAAATTACAACCCTAGTGGTGTGCGTGCCGATATTGGCACGAATAAGAGATTCAACGCCTTTATAAAACAAGCAGGTGAAGATTATCAAAAAATAGCTCCCGAGCCAAAACGTTGGGATGAGTTTCTAAATAATATTGGCAACATGTGGGCCACCGAACCAAACTATTCTGAAGCGCAGTTGCAAGCAATTACTACTCCCATCCTTGTGCTGGACGGCAAAAATGAAGAGGCTATTTATACAGACCACGCCAAAAAAATGGCAGATCTCATTCCAGGTTCAGAGTTATTATTGCTGCCGGCGACGGGACATTTTGCCATGTGGGATAACCCAAAGCTCTTTAATCACCTGGTACTAGACTTTTTTAGCCGTTAATAAAATTGAGGTTATTGACAACCCTGTAGTTGCACTACATATTTTATAAGGAATTAGGTAAGGCTTTTGCCCTACCTTGCAATTGCCATAATGCAAGAAAAATGAGGTAGCACAATGAAAGCTAGAACCATAGGTCCTTGGAGTGTATTTCCCCTTGGCTTGGGGTGCATGCCCATGTCTGGGTTACCCAATACAAAAATTAGCATTCTTTCACATCGTGATGTTGCCTTGGCAACAATTCATGCAGCATTGGATGCAGGGGTTAGATTCCTTGATACCGCCGATGTATATGCAGCGTATTGGCATGCATTTGGGCACAACGAGTTACTTGTTGCAGAGGCTCTTCGCACCTGGGAAGGAGACAAAACTCAAGTAATAGTAGCCACAAAAGGTGGTATCACGCGCAAGCCCGGCGAAAAGTGGGGTAGAAACTCAACTTCAGATTACCTCTTGCGGGCTTGCGAAGCCTCTGCATGTAGGCTTGGTGTAAGCAAGATACAATTATGGCAGCACCACCGCTTAGACACTTCAATTGCATTTGAAACTCAAGTAGAAAATGTGCTGGTTCTAAAAGAAAGAGGTATTATTTCCCAACTGGGGGTTAGCAATTACAATGCCGAGCAACTACGGCGTGCGCTAAAAATTGCTGGTGGCCCTAAAGAAGGAGGAATAATTTCGGTACAAAATGAATATAGCCCAAGATATCGAAGAGAAGAGGAAGTAATACGAATATGCGAGGCAGAAGGTATTGCTTACCTTCCCTGGTCCCCTCTGGGAGGCAACGTAAATTACACAAACCTTACAAGCAATTCCTTCAGCATACTTGCACAAACGGGTACACCATATAATCTTTCTGCCTATGCAATGACCATTGCTTGGCACCTAAAAGTCTCTCCAGTTTCTATCCCAATACCAGGAGCTACCCGGCCAGAAACAATACAAGATACCATCAAGGGTGTAGATGTACAGCTAAGCGATTCTGAATTCCAAGCAATCCAGGCAAGTTTACCTCCCACAGATGCTTTACACCCAGAGCTTGTCGAGCAGCCTCCTTTTCGTAGCTAGGGCATTATTACACAATAACTAAAATAGTTTAGAGAACTAGGCAGTAAGGACAAGAGGTGGTACAGCTATTTTCAGGCATAATTGCTGCCTTTGTTCATGTAATTTCAGGTCCTGACCATCTGGCTGCTGTAACGCCACTATCCATAGAAAGCAAAAAAAAATCCTGGTTAATAGGGTTGTGCTGGGGTGTGGGGCATACATGCGGAGCCCTTGCTATTGGAATTCTTTTTATTATATTTAAAAGTTTTATCCCAGTTCAAATAATAACAGCCCATAGCGAACAAATAGTAGGGGTGCTTTTAATAGCCATTGGGTTTTGGGCCATTTGGCAAATAACAAAAGAAAAAAGTGCTGCACAACACCAACATATAGTTATAGATCATTCACATCTCAAGGCCAATGTGCAAGATGCACATAAAAAAATCCCCAGCACTACAAAAAATGTACTAGTAGCAGCAAGTGTGGGGGTGTTACATGGCGTGGCAGGGGTGTCGCATATAATTACCATATTACCCACCTTGGCTTTAGCAACTACCCTACAATCTGTGTTGTATCTAGGTGGCTTTGGCATTGGCACAATCTTTACAATGGTTATCTATACATTACTAGTGGGTTATTTGGCTAGGACATCCCGCCAGGAAAAGTCAGGAAGACTTTTTCTTCTACTCAGGTTGGCAGGTTCTATTATATCTATTATTGTAGGAATAATCTGGATTATGACATCTTTTAATATTAGTAAAGTCAATTAATAGGAGGTTACCTGTGAGCACAGACGGGGTATTTAAATCTGTAGAAAAATCCCGATTATCCACTGATGTCTCTAATCAGTTGTGCCGTGCAATAAAAGAGGGTAGATATGCACCCGGCCAGTATCTGCCTCCCGAACGAGAATTATCTAAGGTTTTTAATGTAAGCCGTCCTATACTTAGGGAGGCTTTGCAGCTTTTAGAGGTGCAAGGATATGTTCATATAAAGCATGGCAGGGGAGCCATGGTTAAGGATCCTAACACCGATATTTTGAATGTACCTGTTAAAAGCTGGCTTATAAAAAACATGTCTACTGTACAACAATTTTATGAAGCCAGGTTAGCTATAGAACCCGTCTGTGCCGAATTAGCTGCTACAAATGCCAAAAAGCAAGATATTCAAAAACTGAAGGAAATAATGGAAAAAGAGGAAGTCCTCACAGAAAAAGATATACCCCATTTCATAATTTTAGATATAGATTTCCATTCTACAATTGCAGAAATATCATCAAACTTGTTCCTTATAAAAATGCTTCAATCACTTATTTCACCTGAAACCGACATACGAAAAATCATTTTAAGATTACCCAAGCACCTTCCTACCACACACAAACATCATTTTGAAGTGTATAAAGCTATCGCCGAAAAGAAGCCTCAAGCAGCAAAAAAGGCAATGACAATAGCTTTAAGCGAGCCATTTAAGGTTATTAAGCAGTATTTGGATACATAAAAAGCGGTTTTATTAAGAAATCACTTTTATTTACCACTTTACCACTTGACTTCTTAACCAACTGTAATTTATTATTCTTATTATCTGGGGGAATATTAGCCCTACATTATAGGAGTAGTAATGAAAAAACGACTTGCAATTCTTCATACCAGTTTTGTTTTTATCAATGTTGAGCCAGTTATAAAAAACCTCATACACGAAATATTGCCTGATGTAGAAGTCATGGACTTTGTAGACAGTGATGTTCTTAATTCTGTCGTAGTGGCAGGGGGTATAAAAAACTCGCACATAAGAAGAATGTGCTACCTAGCACAGGCTGCCTGCGATTCTAGAGCAGATGTAATACTATCTGCTTGCTCCTCTCTTGGAGCAACCATAGATGTAGCAAGAAAAATTGTAGATACACCCATTGTTAAAATAGACGATGCAATGACCCGCCTAGCGGTTAATAAAAGTAACAAAATTGGAGTATTAGCAACTGTTGCAACAACCTTAGCACCTACAGTAGCACTACTTGAGTATTGGGCAAAGGAAAATGAAAAGAAAATAGCAACAGAAAAGCACTTATGTAAGGGGGCTTTTGATTTGCTGCTACAAGGAGACCAGACAGCACATGATGAAGGCGTTCTTGCAGGTGCTACCGCATTGGCAACCACTGCCGATCTTATTGTCTTAGCCCAGGCTTCTATGACCAGGCTAGCACCAATGTTATCCCAAAAGACAGGCAAAGAAGTATTAAGTAGTCCACGTCTGGCAATAGAATACATAAAAACATTGCTGGGATAATAATGAAACTAAAATTATCAAAAAGGAGGTGAAGCAAAAAATTTTATCCGACATCGAAAACCCGGTGTTGCATTGCAATTTGCTCAAGGAGGGCAAAAATGAAGAAACTTTTTATTATTATTGTCGTACTTATAACCTTTGCTTCTGCCATAGTAGCTCAATCAGCAGGTAATAAGTTTTTTGTCTTTCTTCCTAAAGGTTTGGACAACCCCTACTGGGATGACTGCCGCAAAGGAATGGAAGCCGAAATGGTTAAATTAGGGGTAAAAGCCGAATTTTTAGGTCCTGAAAAAAGTGATGCCGCTTTACAAGTAAACATATTCGAGTCAGTTCTTGCCCGCAAGCCTGCAGCTATTGCTGTGTCGCCAAATGATCCTAATACTGTAAAAGCAGTAATAAACAAAGCAATGGCACAAGGTATTCCTGTAATAGCATGGGATGCAGATGCACCAGGAAGCAACCGAATACTTTATATTGGTACAGACAATGTGGCTGCTGGACGAACAGCAGGAGAGTTGCTTGCAAAGTCAATTGGTAATAAAGGAAAAGTGGCTATTATCAATGGCGCGCTTACCGCCTTAAATGCCCAGCAAAGAGTTACAGGTTTTAAGGAAGCTCTTAAAAAGTATCCCAACATTAAAATTGTTGCAGATGAGCCTACAAATGACGACCCCGCAGCAGCCCTTACCAAAGCTGAGGCCTTATTGCAGGCAAATCCTGACTTGGTAGGCTTTTATGGAGTAACCGGAGTTGGTGTACCAGGAGCAGCAGGCGCAGTAAAACAAGCCAATAAAGCAGGAAAAGTTAAAGTAATTGGCTTTGATCTTACACCACAGGCAATCGAGTTTATGCGTCAAGGTGTGGTTACCGCCCTTGTTTCACAAAGACCTTTTGGCATGACGGCTCAAGCACTAAAAATTATGGTGGATTTATCTAACAAAAAACCCTCTCCAGGAAAGGTAATTGATACCGGAGTAGAAATTGTAACACCCGATATTCTAGAGAAATTCCTAGAAACTCCCCATTAAAATTATCCAGAACTAAATCCATGCAAGTGATACTACTTATAACAATTTGATAATGGGATTTAGTTCTGGCATTAGGAGGCATGATGCCTGATGTCGCATTGCTATCTATTAAGAATATTCATAAAAGCTTCCCTGGGGTAAAAGCACTGGATGGAGTTAATGTAGAAGTCCAGGCGGGTTCTATAATGGCCCTGGTGGGAGAAAACGGTGCAGGCAAGTCTACTCTTATTAAAATACTATCGGGTGCCCTTGCTCCTGATACAGGAGATATTCTTATAGATGGCAAACCTATTAAAATTTTTAATCCCGTCCATGCTCAAGCACTGGGTATAGCTGTAATACATCAGGAACTAAATTTGGCTTTACATCTTAGTGTAGCTGAAAACATTTTTGCTGGCAGAGAATTTGTAAACAAGTGGGGGCTTATTGACTTCCCTGCAATGCGCGAGAATGCAACAAAATGGCTACAAGCCCTGCACATACAAATGGACCCAGATATAGAGGTACAAAAACTAAGCATAGCTCATAAACAAATAGTAGAAATAGCCAAAGCACTTTCTTTTGATGCTAGAATTATTGTAATGGATGAGCCTACTTCGTCTTTGCCTACTACTTCTAACAATCCTGAGTTGCTTAATGAAGTAGAAATACTGCTAGACATAATTACAAAACTACGAAATCAGGGCAAAGCTATTATTTATGTATCTCATCGCATGAATGAGATTTTTAAAATAAGCGATACTATCTCTGTTTTTAGAGATGGAAAATCGGTAGGGACATGCAAAACGGCAGATACAAACCAAGACAAAATAGTTTCTTTGATGGTTGGTCGTAAACTTCAGGACCTGTATGGTTATGTTACCCCCCGCATTAAAGGCAAAGCGATGTTGGAAGTAAGGGGGTTAAGCAAAAAAAATGCGTTACATAATATTAGCTTTTTTGTTGCTAGCAAAGAAATACTGGGGGTTGCAGGATTAATCGGGGCAGGTAGGTCTGAAATGTTGCGTTGTGTTTTTGGCGCAGACCCAAAGGATGAAGGCGAAATATATGTAGATGGCAAAAGAGTTGCAATACATAATCCACATGATGCAATCCAATTTGGTATTGGTTTTATACCTGAAGATCGCAAACTCTCTGCTTTATTTTTAGATATGGCAATAAAAACAAATATTACTGCTGCTAGCATTAAAACTGTATCCAGGGCTAATTTTATTCAAGGCAAAAAAGAAAATAAAGTTGCCGAGAATTATGTTTCTTCTTTACGTATTAGAACCAGCTCTATAGAAAAAATAGTAGGAAGTTTAAGCGGTGGTAATCAGCAAAAGGTGGTTATTGCAAAATGGATGTTAGTTGCGCCAAAGATTTTAATAATGGACGAACCAACTCGTGGTATAGATGTTGGAGCAAAGATAGAAATCTATAATTTAATGCGAGAAATGGCAGCCCAGGGTATGGCTATTATCATGATTTCTTCTGAGCTACCAGAAATATTGGGAATGAGCGATAGGATAATTGTATTGCGAGAAGGTCGTATTACTGCCACCTTTTCCCGCAATGATGCAACAGAAGAAAAAATTATGGCAAGTGCCACAGGTTTAGTTTTACACAAGAGGTAAGCGATGAATACAACAGATAATGATACCCAGAATGTATCCTCTAAAAAGAGGTCTTCTACTATCATCAGGAAAATACTGCTTGCAAAAGAATTGGGTATAGCAGCCACCGTTGTTGTGGTAATTATCATACTTTCTTTTGGCTCGCCCTATTTCCTTACCATAGACAATCTTGCGGTCGTTTCTCGGCAAATTGCACTTTCAACTATTATAGCCATTGGCATGACTTTGGTAATTATACTTGGAGGCATTGATTTATCTGTTGGGTCTGTTGTAGCTATTACTTCTGTTATGATAGGCGTAGTTTTAGTTTATTTTAATTTACCTATTTGGCTTGCCATTCTTATAGGGATATTAATTGGAGCATTGGTGGGGTATATAAACGGCATGCTTATTGTTAATACTGGGGTATCTCCCATTATTGTAACCCTGGGTATGATGGGTTTGGCACGAGGTGCTGCTCTTATTATTACCAAAGGGTCTACAATTAGTGGGTTGCCAGAATCGTATTTGGCAATAGGACAGGGTTTTATTGGAATAATCCCTATTCCTGTTATCATTATGGTCATAATACTGATTATTTTTTATGTTGTACTAACCCGTACAACCTTTGGCAGACACATTTTTTTTATAGGCAGTAACGAAAGTGCCGCAAAACTATCTGGTATACAAGTGAATAAAACTAAAGTGTTAGTATATGTTATTTGTTCTTTACTTGCAGCTACAGAGGCTGTAATAGAAACAGCCCGTATGAGTACATCTCAGCCTGCTTCTGGTGCGGGCTATGAACTTATTGCAATAGGAGCAGTTATAATAGGAGGTACTAGTATTGTTGGTGGGCAAGGCACACTCATAGGAACTCTGTTAGGCGCAACATTACTTAGCTTAATTACTAACGGTCTTATACTAATGAGAGTAAGCGCGTATTGGCAGCAAGTTTTTAGCGGCGGGATAATCATCCTTGCCGTAGCAATAGATACTTGGCGTCGTCGACGCCTAAACTAACCCAGAAAATTGTAGGGGAACAGATACTACCCTGGGTAGGTAACTTTTTATTAAAGGAAGTGTAGGTATGGAATTACAAGACAAAGTGATTATTATTACAGGTGCAGGAAGGGGTATTGGTGCTGCAACAGCAGAATTGTGTGCAGAAAATGGTGCCAAAGTCATTGTCGCCGACATTAAAGAAGACTGGGGCAATGCGCTTGTTACCAAAATTCGTTCTTTAGGCAAAATAGCTTCATTCTGCTATCTGGATGTTGCCAAAGAAGAACAAGTAGCTGCCTGTGTTACATTTGCAGTTAAAACTTATGGCAGATTAGATGGCATAGTGAACAATGCCGCAACCATTGTAGTAAAGAAAGCAGCAGAGCTTAGTGCCGAAGAATGGGATCTTGTAATTAGGGTAAACCTAACCGGTGTGTTTTATGGTTGCAAGCATGCGATACTTCAATTTCAAAAACAAAAAACAGGTGGTTCAATAGTAAATATTGGTTCTATTTCTGCTGTTGTAGGTTTGGTGGATCAAGCGGTGTATTGTGCCTCTAAAGGTGGAGTGTTTCAACTAACTCGTCAGATTGGTATTGATTATGCAAAAGAAAA
The DNA here is from genome assembly GCA_030141615.1 of Unio pictorum. NCBI lineage: Eukaryota > Metazoa > Mollusca > Bivalvia > Unionida > Unionidae > Unio > Unio pictorum. Next base: position 35,043 of record JARLTB010000382.1, on the reverse strand, counting down.
AATTCGTTGCAACTCTGTTGGTCCAGGATCTGTTGCAGGTGATTTTGTACAAATATATTTTGATGGCCAAAAAGACCCAAAAGAAGCCGAAAGAAGAACTCTTGCTGCTCATCCTATTGGCAGAATGGCGCATCCAAAAGAAATTGCCCAGACTATAAGCTTTCTTCTATCAGATCGCGCATCTTTTGTTACGGCTGCCAATCTACAGGTAGATGGCGGATATTCAGAAATTTAACGGAGAAATAAATAAAGTGATAAAAAATTCATATTTTCATAGAGTGAGGGAACTTACTCCTACGAGGTTTTGGATAAACAATCCCACACGGGATCAGGCTACAAAAGCAATAATAGAAGGTGCTACCGGTGCTACACTTAACCCTTCCTATTCCCAAAAAATGCTTGACCATCCTAGCGAATCCGAATATGCAAAGAAGTTATTACAAGACGCAGTAAAAGAATCAAAGAACAAGTACCATGCTGCAGAAATTTTTCAGCGAAAATTGGTACTTCCCATTTGCGAGAGTTTTTTGCCTATGCATAACCAAGATCCTTGTATGGGATATGTGTCTATTCAGGCAGACCCAAGAGATGAAAAAGACAGTGGCAATATACTTCGTCAAGCAAGAGAAAATAGGCAAGTTGCAAAAAATATTTGCTGCAAAATCCCTGCAACAAGGGCGGGCATTACCGTAATGGAAACGCTTTTTAGCGAAAACACCACCGTAAACGCTACCGAAATTTTTGGTATTAGCCAGATGATAGCAGTATGCGAAAGTTATACAAAAATAACTAATAAAACAAGAAAGTATCCAATCTTGTACATCTCTCATATTGCAGGGATATACGATGATTATTTACAAGCCTATGTTGCCAAAGAAAAGATTAGTATATCTAAAGATATTCTTTATCAAGCAGGGCTTGCAGTAGCAAGAAAAACCTACGATATCATGATACAAAGAGGGTATAATGCCGTTTTTGTAGGCGGAGGAGCACGCGGAACCCAGCACTTTACAGAAATGGTTGGGGGTAAAGTGTGTATTACAATAAATTTCGAGGGCATGGCCGACACACTTATACATAACGACCCGCCTGTAATTGAAAGATTATTTAATCCAGTCCCAAAAAGGGTGATTGATGAATTATCAGAAAAGCTCCCCGATTTTAAAAAGGGCTATGACGAAGAGGGTCTATCCATCGAGGAGTTTGAGACTTTTGGCCCTGTAGAATTGTTTCGCAGTAGCTTTATTAAAAGCTGGAATAGGGTGTTAGAACTAGCAGGTACCACTGTATAGAGGTTTTATTCCATCAAGAGGCAGTTATTTACTTGCAATCTAGTGAATATAATTACCAGTTGCTGCTATAATACTCTGCAATAAAAAAGCCACTTCCATGCAATAGTACAGCAACTGGCTTCTTTTCATTCTTCCTGATATACAACACGTTCAGCAAGGGCCGATACTATCCAAGCCATTCTGCAGTACTCTTTGTATTCTTGCATTTGCTATAGGTGCTACATACGACGTATTACCATTACCTTCTTCGCAGAAGCAAGGCTGTTAATAAGTTCTATTGCCTCATCTTTAAGGTTTTACAATACTCGTAACTTATTGTTATAATTGTACATTTAATTCTTTTATTCCTTCTTTGTTTTTCTTACCTGATAGCCTGTATAAGCAGCACCAATAGAGCTAAAATTACTACCACCATTGCAACAAAAGCCCACCAGGGGGGAGATACGTAGTAATGGTTTTTCTTTTTTTTACTGCCTGGTTCCAGTGTTGCGGCATTGCCCAATGTAGCTCTTGTAGCATACCCACAGTTTGGGCAACCTGATACAAAATATTCTACCTTGCCACAGAATTCGCAATGGGGACACTTAACAGAAGAAAAAAAATGACCGCATTTCTTGCATACTTTGGCGTTACGATACACTTTTGTACCGCAGTACTCGCAAAAGAAAGTGGCTAACTTTGGCATATTACCGACTCCTCCATCCTGTTGGAGGGCACCTCGAGCAGGATGGCTGTGTAAAATTTGTGGACTTGTATAAAACTACAGTTTTAAGAAGTCCCTTTTACTGTATTTGCCTCTTTGGTATCTGATTTCTTTTCGGTACTTGCAGTCTGGGCAGGAGCATTATTTTCGGATTTTTTATTTTCTTTAGTACTGCTGTTCGCATTAGCACTTGATGTTTCGGCAGGTTTTGCTTCAACTTTGCCTTGCTTAGGGTTGTCGTTTTTATAAAACCCCGAACCCTTAAAAATTACCCCGCTTCCCCCATGTATAACCCTGCGTAGCTGTCCTTCGCAATGTGGGCACACAGTAAGAACTTTATCTTGCATGCTTTGGAATACATCAAAACTTTTAGTACAATTTTTGCATTCGTACTCGTATGTGGGCATAGCAACTCCGTGAAAATAAAAATATTCCTCTTTTGGTAGAGGTTTTTAGAATATAATAAAAGTTTATACAGGCAGCAAAACGTAGCGACTTTATAATAATTACGCTACATATACAATATCAGTTTTTAGTCTTCTATATATTAATAGTATATGAAAAATTGCCTATTCTGGCAATGCGCTAAGGCAAAATGGAAAGCTTCTTGCCTAGCTTTTCAAAAGCAAGTAAGGCAGATTGTATGTCATTACTGGTATGCAGCGCAGAGATTTGTAATCGTATTCTAGCCTGCCCTTTTGGGACAACAGGATAAAAAAACCCCACTGCAAAAATACCTTGCTCCAATAGAGCTTGCGACATCGTGCCTGCACATTTTTCATCGTAGAGCATTACTGGACAAATGGGATGATGTCCTGGTTTTATTTCGTATCCTAATGAGGTCATACCTTTTCGAAATTGTATTGTATTTGCAAAAAGCCTGGCACGCAATTCGGGAGAGTTCTTTATAATTTGCAAGCTGCATAAGGTGGCGGAAACAATAGGAGGCGAAAGACTATTAGAGAATAGATAAGGACGGGAACCTTGCCTTAGATATTCTATTATTTCTTTTCTGCCTGCAACTGCTCCCCCCGAAGCTCCGCCTAGTGCTTTCCCAAAGGTAGTGGTAATTATATCTACCCTACCCCCTACCCTACACTCTTCAATGCTGCCACGCCCATTTGGGCCTATAATGCCAGTAGCATGTGAGTCGTCCACCATAACAAGCGCATCGTATTGCTCTGCCAGGTCGCAAATAGTACCTAGATCCGCAATATCCCCATCCATAGAGAAAACACCATCGCTGACTATAAGCCTGCGCTTGCACTTGCCCGATTCTCTCAAACATGCCTCTAGGTTCTTGCCTTTGTCAGAGGGGGCGGTATCACGTAATGCACCATGTGCATAAATCCATCTTGATGCCTTGCATAAACGAATACCATCTACAATAGAGGCATGATTAAGACTATCTGTTAATACAGCGCACTCCTCGTCCAGCAGAGTTTCGAAAACACCACCATTTGCATCGTAACAGGATGAATACAGAAGCGCAGCTTCTGTACCTAAAAACTGCGCAAGCTGCTTTTCAAGCTCTATGTGCTGGTCCTGAGTACCGCAAATAAATCGCACACTAGAAAGACCAAAGCCATAATCATCCATACCCTTGCGTGCTGCCGCAATAAGATCGGGGTGATTGCTTAGGCCAAGGTAATTATTGGAGCAAAAGTTTATTACACTTCGGCCATCTGCCAAAAGCACATGCGTAGATTGTGGGCTGGAAAATACTGTTTCTTTTTTGTAAAGACCATTTTTCTGTAATAAAGATAATTTGGATTCTAACTCTTGTTGCCACAAGGACCCATACACAGCTAGGCCTCTGTTTCGGCAGGTGCTTTTTTATTTTTACTTGCCGCTCCAAAAAAACCAAAGAAGGAACCTACAAGACCACCAATAATATGAGAAAATTGTGAAATATTATCGTTTTTACCAGGCAGCATTCCTGCTATGGCTGCATATATTTCTCGGCCTAAATAAATTATTAGTACTAAGATAAAACTTATTGGAATTTCTCCCTTTTTGAAATTAGTAAAGGATACTAATAAAATCATCATAAAAACTATTCCACTTGCACCTAACAAATTAATATTGGGGAAAAAGAGGACCTGCAATATGCCCGTCACAACAGAGGTTGTAAGCATCATAATAAGTACAATAATAGAACCATAACTAACTTCCAGTATGGGGCCAAGAATAAGAATAAAGCTAAAGTTAGCAATATAATGCTCTATATTTTTATGACCTAAAGGATGTGCCACAAGCTGAAAGTAGTCTCCCAGATTGCTTACCTTAAACGGAGTTGGTGTGGAAAACCAGGAAAGAGTTAGTTGCGGTAGTATAGTAGCTGATAAAAGAAGAACAAGTCCTGATATCAGACTAAAGGTTAAAGTAGTCGGTGCATTGTAACGTAGCTTCATTTCTGGCTCCCATTAGGATTGTATTGTAATTGATGTAGGGCAATGGTCTGAGCCTTCTACATCGGGGTGAATTGCAGCTGACTGAAGTTGGGAAACAAAGCTCTTATTAATAAAAAAATAATCAACCCTCCAGCCTACATTGCGTTCTCGTGCAGCAATATTTCTGTAGGACCACCAAGTATACAAACCAGGTGAAGAATCAAAGTGCCGCAGGCTGTCTACAAAGTCAGTTTGCAAGAATTGGGTTAACCAGGACCGCTCTTCGGGTAAGTATCCTGCACTGTGTTCATTTTCGTCCGGGTGGGCAAGATCTTTTGCCGTATGTGCTATATTAATATCGCCTGTTAGCACAACATTTTTCTTATTCTGTAATAACTGCATGCACAAATCCTGCATAGCCTTGCAGAAGGCTAATTTATAGGGGAGCCTTACTCCCCCCTCCTGGCTATTGGGAAAATACGCGTTAATCAATACAAAGGATTCATATTCTGCTACAAGTACTCTGCCTTCTGAATCGAATTCCTTCCTGCCCATAAAGGAAATAGACAGGGGTTTTGTTTTAGAGTAAATAGCAACACCAGAATATCCTTTTTTTTCTGCACAGGCCCAATAACTATAATAGGGTTCTTGTGCATCAGAAGCAGGTCTTAAAAATTCATCGCCCAGTTGGTCAGGGCTGGCTTTGGTTTCCTGTAAACATAAAATATCAGGAGCCTCCTGCCTGAACCAATTAAAAAACCCCTTTCTGGCAGCGGCTCGTATGCCATTTACATTCCATGAAATCATTTTTAGCATAATTTTATTTATTTAACCTTCCCTTAAGTGACATTATCTTTTCTGGGTTTTGGGACTGGCCATTCATTCTTACCTCAAAGTGTAGGTGCGGCCCCGTAGAAAGCCCACTAGACCCAAGCTTTCCTATCACTGTACCCGAAGCAACTTTTTGATTCAACTGCACCAACCGCTGAGACAAATGACCATACAATGTAGACCACCCACCTGTGTGGCGAATAATTATGTACTGTCCCAATACGCTGTCCCAGCCCGTCTTGTGAATAATGCCTTCTCTTGCCGCAAATACAGAAGTACCAAAAGGCGCAGCAAGATCAACCCCACCATGCCGGGTAAACTTTTTAGTGATTGGGCTAGTTCTATACCCATACCCAGAGCTTACAAGACCAAAGGGTAAAGGAAAATGAAACAACTGGCCTAAAAACAAAGTCCTTTCTTCTGGGGTGAATCTGGCTCCTGGGTAAAAAAATAATTCATGTGTCTTACCATCTTTATAGATCTGTAGCTTTTTGGATACAGCAGAATCCCGATAGGAATACATCAAACCTAAATCAGAAGAGGTGGCAGGAAAGGCAAATATTCCTGGGCTATTTGGAATAAGTAGCTCTTCACCTGGTGCAATGGGTCTAGCCCTATCCATTTTATTCAAGCTCGCAAGGCTCTCATAAGGAAGGTTAAGTCTTGCTGCTAGAGAAAAAATATCGGTGGTCGTAGAGGCGATATACTTATACAGCAGAATTTGATCCAACTGCCCACCCCCCTGTAAAGTTTTATATGCAAAAGCCACTTCTTCCTGCTGTTGTTTATAAATAAAATCTTTTTGATTAAGCCCCTTAAGCGAGGGGTATTCCTTTATAGTTTGTCCAAACAAGGATTCTTGTATTGGACTTATAATAAGTAATATTAACATAATTATTTTCATTGTTTTACAATTATGTTTTTGGAGTACTGTCAGAGGATGGGGTAAGAACATCCTCTACAAGATGTTGAAAGTCCTCTTGTATAGGTTCAGACTTTCCCGCAGCATTGTTGTTCTTTCGTATTTCAGGATTTACGGTAAAAAGACCACCAGTGTATACAATTGCATCTTTATTGCCTCCCTCTGCCTTTGTCATGTTGCTTTGATTGGGCAAGGCAGAAAATGTTTTGTAGGGCACATACAAAGTATGGCGGATGGGTATTACATCGACAGGGAGATCTCGAGGAGGATCTGTAAAGGAATCTACCTCTGCAACTATATGCTCATCATTGGAGAATGATAAAACAGGCAAGTCGTCTATAGTAATTTCTTCTTTTTCCAGTTCCTGATCTAACTTATCTAGTTCAGCATCTAAAAAATCCAAATCATCCAATACCGTGAAGGTATCGGAATTGGGCACAGATTCTGCCAAATCCAGCTCTTCCAGATCGCTAGATTCTTCTGAAACACTAGTCGCTGTTAAAACTGGTGATGAAATAACCGCGCTTTCCCCTGATACTCTTTTTTCTTGTAGCAACCCCTCCAGTGCATCTTTTATTTCCTTTATGGAATTGTTGTTTCCATTAGATATGCACTGTAACACTCGCAATAACTCATTGATTGAGGTATCTATTAAGGTGTTGGCTTCTTGTTCGTCCTTTTTATTCTGAAATCGCAGATTATTTTTTAAGCTCTTTTTTAACTCTGAGGTGCGAGCTTCTATCTCCTGCGACAGTAGTAGAAGGTCTTTTGAAGACTTTGCTTGTACACACTCTTCAAGTAAATGAAGCTGTAGCCGTTTAATTCTTTCTAACAAAAAATATGGTGTATATTGCTTTACATTAAGCAGCAGAAAGCAGAGCAAAAATATAGTACACGCAAAAGCAGCCAGAATTAAAACCCTTAGTTCTGGTGTAAGGGTAAAGGATGTAGCAGAGAGAACGACACCAAGGTACAGACCATTGTTTTTGTTATAGAGTACTACAAAACGAGGGGATAGTTGAGGTTGACTGCCTATAAGAAAACTGGAGTTGGCGGGTATATCAGCAGAATTCCATTGCTCTGCGATTGCATCCAAAATCTCTTTTCGGTACTGTGTGGGCAACATAAATACAAGGCCTTTTTTACCAGCAATGCCTGGTAATTCGGCAAGTGAAAGTAAACCTTTTTTAACAAAAACTGGAGTCAGACTTGACAAGCTTGTATAAAAAATAGCACTTCCCATAAAAACCCGGAGTGCCTTGGGCTCACTTTCGCCTACACCTTGTACACCTCTACCATTCTGACCACGATTATTATCCTTACCAGTACTTATAAAAGGCAGAGCATAAGCAATGCACTTCTGGTATCAGATGAAAACAGATTTGAGAAAAGAAATACCTTTGGGCTGCTTGTTGCCGAGGCAGGGAGTACAGAAATAGCATCTTGTTGTGGGAGGGTAAAATTGCGGTAATTTAGTCTGGTTTCCAATTCTGCCTAATATATCCTCCTGCAAGCTGCTAAAATGTATCCGCTTACCATCCTTGTCAATAAGTTGCAAACCAATAAAACCAGGAATTTTGTTTTTTAAATTCTCAAGTGCCAGACTTCGGTTCTGTGCGTCCTGAAGATTTAAAGTTGTCTGCCAACTTTTTTCCAGGCTTGATAATTGCAAAAACTCAGAAAAAGCAAGCATTCTTGCTGCATGTTCTTCCTGCACAATTTTGGCAGCAGTATCCAGTAGATTTTTGGCATTTCGGAGTACTATAGAGCTACCGAGGGATTGCTCTAGTTGTGATAAAACACCTGTAAAGACAAGAGTGCTGCTAATTCCTAGTGCCAGGATAGTAATGAGCATGCACAAAGCTATTTTGCGACCAAGAGACATAGCAAGACACTCCCTGTTGATAAATAAACCCAATATATAGTACCATGCGCATATTCATAAATGCAAGAAAGAGGATGCTAAAATACTTTGATCCAAAAATACAATATACCCTACTCACCTTTGCAGCAAGGATTATACAATCCCGAATTTGAACATGATTCTTGTGGTATTGGTTTTGTGGTTAATTTTAAGGGCAGAAAATCTCATAAAATAATTACGCAATCCTTAAATATACTGCACAATTTAAGGCACAGGGGTGGAGTGGGCTACGAGCATAATTCAGAGACGGTGCTGGCATTATGACTCAAATGCCGCATCTTTTCTTTCTTGAGGTTTGCCCCGAATCTGGTTTTGATATACCCCCCTTGGGAGAGTATGGGGTAGCAATGATCTTCCTTCCCCAAGATAAAACAATTTGTACTCATACTCAGAAAAAAATAGAAGCAATTGTGCAGGAAGAAAAATTAGATGTGCTAGGATGGCGGACTGTACCAATTGATGTTTCCTCTTTGGGTAATGTGTCTAAGAAACTAATGCCCAGAATTCACCAGCTCTTTGTACGCATAAAAACAAAACCAGTACATGAACTGGACTTAGAAAGGAAGCTATTTGTAATTCGCAAACGTTGCGAAAGGCTTGTTCGGGGCTTGCAGGAAAGCGCACCTGATTATTTTTATATCTGTAGTTTTTCAGCCAAGACAATAGTGTACAAGGGTATGTTTAATCCCGATCAGCTTGAACTTTTTTTCCTGGATCTTTCGCATCCAGTTTTGATTCTTCGCTTAGTATTGTGCATTCCCGCTTTAGCACAAATACTTTTCCTAGTTGGGAACGTGCACATCCTTATCGTTACCTTATTCACAACGGTGAAATAAACACTCTGCGTGGCAATGTCAATTGGATGAAGGCCCGTGAAACTCTGCTTAATATCGATATTTTTTCATACAGAGCGCGACAATATCCTGCCTATTTTAAATCCCAACGGTTCTGATACTGCTATGTTTGACAATTGTCTCGAATTTCTTTATTTGTCGGGCAGAACCCTTGCACATGCGATGATGATGATGATACCCGAACCCTGGTCTGGTCATGAAGCAATGAGCGACGAAAAAAAAGCATTTTATGAGTATCATGCCTGCCTTATGGAACCTTGGGATGGTCCTGCGGCGATGGTCTTTACAGATGGAGACAGAGTGGGTGCCTTGCTGGATAGAAACGGGCTTAGACCATCCAGGTATTATGTTACGATGGATGATACGGTAATATTTTGGCATCTGAAGTTGGAGTATTGGATATTTCTGCTGATAGAATCATAAGAAAAGAAAGACTACAGCCTGGTCGAATGCTGCTTATAGACACCAAGAAGGGCGTATTATAGAGGACGATGAAATAAAAGAGCAGTTATGTTTCGAGTACCCCTATCGCACCTGGCTACAAGAAAACATGCTGGAACTTTCTGATTTGCCACCACCACCATCCATGTCGCAGCCCGACCATGAAACAGTATTCAGAAGAGAACTTGCCTTTGGGTATAGTTTTGAAGACGAACGCATGATGGTTTTGCCCATGGCACGCGATGGCATAGATCCTGTTGGTTCTATGGGCATTGACACCCCTCTTGCTGTGTTATCTGACAAACCGCAATTATTATATAATTATTTTAAGCAGCATTTTGCCCAGGTTACTAATCCACCTATCGATGCTATTCGAGAAGAGTTGGTTATTGGTCCCGAAACTTTTATAGGCAGTGAAGGTGATTTAATAACTTTCTTGCCCGAATCTGCAAGACAAATAAAATTAAAAACTCCATTATTGATAATACAGAGCTGGAAAAACTTCGTCATATTCAGCAGCCGGGATTTAAGGCAGTAACGATTCCTATTCTGTACACTCCATCTGAAAATAAGGAAAGCGCAGGTGAAAAATTAGAAGAAGCCTTGCATAGGATTTTTGCAGAAGCAGAAAAGCCTTTGGGTTTAGGTGCCAATATACTTATACTTTCTGACAGGGGGGGTAACTAAAAATAATATACCCATACCTGCTCTTCTTGCAGTCTCTGGATTGCATCATTTTCTTATTAGAAATGGCAAGCGAAATCTTGTATCTATTATTTTAGAATCCGGTGAACCAAGAGAAATTCATCATTTTTCTATTCTTATTGGGTATGGCGTCTCAGCTATCAACCCCTATCTTGTTTTTGAAGTAATCAATGATCTAATAAGTACCAAAGTATTACCCAATATGTATTATGAAAAGAGCCGTAGAGACATATAAAAAAGCGGTTACCAAAGGAGTAATCAAGGTTATGTCTAAAATGGGTATTTCCACAGTACAAAGTTACCAAGGTGCGCAGATATATGAGGCTTTGGGTATCTCTACAAAGTGATAGATATGTACTTTACCAATACCCACTCCAGAATAGGAGGAATTGGCTTGCAAGAAATAGGCATTGGAAGCAGAAGAGCGATTGGCTTCAGCCTTTGACACTCGAAGACGGGATTTTGATACGCTTCCAAGTAGTGGTGAATGGCAATGGCGCAAAGGAGGCGAGGAACATCTCTACAACCCCCATACTGTGCATCTCTTGCAAAAATCCTGCCAGGAGGGCAACTACGAAGAATTCAAACTCTTTGCCAGAGCCATTGACGAAGGAGAAACAAAAACCTGCACTCTGCGGGGGGTTATGAGTTTCAAACCAACTACACCCATTCCAATTGATGAAGTAGAGAGTGTGGAATCACTTGTCACACATTTTAAAACTGGTGCTATGTCCTATGGTTCGCTAAGTAAAGAAGCCCATGAAACCTTGGCACTTGCGATGAACAGACTAGGAGGCAAGAGCAATACAGGAGAGGGGGGAGAAGTAGACCCATCCCGGTATATCCCAAATGCAAATGGCGATTCTAAAAACAGTGCAATTAAACAGGTAGCTTCTGGTCGCTTTGGAGTTACCAGTCTTTATTTATCAAATGCCAAAGAATTACAAATAAAAATGGCGCAAGGTGCCAAGCCAGGAGAAGGCGGACAGTTACCTAGCAAAAAAGTATACCCCTGGATAGCCGAAGCCAGAAAATCAACTCCAGGTGTTGGTCTTATCTCGCCACCACCTCACCACGATATTTACTCCATAGAAGATCTATCCGAGCTTATTCACGACCTTAAATGCGCCAATCCACAAGCTAGAGTATCTGTTAAACTTGTTTCAGAAGCAGGAGTTGGTACCATCGCTGCAGGAGTGGCAAAGGCAAGGGCAGATCTGGTGCTTATATCGGGCTTTGATGGCGGAACAGGGGCATCGCCAAGACATCGCTTAGGCATGCGGGATTACCCTGGGAGCTGGTCTTGCAGAAACCCACCAAACCCTACTTCGTTCTGAATAATCTGCGATCGCGAATCACAGTTGAGGTAGACGGTAAGCTAATGACAGGTCGTGATGTGGCTATTGCTGCATTATTAGGGGCAGAGAAGAATTTGGCTTTGCGACTGCCCCCTCATTGCCATTGGTGTGTAGAATGATGAGGGTATGCAATATAGATACTTGTCCCACCGGTATTGCCACACAAAACCCCGAATTGCGAAAGTACTTTAAAGGCAAACCAGAATATGTTAAAACTTTATGCATTTTATTGCCCGCAATCTAAGAGAATGATGGCGCAACTTGGGTTTAGGCGGCTTGCAGATATGGTTGGCCGCAGCGACTTATTGAACTTTCGCCCCGACCTACTAATCCTAAAACAAAACATCTGGATTTTTCACGAATATTTCACCAACCCGAAGTGCCTACAGATTGGGGTAGGTATTGCCACACCTTGCAGGATCATAGTCTTGAAAATTCCCTAGACAGCAGAGTATTGCTACGGCTATGCGAAGATAGCATTCAGTTTTCAAAACCTATTAGATTAAGTTTACCCATACGAAATTCTAATCGGGTGGTTGGTACTATTCTTGGTGCAGCAATTACAAAAAAATACGGCGATGGGGGCTTGCTGAAGATAGGATCTTACTAAAATTTGTTGGCTCTGCTGGTCAGAGCTTTGGTGCTTTTTATTCCACCCGGACTAACTTTAATTATAGAGGGAGATTCTAATGATCATATTGGTAAGGGCCTCTCTGGCGGTAAGATTATTGTGTACCCGCCCCCCTCTTCGCCTTTTAGCCAGAAGAAAATATTTTGATTGGTAATGTAGGTTTTTATGGAGCTACCTCGGGCAAGGCTTTTATACGAGGTATGGCAGGAGAAAGATTTTGTGTGCGCAACTCAGGATTGACAGCAGTGTAGAAGGGGTAGGAGATCATGCCTGCGAATACATGACGGGTGGTACAGTTGTAATTTTAGGCAAACCGGCAGAAATTTTGGAGCAGGTATGTCAGGAGGTGTAGCCTATGTGTACGATGCTGATGGCAACTTTCCTTCACGGTGCAATGGCGAGATGCTAGACATAGAAGACCTTACCGACAAACTGAAATTGCAAAACTCTATTCACTAATAGACGAGCATGTAAAAGCCACTGGTTCCTCGCTAGGAAAAAGAATGCTTTCGGGCTGGGGGGGGGCCGTAAAGCGATTTGTTAAGGCACTTCCACGTGACTATAAACGGATGCTTGCTGCCATCGATGCAGCCACAAAAAAGGACTTTCAGGAGAAGAGGCACTAATGGATGCTTTTGTGCAAAACAATCAAGATTCCAGTAGGATATCGGGTAACTAATAATGGCAAACCCAAGTGGATTTTATGAATACAACAGAGTTTTACCTCCTGATCGCCCTCCCCTTGTGCGAATAAAAGATTGGAATGATCTGCACCTTAGCCTTGCAACAGATACCGAACTTAAAACTCAGGCTGCACGCTGTATGGATTGCGGTACCCCCTTTTGCCATTCTGGTATTGTATACGATGGTGCCGTTTCGGGTTGCCCCATACACAACTTAATTCCAGAATGGAATAACCTAGTATACACTAATCACCCAAAAGAAGCGTACCGCAGGCTTCGATTAACCAATAATTTTCCCGAATTTACGGGAAAAGTTTGCCCTGCACCCTGCGAAGGCTCCTGCACCATGGGCTGCATGCCAAGACAGGCAGTAGCAATTAAGTTACTGGAATTGCACATTATAGAAAGAGCCTGGCGAGAAGGATGGGTAGTTCCATCCCCACCCACTGCAAGAACAAGAAAAAAAGTTGTTATTGTGGGCTCTGGTCCAGCTGGACTTGCAGCAGCAGATCAGTTAAACCAGGCAGGACACGATGTACGGGTGTATGAAAAGTCAGACAAACCGGGGGGGCTATTACTCTATGGCATTCCCAACATGAAACTAGAAAAAACCATTGTACAAAAAAGACTTGACATAATGAGAGAAGAAGGCGTCAACTTCATTTGCAATACTAAAATTGGTGGGCAAGATGGGCTCCCAATCCAAAACTTAGAATACGATGCTCTAATCCTAGCCGGTGGTGCTGGTCTTTCACGAGATCTTATTCTCGAGGGACGCACACTAGAAGGAATTCATCTAGCCATTGATTATCTGAGTATGAATACAAAAAGCCTTCTGGATTCCAATTTTCAAGATGGTAATTTTATTACTGCCAAGGGCAAAGATGTGATAATAGTAGGCGGGGGTGATACTGGCACCGATTGTGTGGCTACTGCCATTCGGCAGGGTGCTAAGTCAATCATTCAACTAGAAATTATGCCACAGTTGCCAGCAGAAAGGGCAGAAAATAATCCCTGGCCCAGATGGCCTAAAATACACAGGTTAGATTATGGCCATGAAGAAGCCCTGGCCTTATTTGGCAGCGATCCAAGGCGATTCCAATGTACAGTCAAGTCATTTATTGGCAAAAACAAAAAACTTGAAGCAGTAGAAATCTGCGATGTGCAATGGAAGGGCACTACTTTGGAAGAAATACAAGGAAGTACAAAAACAATACCAGCGCAACTTGCCTTATTAGCCTTGGGTTTTCGTGGAGCAGATCCCAGCCTGGCAAAGGACTTGGGTCTTGCGATTGATGGCAAAGGCAATGTAGATAGCCTACCTGGAACCTTTCGCACATCCAGGGATGGTGTTTTTGTAGCAGGCGATATGAGACGTGGTCAAAGCCTTATAGTCTGGGCAATTCAGGAAGGTCGTAGTTGCGCAAGGGAAGTGGATGAATATCTTATGGGTTCGACACGGCTACCTTCTTAGTAGCTATGTCCCTACACACACACGAAAAATTTAGTCTCCGTGCAATAGACGAATTACGAAAACAAATAGAAGACAATGAGGGTAATGAGCTTTTTGCAGTGTGCCAACTGGGGCAAGATGGGCTTATCACAACTTTTCAGGTAGTTGCACGAGGTAATAAAAACAGCGTGGCTGCCTTGGAAAGTTTTTTTGAGCAGGGCGATGTGCTAGTACACAATCATCCTTCGGGAAAACTCACTCCCAGCGACAACGATGTAATTATTGCAGCCAGGGCAAGCTCTCTTGGTATAGGTTCGTATATTATTAACAACAGTGTAACCACGCTTCGCATAATAGCCGAGCCAAATTTACCCCACCCCACCCAAACTCTAGATAGCCTGGAAGTATGCTCTGTACTAGAAGAAAAAGGTAAATTATCTTCACTTATTCCCAACTACGAAATTAGAAACTCCCAAATTACTTTTTCCCATGATATCTGCAGTGCCTTTAACGAAAAACAAATTCTACTTGCCGAAGCAGGAACAGGTATAGGCAAATCCTTTGCCTATCTAATACCCGCCTTTGCCTGGGCAATACAAAATAAAGAGCGCGTAGTAGTATCAACTGCTACTATTAATTTACAAAGTCAATTGTATGAAAAAGATATTCCCCTAGTGCAAAAACTATTTTCAGAAAAACCCAGTGCTGCTCTAGTGAAAGGAAGAGGCAACTATCTTTGCCACGCCAGGCTGAGCCAAGTTTTGGCAGAAGAAGCACTTTTTCCTGTAATACATACCAACAAAACCATACACCTGCTTACATCACTAGCAGAATGGAGCAAATCAGATTCTAGTGGAGACAGGGCAAATCTTGGCTTTTATGTAGATGATGATGTGTGGTCAAAAGTAAACTCCAGTTCTGATTCCTGTTTGGGACAGCGGTGTCAGTATAGGAATGACTGCTTTCACATCAAGGCCAGAAGAAAAGCTGCGAGTTCTCAGGTAATTGTATGCAATCACCATGTGCTTTTTGCCGACCTAGCACTGCGCAAAAGCGAAGGGCATGAAACCACAGCTATTTTACCTTCATTCCGATACCTTATCATAGACGAGGCGCATACAATAGAATCCAGTGCAACAAGCCTCTTTTCAGATAAAATTAATAAATATTATCTTTTTAACCGTCTGGGAAGAATTTCGAGAAAGGCAGGAAAGATATATCTGGGCACAGCAACACAATTAGCGGCTTTGGGGCTTTTATCCTCTGTGCAGCAGAAAAAGATACGAACGCTATTTACCCGTATTCGCAAAACCATAGATGGTTTGGAAAAAGAGGCACTGCAGTTAATTTCTTTGTCCCAGGATGAGAGAGCCACAACCTTATGGCTGTCCAATAACGATATAGAAAAGTGGCAAGAACTAGTAAGGGGAATGGGCGAACTGGAAAAGAATTTTCTTGATGTGGCCAAATTAATTGAGCAATCTTTGGAAAAGATGGAAGATGTACATGCAAAGGAGCAAGCGATATTAGAGACTCAAGCTATGTACAGATGGCTACTTGAAAAAACTGCATTTTGCGGTGCATACAAAGAAATGAAAGAGAAGAAGAATACTGTGTTTTGGTGTGAAAAAGAAAAAAAAGATGCTATACACTTTGTACAAACCCCCCTGGATTTACGACCCATACTCGAAGAAACTTTATTCTCTACAATGTCCACAATAATTTGCACTTCTGCAACAATGACAGTGGGGGGTAACTTTGGCCTACTGCAATCCAGAGTTGGACTATCTTCCCAGAACACACGGGTAGTTACAAAGATATATCCTTCTCCCTTCCCCTACAAGACAAATGTACTACTTGGCATTGACAAAACAGCACCTGATGCAAATGACAGCGCTATGAAAAGCACAGCCACCAGGCTATGGCTTCACTTTTGCACGCTAGTAAAGGACATGGTTTAGTGCTTTTTACAAGCTATGCTGCAATGACAGCCGCCTACAATGCGCTAGAAAAAAAACCTTCTGCACAAGGCATACACTGTCTTGTGCAAGGGCAAAGTGATAGAACCAAACTACTGGAATTATTTAAAAAGGATAGCGCGTCTGTCCTTTTTGCCACTGATTCCTTCTGGGAAGGCATTGATGCCCCCAGGAGAAACTTTGCAGATAGTTATAGTTGCCAGGCTGCCTTTTCGCGCGCTAAAAGATCCTGTGCAGGAAGCAAGATCCAAAGCCATAGCCAGCAAGAATGGCAATCCTTTATGGAAATAGCACTGCCAGAAGCCATCATACGTTTGCGTCAGGGTTTTGGCAGGTTAATACGACATAGCCAGGATCGCGGATTGTAACAATTCTTGATTCCAGAATTATTACCATGCGCTATGGCAAATTCTTTTTAGAAAGCCTACCCGAATGCAAAATAATAACAGACAGCATAGCTGTCCTTTCAGACAATGTGCAAAAATTTCTTTTTGATTGGTAGTTCGTCAATAGCTCATCTTGTATACAAGATAATATACGTTAAATTATATTTACTTATTAAACTTAAACAAATAACATCGCCATCCTGCACTTTATATTCCCTACCTTCCTGCCGTATCTTACCTGCATTCTTTAGGGCCTGCTCTGAGCCGTAGTGCATAAGATCCTGCACGTGATATACTTGAGCTTTAATAAAACCCTTTTCAAAGTCGCTGTGAATTATACCCGCCGCAGTTGGAGCGGTGTCGCCTGCCTTAAAAGTCCATGCTTTGCATTCATCCTGGCCAGATGTAAAAAAAGTGCAAAAACCCAGGCGAGCATACACTGCCCGTACCAAATTGGAAAGACCTGACTCCTTTATTCCAAGGCTGTGCATAAATTCCATCTTGTCATTAGCTTGGGTAAAAGCAGCCACTCTGCTTCTAGGGTGCCACAAATACTCACACATTCGCTGCCTTCTTTTTTTGCATACTCTATTACCAGGCTGCTGGCATGACCGGAATTTGTTAGCTCTTCTTCAGGGCAATTGCACACGTACACTTCCTTTTTCAAACTTACTAAAAATGCTCGGCGAATAGCAACACTTTCTTCTGATGTTAACACAGCTCCCCGCGCAGGCCTGCCCGATTGCAAAAGCGGTCTAATCTTGTCAATTGCTGAAAGCTCGGAAGTAGCTTCCTTCTTTTTCACAGGATCTTTTATATCTTTTTGTAATTTTATACTGCGGTTGTCAAGCGTTTCCAGATCTGCAAGTGCCAGTTCTGTATGAATTAGCTCCAAGTCCCCTAAAGGATCGGGTACTGGATTGGACTTTTTTCATCCTTAAAGCAGCGCAGAACATGCACCAGTATACTTGAATCGCGAATATGATTAAGCAGGGCATTTTGTTTTTTTCCTTCCTCCAAACCAGCTATATCCACAAATTCTATGCTTGTTGCCACAGTTTAAGTGGAGAAAAGTGCCGGGATAAAAAGTTAAGTCTTTCGTCTGGCACCAGGACATGACCAACATTAGGATTTTTGGAAGAAAAATGTAGGGAAGTGTCGCCTGCCTGTTGGTTAAAGCAGTAAAGATAGTAGTTTTACCTACACCGGGATTGCCAATAATGCCGCAGCGAATTGCCATAAGCACTATATCAGTTATTGCAGATAATTACAAGTTTTCATAAAATTGTGCTTTATGGCAATTCGCTGCGAAGCAGCCAAGAGGCTTCTGATTTCCATTAATCAAATCAGTAAGGGGGGGTATAGTAACAATTCTACATTAAAAACTAATTTCTCATCATCCGTTTGTATTGAATATTTTGGTACTTATAGTTGGATGTGAGCCAGTGAATGAAAGTAAGGATGGAGTAAATATTTCAATAGCCAAGCAACCAGAAAATGCACAAATAATTACAGGACAATCTGCTACTTTTACTGTAGAAGCCACAGGTAATATTCCTCTTGCCTACCAATAGCAAGTAGCCACGAATAGAAAAGCCTACAGCGATATCCCTGGATCTACAGAAGCAACATACACAACCCCCATAGTTACCACCGATGCAAACGAAAGTCAGTTTCGAGTTCGTCTTAACAACACAGTGAATAGTGATGTTGCTCTCCTTTCTGTGTATCCCAAAGTCTCCACTATAGCTGGAACCCCAAGTAGAAGCGGTGCAGCAATAAAGGTATGGGAACTTTTTGAAACCCAGGAGGCATAGAAATAGAAGCTTCGGGGCTTTAATGCTGCTCAAATTTTTGTAATTGATTTTTTTTGTGCCATGAATATTGCAGATATTGGAACAAGCTCATTAGGAAAATTTTGCAATAATCCTTCTTTTTACTTAATGTGTCTCGCTATAATATCAAATATATTTACCTTTTGCAGGATGTAGCAATGGGTAGGTATGTCATATATTTTGGCCGACTTGTCTTTTATTGGAAATATGTCTATTCTGTTAAGAATGGGATATATAAAAAGAGCAATTTGTAGAAGTATTTTGAATCAGTATAACATTATTTGTACACTCGTAGGTGGCTAATACTATGAACATAATCGAGCTAAAAAGTATTACAAAAAATTATCCTTTAGGTAAGCAAGAGGTAGCGGCACTTAAAGGGGTTTCTTTTTCAATCGAAAGAGGAGATTTTATATCAATCGCCGGTCCCTCTGGCTCAGGCAAAACCACCATTTTAAATATGATAGGCTGCGTAGACATGCCCACTACCGGAACTGTAGCAATAGATGGTACAATCACAAAAGATCTTGCCGATAAAGCTCTCACAGACTTGAGGCATAACACTATTGGGTTTATCTTTCAGTCTTTTAATTTAATTCCTGTGCTTACAGTATACGAAAATATAGAATTCCCACTCTTACTGGGAAAGCTAAAACAAACAAAAAAAGAAATCAAAGAGTGGGTGCAATTCCTCATCGAAGAAGTAGGTTTGCATCAATGGATAAAACACAAACCCAATGAGCTTTCTGGGGGTCAACGTCAAAGAGTTGCCATAGCCCGTGCCTTGGCAACCAAACCTAAAATAGTATTGGCAGATGAGCCAACAGCCAATCTGGATTCTGTTACAGGCGAGCAGATCCTTACACTTATGAAAAAAATAAATCGCCAAATGCAAACCACTTTTATTTTCTCTACCCATGATGCAAGAATCGTAAGTTTGGCAGACCATATAATACGGCTTAGCGATGGTCTTATAACCGAAAACTCCCGAAAGCCGGTTGAAGAGTCAGAGGCTTTGCAATCGCAAGGCACTATTTCCTTCTCCCCCACCAGGAAATTGTAACAATGCTTGTACTGCTCCGCATAGCAATTCGCAATTTGCTAGAGCACAAGTCAAAATCTATTATCATTGGCTCTATGTTTGTACTGGGTATTATTATTTTAATTGTAGGCAATGGTTTTCTGGACACAGCTTCAAAAAGCATTAAGGAAACATTTAATAATAATTTTACCGGCGATTTATTCATTGCTAAAAAAGGAAAACAACCTGTTTCGCTCTTTGGAGAGCCCAATTCCAGTGGCCCTCCAGAACCTAAATCTTTGCCCAACTACGAAAGCATTGTCAGTTTTCTGCGCAAAGACCCGGTTATTACCCAAATTGCAAGTCAGGTTACTGGCTATGCCCTAATAAACTTTGACGACGAAGGTACGAGTGTTACAACAGGCAACAGGCAAAACTTTGTTTTGCTTTTTGGGGTAGATCCTGTTCCCTATTTTTCTGTTTTCAAGAACGGCATTCCCAAAGAAGGCAGATTACTGGAACAAGGCGAGGAAGGCATACTAATATCCCGAAAAACACAGGAAAGACTGGGCAAGAGTCTGGGTAAAAAACCTCAAGTTGGCGACATGATGATTCTAACAGGGCAAAGCAGTGCGGGCTTAAAAATAAGAAAAGTACCCCTACGGGGTATCTTAGAGTACAAAGTAGAAAGCCAGGCTAACGATTTTATCAGTATTGCAGATGTAGATACGGTACGCATCCTTATGGGCATGACCCTGGGTAATGATGAAGAAACTACAATAAATGAAGAGCAGAAATTTCTTCTTAGTACTACTGACGAAGCTTTTTTTGGTACCGAATCTATTACAAAGCAAATCGCAGCCCCTTTGACACCAATAGCTGCGGGCAATAAGAACATAAAACAGCCACAGGTAGACAAAGGAGCCTGGAACTATATTATGGCACGCATTGCCAAACCCGATCAGGCAGAAAAAAAAATAAAAATTCTTAACACCTATTTCGATGAGCAAGGAATGGATTTGATAGCAGCAGGTTGGAAGCTGGCATCTGGCCCCTTTGCCCTATCCATAGATGTTATGCGTATAGTCTTTTATGTAGCCATAATTATAATTACTGTTGTAGCCCTTTTTATTATGATGAATACGCTTGTAATTTCGGTTATAGAAAGAACTGCCGAAATAGGAACAATGCGCGCTTTGGGTGCAAGAAGGGGCGTAATACGAAGAATGTTTCTTGCCGAAAGTCTGTGCATAGCCCTTGTCTTTGGTGTTCTGGGTGCTATTCTTTCTTTTATCATAGTGTTATTACTAAATAGCCTGGGCATAGAAGCGAATAACCCATTCATAAAGCTGCTCTTTGGGGGGCCCCGCCTTAATATATCAATTAACTTTTTATCTGCTTTATTAAGCATAGTCCTGGTAGCTTTTGTGGCTATTATTGCGCACCTATACCCCGTATCCATGGCACTACGAATACAACCTATAAAGGCTATGCAAAACGAGTGAGTTATGGAAATAGTTAAGTTAGCATTGCGTAATTTATTACGGCAAAAGCGCCGTTCCTTCCTTTTAGGAATAGCCATCGCATCCGGTATTTGGATAGTTAGCCTAATAAACGGCCTAACCGATGCCGTGTTCCTAAACATAAGCGAAAACTTTGCCAATCTTACCGCAGGCCACATATTTATAGAAGGGGTAGAAAAATCTGCCACCGGCAAGCAACTGGAAGTAATTAGAGATAGCACCACAATACAAGAGGCAATTCGGGATTCCGGCATTAGTACTAAATACATAACTAAAAGATCTAACTTTAGATCAACTCTTATTTTTGCAGGTAAGACAACAAACCTTATAATAGCCGGCGTAGACTTTGCACATGAGGTGTTTTTACCCGAAAGGCTTATTTTTCTTCACGGTGGTATGCAGATGATGACTGCCAAAAACGGTCTTATCATCTCTGAGCCCACTGCCAAAAAGCTACAAGTAGAGGTAGGAGATGATATTCTAGCACAACTTACTACCTATACCGGCCAGCAAAATGTTGGCGAATTTAGAATTGCAGGTATTACTCAGGACCCGGGAATCATTGGCGCAATGTCGGGATATGCCAATCTAGATTATGTAAGTACCCTTATGAACTACCAACCAGGAGAGTTTCAGACGATTGGCCTTTATTTGCCCTCTATAGCCACTATGAACAATGATGGCACTGCAATCTACCAGAGTCTGCGTAATAAGGCCCAGGTTTTTGAAAGAAAACCAAAAACAGAAAATACCAATTTTGTTGCTGCTTTGCTAGAGCAGGGCGACAAAGAAGTTTGGTCAGGAATAAAATACAGGACCTATACCCTAAATGATGTTCTTTCCTTTATTCAACAGATTGTAGACGTAATAAATTTGATTAGTCTTGGATTACTTTTTATTTTACTTCTAATCATTATGGTGGGTATTACCAATACATTCCGAATTATTATCTACGAAAGAATAAGGGAAATAGGCACAATGAGATCTATTGGCATGCAAAAAGCGCAGTTACGAAACTTATTTCTTTTCGAGGCTCTCTTTTTGGGTGTATTGGGTATAGTGGCAGGTCTTATACTTTCCCTGGCTACTATGGCTATTGTATCCTCAATAAATATAGGCCCTGCCAGCAGCCTGTACATTGTGCTAAAAAATGGGCACATCACTTTTAACTTTAATTTTATAAGACTTTTTATACAGATAATTCTCATTATTGGTATGACCCTGCTTGCTGCTCTTGCACCGGCAACAAAGGCAGCCCGTCTAGATCCTGCAATCGCACTGCGCACTGTTAAATAAGGAATGGTAGATGAGAGTAAAATTATTATTTTCTTTTTTAGCGATATATTTATTGTATAATTTCAGCCTTGTTGCCCAGACTGACTTTAAAAAAATACTGGAAGAAGTAGATGCGCTTTCTAACTTTGAAAGCCAGGACTTTAGTGGGGTGTACGACATTGTAACAGAAAAACCAGGTGAAAACCCCGCTACTACAAGAGCTAAGATATTTAGACGGGATAAAAAGGAGCAAATTGTAATTCTTTTGCAAAAACCCGAAAGCAAAAAAGGCCAGGGGTACATGAAACTGGACGATAAGGTTACTTTTTATGATCCTGAGTCAGGAAACTACAGCACAACCACAATGAAGGAGAATATAGATGGTTCTCAGGCTAAAAATTCAGATTTTGCAAATTATTCTTTTGCAAAAGATTATGACATTGTAAAAACAAGCGAAGGCAAGCTGGGTATTTACGAAGCCTGGGTTGTAGAATTAAAAGCCAAAACAAATGAAGTTTCCTACCAGATTATCAGGCTAACCATTCGCAAGGACAAGCCCCTACCCTTGAAAGAAGAAGATTTTTCTGTAAACAATAGACTCATGCGAACTATTTACTTTCTACCCAGCTACATTCAAGCAGGACCTAAATTACTTCCAGCTAAAATTAAAATGGTGGACGAACTAAATAAGGGGACACAAAGCGTGATAACGCTCTTCGATGTATTTGTAGGAAAACTAGATGATAAATACTTCCAAAAAACTTTTTTAGAAAGCGCAAGATAAATAGATGCTTACTTGTTTAAGAATTGGCTTTGCAGTATTTTTTATTTTCTTTTCACTGGCAGGTATCTTTTCCCAAGATGAAGGTTTTGATAATCCAGAAACAATCAATGAGACACCTCCTCCTTCTGAAGAAAAAAAAGATACAAGTGAATTCTTACAATATGATCTTGTAAAAGTAGGTGGCTCTTTTACAGGTAAACTTGGCTTTTTTGCTCTTTGGTCTCCTGCCTGGGATGGGTCTGTGCCACTTTTTATACCCACCAACCAGTACTTTAAACCTTTAATTACTGGAAAATTAACTTTTGTAGCCAAACCTCTTTCTAACTTTGCGGTTACTATGGATTTTCGTAGCTCCTGGCCCTTCATAAAAAAGACTACTCTAGGTGCAGGCACCAGTAACTCTTCCGATAACCCCCTAACTCCTGCTGATGAATCCAAGGCTGAATTTGGCATACCGTCTATTAGCATCTGGTCTCTTTTTGCACGAATTCATTGGAACGACAAAGTGTACATAAACTTTGGCAAACAACCTCTGGCATGGGGTGTTAGCAAGGGAGCATTTCAGCCTGCCGATGATATTTTTGCCGTCTCCCCTGCTATCGATTTAACAGATACCGCAGCAGAAAGAGAAGGTCCTATTTCTGTTAAGTTAACGGTTCCTCTTACTACGTTAGATAATTTTAACTTTTACCTTGGTATGCCAAGCGACAGCCTGGAGAAAATTGCCCCAGAGCAGATTAGAATTGCCGCCCGTGGAGAATATACACTTGGGCCTGTGCAAATAGGTTTAGGGGGGTTTTATTCATATAAGGATTACCCAAGAGCACTTCTTATGCTAAGTACGGGAGTGGGTAATTGGAACTTTTATACCGAAGCCGTATTAAAATACGGCAGCGAAAGATACTTCCTTACCCAAAATTCCCTGGATCCCCTGCCAATAGGTGAAAAATATATAAATAAATTTTTTGTAACCGCTACAGCTGGGGGTTACTTTTATGACAGCAATTTGAAGATAACATTTGCATTTGCCTATTTATTTAATGGAGAAGGTCAGGGAGGGGTAAGCTCATCCCAAATACTTACATATTACACTGCCTATAGTGACAGAATAGATAGAATCCGATTCGGGTATCATTATGGTTTTCTTTCTTTTAAAATTGAAAATCTTTTTTCATCAGTTTTTGGCAAGGACAGGCTTTCCGCTTCTATTTTTACAATTACCAATTTTAGCGATCTCTCTGGTTTGGTATCACCCAGTATAGAAATAAAAATTTTTGACTTCCTCTTGTTAAAACTAGGTGCCAGCTTTAATTTTGGTGAAGCAGGCGACGAGTATATAGCACTAGGTCTTGGCGCAGGGGCTGCAAGCAAACCTGCTGTTGCTTTTGATGCCAGCCTTAGTATTGGCACGGGTAATTTTTAAGGAGGAAAAATGAAAATACTTATTACGGGTGCTACTGGTTTTGTTGGCCGCTGGCTAATAAAAAGAATTTTTGATTCAGCTTTGGAAGAAGGCGAAGGCTTTACAATAGACTCGCTTAAAACAAAAGGCAAAATCGAGCTAACTGCTTTACTATTGGTTAATGAAGCTGTACCAAAAGAGTTTGAAGGCAAGATGCGCATTATTCATGGCGACCTGCGAGATAGAGCCTCGTTAAAAGAGGCAGTAAAAAATCAGGATCTTGTCTTTCATATTGCGGGGTATATCTCCTATTGGAAGCGAGACTATCCTATGATGCAAGCGATAAACGTAGATGGTGTTGCAGTGCTTGTCGAGGAGTGTATAGCAGCGGGTGTAAAACGTATGGTGCATGTTTCTTCGGTAGGAGCTATAGGATACTACCCGGATGGTCGCCTGGCAGATGAAACTACACCTTTTAACTGGCCTGATAACTTTGGCTACATGCAAAGCAAACATAAAGGGCAGGAGATAGTGTTAGCAGCCGCTAAAAGCAAAGATGTAGGTAGGTTTTTAGATGTTGTTGTTGTAAACCCGGCTTCTATAATGGGTCCTGGCGATCCCTTTCCCAACACTGCTCATAACAGGCTATATTCTGATATGTATCGCAAAAAAACTTTCTTTGGTACCTTTGCAGGTGGCTTGGCGGTAGTAGATGTACGGGATCTTGTAGAGCTTATTTTACAGGTTGCCAAAAAGGCAAAATGCGGTGAAAGTTATTTGGCAGTAGGTGCTAATGTACCCTATGCAAGAGTCCTTTCGCTGATGGCAGAAAAATCAGGACGAAAATTTATTCCTTTTGTAATACCTCCTTTTGCACTAACTTTTGCAGGAGCTATTATGGAGCTTATCGCTCACTTCACAAAAAAACGGCCACTTATAACCAAAGCATATGGTAAACTATCGGGCTGGAAGGCGTACTATTCTTCCGAAAAAAGCAAAATGTTAGGCATAGTATATAGAAGCCTGGAAGAAACTATAGCAGATGGTTGCAGGTATTACGAGAAGAACTTCCTTGGAAAAACAAAAAGTTAAATACTTTATACTAAAAAGAGATGTCAAGTACATTTTTTATATTTGTTTAGCTGCGTGCAGTGCTATTCTTTTTAGCTTCCTTACCCCCCCCCTTATTAGGCCAGAAATTGTTACAATGTTTAGTTCCGTTTTTGGTTTGCCTCGGGGGGAGGAAGCCTATTGGATCCGGTTTTTTGCTTCTGCTCTCCTCTTGGGAGTTTTGCCTTTGGTGTTATCGCTCATTACAGGACAAGGTTTTTCGGATCTTGGTCTTTCCCTAAAGATTCCTATATTCAGATCCTGTGTTTATTGGCTTGCGGTACTAGTTGCTATAGGACTAGGTGTACTTTCAAGCTTATCACCCAGTATAAGAGACTATTACCCCTACGCTATGAGTCTTTATGGTGCCAGCCCAGATCGGCTCTTACTGCATGCTGCGGCATATCTACTTTTATATTATTTGCCTTGGGAGTTTTTTTTCAGAGGATTTCTTATTTTTCCTTTTATTGCCAGCCTTAGAGGTTTTGACATTGGTCGTCATTACCCAGCATTACTTTCCATCATTCTAATGCAAACAATAAGCTCTTCTCTGCTTCATTTTGGGCATCCACTAGAGGAACTTTTGGCAGCCATACCTGCGGGCTTACTATTTGGCATTCTTGCCTATAAAACTTCTTCTATTTTTCCTGGTCTCATTTTGCATGCTGCCTTGGGTTTGGGTACAGATTTCTCTCTTATTATTTTTAACCGCATTATATAAATATGCCTTACCATCGCATTCTTGTTACTGGGGCTTCTGGATTTTTGGGTTCTTGGATTTGCCAAAGTCTTTTGTCCCGTGGCGATAGGGTACGAGCACTGTATCGAAGAAACCAAGCTACAAATACGTTAATTGAACTATCTAAAGTATTTGGAAAGCACCTTGAATTGTGCAGATGCGATTTGTCTGTACAAGCCGAAACAGAAGCAGCAGTACAAGATGTAGATGTAGTAATTCATGCTGCTGCTCTTGCAATAGATTGGGGTAGTTACGACCTTTTTCATCGTGCTAATGTAGAAAACACCTCCCGTTTACTTGCAATGGCGCAAAAAGCATTATGCCAAAAATTTATTTTTATAAGCTCTGCGGTTGTACATGGTTTTGGATTGCATGAAGACACAACAGAAGACGGGCCATTTTTTACGTTAAAATATCCCTATCAAATTACAAAAAAAATAGCCGAGTCTGTAGTACTATCGCATAATAAAAAGGGGTTTGAGACTGTCGTGATAAGACCCTGCAATGTGTATGGTCCAGGGGACTTAGTTAGCACGTATGCAATGTTCAAGGCAATTAAAGATGGAAGATTTGGTTATATGGGCGATGGCGAAGCATATACCTGTCCACTGTATATCGAAGACTTGTGTTCTGGTGTATTACAAGTGCTAGATTGTCTTCATTTGGCGGGTCAGGTTATTCTACTATCCGATGGTACAAAAGTACGTTGGAAAAACTACACCAAAGCAATGTTCAGGGCAGTAGCACCTCATAAAAAACCCATAATACTACCCGTGCCTTTAGCCTATGCAGGGGCAGGTGTAATGACTGCAATAGGATCTCTTTTATCCTTTAAAAATGCCCCTCCCCTTACACTATACAGAGTAGAACAAGGTACCAGGCATTACCATTTTTCCAATGCCAAAGCCAGAAATCTATTGGGGTTTACCCCCACTGTTTTTTATGAAGAAGGATTATACAGGACAGCCTTGGCTTTTCTTGCCTATAATATACGAAAATCAGAAGACTAGATTTTGAGCTAAATACAATATTGCAAAATTCTATCATGTAGTTATATACTGTCTGCAAAGGAACCCCAATGGCTTTACACAACATTGCAAAAAACATTTGGATCTTTCATGCAGATATCAAAACCAATGATCGATTCGAAGGAATGTGGCCCATACCAAATGGCATTTCATTAAACTATTACCTTGTTAAAGGTACTACTAAAATTGCCATGATAGATCTGATACGAGATTGGGAAGATGCTCCTCTTTCCTTTGACATTGGAATGAAAAGTGCAAATACCCTAATTAGAGAAATTGACTATCTTGTATTAAACCACCTAGAACCTGATCATACAGGATGGTTGCTGGAATTTAAAAAACGACATCCTAATATTACAATCGTAGCAACAGCAAAAGGAATAGAATTAGTAAAGACTTTTTATAAAATAACCGACAGGCTGTATATTGTAAAAAATGGGGATACCCTCGATTTGGGTGGTGGAACAGTTTTAACTTTTTATGAAACCCCTAATTTGCATTGGCCAGAAACAATGTGTACCTATGAATCTTCTTCTGCTACGCTTTTTTCCTGCGATGCTTTTGGGGGCTTTGGGGTATTAGGGGACAAGGTTTTTGATGACCAATGTACAGAAGAAGAGCTTGCATTTTACGAGAAAGAAGATCTTCGCTACTATGCCAACATCATAGCCAGCTTTGGCTCTTTTGTAACATCTGCCGCTGAAAAAATAAAATCTTTGCAGATACAAACCATAGCTCCTAGTCATGGTCTTATCTGGCGACACAACCCTCAAAAAATACTACAGCGATACCTACGATATTCCAATTTTCCTGATGGCAACAGAGAAAAATCTGTGTGCGTTGTGTGGGGTTCTATGTATGGCAATACCGAAAAAGGTATGAGAGCGGTCTTACAGGGGCTGGATGATGAGTTAGTACCCTACTCTTTGCATCGAGTACCCGATGACGACCCCTCTTTTATTTTAGCAGATGCATATAAATCAGAAGGATTGTTACTTGCAATGCCCACCTACGAATATAAAATGTTCCCACCAATGGCATATGTACTTAACTTACTTGAAAGAAAGCACATATTTGGCCGCACTGCACTGCGTATTGGTAGCTGGGGTTGGATTGGCGGGGCAAAAAAAGAATATGAAGAAGCTGCTGCGCGATTAAAACTAAAAAGTGTAGAAAGCCTGGAATGGGCAGGGGTTTGTTCAGAGACTGTCCTAATGCAACTCCGCGAAAGAGGTCGCGAATTAGGCAAAAGGGTAAAGGCAGCCCAGTAGATGTGCGTATATGTTGGGGCAAAAAGTTTCTTCCTATAATAACTTCTTGCAATAAGCAGAAAACAATAAAAAATGACACTGCCAAAATTAAACATCCGGTAAGGGAATTACAAAATTACTGCCCTGTTGTACGGCTTGTAGGTACAAAATATTTTCCTATCGCAAACAAGATCCTGTTATATGCAAAACTCTCTACCCTTACGCTCTTCCTTTCTAAAGAAGCACCCAATACTACAGTAAAAGAAATATACCCAGAAAAAATACAAGAATTAGTTGATTATTACAAACTAATTCTACTTGAAGCATATCGTACAAAAGGATGGCCAATAAAGGCACCTGGCATTGCAGATCCAGTGCATACAAGTAACTCCAACTTGGTAATCGGTATCAATAACCTTTCAGGGTTTATGATAAGTGAATAAGACCGTAGTAATTCGGGGAGCAGGAGATCTGGCAAGCGCAATTATTCTTTGCCTGTACCACTGTGGCTATAAAGTACTAGCTCTTGAAATAAAAGAACCCACCGCGATTCGTAGAAAAGTATGTTTTTCTGAAGCTGTATATGATAAGGTTGCCCTGGTAGAAGGAGTAGGTGCCAAGCTTATTACTGCAAAGGAGGTAAAGACCTGCCTGCAATCTTCGTACATTCCCGTACTGGTAGACCCCGATTGCAGTTGTCTTAATTACATTTCTCCTCTTGCGCTTGTTGATGCAATAATGGCAAAAACAGGCACAAACACTCATATCGGCATGGCTCCCATAGTTATAGGTATTGGTCCCGGGTTATCTGTTTCCAGGCATGTTCATGCTGCTATAGAAACACAGCGGGGACACAACCTGGGCAGGATTTATTGGCAAGGTAGCGCAAGCCCTGATACGGGCATTCCAGGAAGTATAGGTGGGCAAACATCTGAACGTCTGGTACGCGCTAGTACCAGTGGTCGTTTTGAAGGTGTAGGTGCAATTGGCGATTTTGTAGAAGAGAAGCAGGTGATAGGTAATATCTATCCTGTGCATGAAGCAAGCCAGAGTTATCCAATTCTGGCTAGTACCAAAGGTGTTCTTAGGGGAGTACTACGATCGGGCATTTTTGTTCAGGCCGGAATGAAGATTGCAGATATAGACCCAAGGGCACAAGCTGCGCATTGCACTACAATATCAGACAAAGCACGTACTGTTGCAGGGGCGGTACTGGAGGCATTGCTGCGATTGCAAAATGCATAAACTGAAGAACTTTTAAGTGCATATATGTTATATTATTTTTATCTTATAAGAGGTGGGATATGAATTCTAACAGCAACATGTTTAGTCAGTTTACCAGCTTTGGCGGCTGTGGTGCAAAAATGGGACCAGGTATTTTAGAAGAGGCACTTTGTGGCTTGCGGCAGCCAAATTATCCTAACCTACTATCCAGTTACGAAAACTACGAAGATGCTGGTTTATTCCGAATTGCTCCCGGAAAGGTTCTTGTGCAAACTGTAGATTTCTTCCCCCCACTTGTGGACGATGCCTTTTTGTTTGGCCGAATAGCAGCAGCAAATGCACTGTCAGATATCTATGCCATGGGTGCAAAACCACTTACTGCATTGGCTTTATTAAGTTACCCGCTTAGTTTAGGAATAGAGAACATGCGCAAAATGCTTGCAGGTGGTCTTGATGCTCTTATAGAAGCAGAATGTGCCTTGTTAGGCGGGCATAGCATTCAGGATAAAGAACCAAAATTAGGCTATGCCATAACAGGGCTTATAGAAGAAGATAAAGTATGGCGCAACAATAGTCTTATGCCGGGTGCTGATCTTTTACTTACAAAACCAATTGGTACAGGAATAATAATAAGTAACACCTCGTCAGCAAAAGTAAAACAGGAAGATGTGCAAGCAGCCATAGCCACCATGTGTACACTGAATAAAAAAGCTATGGAAGTGTTACGAGTTTATCCTGTCCTTGCCTGCACTGATGTTACTGGCTTTGGTTTACTAGGCCACGCTGCAGAGATGGCGGCAAATACTAACTCGGGCTTGCGTATTTTCTGGAAGAGTCTTCCTCTTTTGCCTGGTGTATTGGAAGCTGCAAATACAGCATCCGATGGCGGCAGAAGGAATAGGCAAGGTAGGGAAAAATACATACTGCATGTAGATTTGCTGCCACACCCCTATACAGATATACTTTTTGATCCTCAAACTTCGGGAGGTTTGTTGGTGGCAATAAAAAAGGAAGCAAGCCAGCAGGCACTACTCGAGCTGCAAGCACAAGCAATACCTGCAAAAATAATAGGGGATACAGATGGCCAGGCAGGTTATGTAACTATAATATAACTAATTATCAGTCTGTAGAAGTATCCTTTATCCTAATTATCCTAACTCGCTTATCACTATTAGCCTCTAAGAACTTCCATGATATCTCTGAAGTGTTGGAAAATATCGCAAAGCCTACATTATCGCTTGCATCTTTTGTAGGTATTATCAGGTAGTTTTCCAGTAAGTCTTTGTAAAAGACGGCATACACCGATTGCGGATTAGCCAATAAGTCCATATAGAGTATAGAGCGAAGAGACTTGATGGGCACACCCTGAAGAGGATCGTAGGCGGGATAGGGTAGATAAGAACCCCCCACAGAAATGTTACTATCCTTTACCAAACCTGTAGGTGTTGGGTAGGATAACTTGCTTGCAGTATTTGATTCACCCAATACTTCTTGAGCTTGAGCATCGGCATACATTGGCAGATCAAATAGAAATGAATCTATAGTACTGGCAGCATCGATAATAATGGATAAGGTTTTATAATATGGATAATTTATTTTTGTTGGTGCAATGGGACTCATATAGGACAAGGGTTCAAAGATGATGAAGGGGGCCGAAGCCATTTTTATATTTTCTTCTGCCTTAGTGCTTTCCTGGCTGATAATTGCGCTCTGTTTTTGCTGGGACAAAAAAGTTCGCATTGCTACTAGATTTTTAGCATCAGGAATTTGGGGCGAAGTTAGCACCAAATTCCAATCAAATGCTTTTCTTGTTGACTGGACTATATCTTCGAAGGGCCGGATAAGAACATTGTATAATAACCTATCTAAATACATTCCGCTTTTTAGTACAGCACCAAACATTACTACATCTACTCTGGTTCCTGAACCTTGTGGATACAACCGCACATAGGAGAGTGGATCGTCTGAAAGATAAATCCTGGTCGAGAGCAGGTAGCCCTTGGTATTGCTGCGCTGTATTATTGTAGAGCCTTTTGCAAAACGCGCTGGTCCCGTTGTTGTAGGATTATGAAACTCTATTAAAAAGTCATCCTTTCGTTGTACAGTTTTAACCCGTACCATTCCCAGCGAAGACTTTACTAATTTTTCACCATAGTGTAGTGCAATATTGGCAGGAGCACCAATTACTGTAGAAAAAAGTCGTGAACGAAGTTCTGAATTATCGGGAAAACTGAAAACTCCAAGTACATCTTCTGATTGTGCCGTTACACTGCAACTAATTAAGAAGTAGAGTATGACAAAACTGACTATATTGCGACGAATCATAATAGTTCATTACCTTATATTATAATATTTTTTGCTATCTTGTTAGCATACTTTAGTCCTTTCAGCTGGGTTTGCCAAGCCCAAACCTAAAAACACTATAATACCTTATCCCAATAATAGCATAAACTTTGCAATTTAGCCATTACAGGGAAAATCATTCTACTGGTTACGCTTTGTTTATAGAAATAAGTATACATAGTATCGGCATTTCCTTTTCAAAATTTTTGTTTATGTTATGATTAAAGCAAATGACAAAAAAGAAAAAGATAGCTGTGGGTCTTTCGGGAGGGGTAGATTCGGCTCTTGCTGCCCACCTGCTCTTACAACAAGGCTACGAGGTTATAGGGCTAACTATGCGCATTTGGTCAGATTCAAACCCTACCAAAGAGGAAGTACAGAAGAATAAAAATGCCCGCCATGCTTGTTATGGGCCCGAAGAAGAAGAGGAAATAGAAACCTGTTCTAGGCTCTGTGCGAATTGGAGTATCCCGTATTCGGTGCTGGATCTGCGACAGGAATATAAGAAAACAGTACTTGATTACTTTACTCAAGAGTATCTGTCAGGTAAAACTCCTAACCCCTGTGTAGTATGCAATACGCAGCTGAAATTTGGGTTAATAATCGAAAAAGCGCATGCTTTGGGCCTTACTTTCGATTATTTTGCGACAGGACACTATGCCAGAATTTCCACAAAAGAGGGTAAATACTGCCTTCAGGCTTCTAGTTGCAAAGAAAAAGATCAAAGCTATTTTTTGTATCGCCTTTCTGAAAAGCAACTCTCTCGTATACTTTTTCCATTGGGGGATATGAGCAAGGCAGATGTGCGTAGACTTGCAAGGGAAGCAGGTTTAGAGGTGGCTGACACACAAGAAAGCCAGGACTTTTTTGTAGGCGGGGACTACTCTTCCCTCTTTGCAAAGGCTCCGCCCAAACCAGGTAATATAGTAGACAAGCAGGGTAAGATTGTAGGCACGCACCGAGGCTTGCCTTATTATACAATTGGTCAGCGAAGGGGTTTGGGGATTGCGGCCTCCGAGCCGCTTTTTGTACACAAACTAGATGCTACCACCAACACAGTTATTGTAGGTCCTGATGTAGGGCTTTATAAAACCGAAGCCGTCCTTCATTCCTTTGTGTCTAATTTTATTACCCCCGACAAAGAACCTTTTCACGCTCTTGCCAAGATAAGACAGAATCACCAACCTGCCACTTGTACTGTAGTAGCAAAGGATAAAGAGGGCTGCCACGTAATGTTTGAAGAAGGACAACGTGCCCTTACGGCAGGACAATCCTTAGTGCTGTATGATAAGGATGGAATAGTACTGGGAGGGGGCATTATTAGTACTCAAGATTGACTGCAAGTAGCTATACTACTATACTTTAAATAGGGGGTGCACCGGTTTCGACTTTTACGGTCCGGATTGGAGGTTGCAGGTGGAGTCGCCGATCTCCTGATTCGGCAAAACTTTAATTGCCAACAACAACGGCAATTTCGCTCTCGCTGCGTAAGCACCGATAACGACGGGTCTGGCTATGCCCTGCCTGGGACTTAGTCTGCACCTGTAACATAAACTAGGCTTGCCAATCCATAATTCTCGTAATGGATAGGGACAATTTCGAGATAAGAAGGGGATGGCGCGTTGGCTCGCTACCCCCCTTACGAAAACCTAATAAGCCAAACAAACCTGTAGATGCCTTCAGTGCGCGTAAGAGGACGGGGGTTCGATTCCCCCCACCTCCATTAATTTAGATTTCAAATTGCTGGTGTATTCTAAACTTTGCTCGAAATTTCTTAGAGCGAAACTGACGTTTCGCCACGGCTCCCATTGCTCCACCTAAGTGCTAAGGACGCGGGCTGCATTGAGAAAAAAATGAACGCTTGCTATAACCTGATTTGCAGGTACTACTAGTATTATTTTACTTTCCATACATTGTAATCTGTATGTGCACAATCGGCAGGAACATAAAGAATTTCGGCAAGAAAAAGGGCTTTCGCAAGAAAAGCTCTCTACACTTGCAGACTTTTCAATTAGTACAGTTGTTACAATAGAGTTATACGAAAGTCTAAAGCCTACCATGGAGACGAGCCAAAGGATTGCGAAAACCCACAATGCATCGGTTGATGAGCATATGAAAAAATAATTATGCCAAAAGCTTTACAAAATAAAAAAGAATCAAGAAATAGAACCATCAATTTGAGTGATGATGAAATTTCTGTTTTGAAAAAGCGATTGATCAAAATAAACAAGTCAGTTTCGTTAAAGGATATTGAGAATAAAACCATTCACCAAGATATTTTTGATGCGTTAGATCATCTGCCTGATAACTTTGTTGATTTAGTTTTTGTAGATCCTCCATACAACCTAAATAAAACATTCAATGCCACATCATTTAAGGAAATGAAATCAGAACAATACGAGAAATGGCTTGATTCATGGGTTGCAAAACTTATTAGGATACTAAAACCAAATGCTTCAATTTATATCTGCGGTGATTGGAAATCTTCAGGAGCAATTTTTACTGTTGCAAAAAAATATTTCAAAATTCAAAATCGTATTACTTTCGAGCGTGAAAAAGGACGAGGAGCAAAAAGAAACTGGAAAAATTGCTCAGAGGATATTTGGTTTTGCACCTTGTCTGATGATTATCATTTTGATGTTGATTCTGTAAAGATGAAACGCAAAGTAATTGCGCCGTACAAGGACCAAAATGGAGATGCAAAAGATTGGGAGGAAAGTTCAGACGGGAAATATAGAATTACCTTTCAATCAAATGTTTGGACGGACATAACCATTCCATTTTGGTCTATGCCAGAAAATACCGACCACCCGACACAAAAACCAGAAAAGTTAGTTGCAAAGATTATCTTGGCAAGCTCCAAAACAAATGATGTTGTTTTTGACCCATTCTTGGGTTCGGGTACGACTTCGGTTGTGGCAAAAAAACTTGGCCGTAGATATGTTGGCATTGAG